>CM054126.1:66394979-66994979 GCA_028751855.1 Ambrosia trifida | reverse complement strand
TAGAACCTTGATCTTCAAAACCTAATGTCATGTTTGAAATCTCCAACTAACGGGAATATTTTAATCAAAGCCCACTTAGCTTGTACTATTTAACAACTTTTGCTTTATGTACAAAACCAATTTTGAAAATATTTTTTTTTTCCATAGGAATAATATCTAGACTCTAAATTCTCCATCGACACTCACTCATTTTCAACTTGTTCAAATTTTTACAATATTTGGCATTTACCACAATCATGTTTTCTTATACACTTGATTATAACCTTTGATTCAAACCCCAAAATTTACACTGCTACATAATCTCCTCACTATAAAATAAACTCTTTATCAACTATCTTCACACTCACTATCTCTCACAACCTTGATTCTGCTTCAAGATTTTTCATCATCCTCTCAAGAACTAAATTCATATCCTTCACCTTCTCACACATGAGCTAGTTACCCATGATAACCAAACTATTGAAACTTTATTGTGTGTTGCATCAAACATAATCCTTAGTTATACATGAGGATTCGACTATCTACCATATTTGAACATATGAAACTAGAATTCATGGAATATAAACTATTTGCTATAGACACACCTAGAGTCATTAACCTTGTCTAGGGCATCTCTATTGCAACTCGTATGCTATACTTGATACTTGATTGCTTGCATGTACATATTATCAATTTGCAACTTATGTGTGTAATAAATGCTACACTTAATCAAACAACTGATAGAGGATGAAGTACTTGCTCAACAGTTAGTTGAGTACCAAATAACCTACTCAACGATTGGTAGAGGTCATCATGCCTTTTCAACAGTCGGGAGAGGCCCTACAACCTGCTCAACGACTGGTGGAGGCTATCGAACCTGCACAACAATTGGTAGAGGTTCCTACTCACTAACTGGTGGGAGTCTTTTTCCTGCTCAACAGTTGGACTCATTAATACAAAGGTTCAATCACAAGGTTATTTTGCATTACTTACATGTGTGTTTAGAGTCATAGAAGGACACAAAACCCTAATGTAAGGTAAATTGATGATTACGGTCCGGAACGTAATCATGAATTTACAGGTACGTTAAGGTAGTGTGAAATTCTAATAAGGGTTGGTAGTGCATTTGGTTTTCATATAGTCAACCAACTCATGCATTTCTTTTAGGACTCCTAAAACTTAAAGTTTAGTGTTTTGCTAGATTCTCCTTGCTATTTTAGACGAACCTAATCTAATTCTTAAAACTTACACATTTCAACCCTCTTATCCAAATCATTTAAAACAGATTATTCTATTACCTATAAATTCATGTCGTGCTTTAAACCAAAGTTTTCAAACCCTGTGTTTTTAATAACTTCGGGACGAAGTTTCCAAAAGCAGGGGAGACTGTAACATCACGTATTTTCCCCAAATTTATTTTTTTTAGTTAATAAAACCGCCACTTTATCCAACTTATTCTTTTGTACTAACACAACAATGTCCAAACCTTTATATTATTTCAAAGCATTCGTGTATATTTAGGATATATCTTTTTTTTTTTGTTAAAAAGTGGTGTAAACTCAAACAAATACAAAATTTCCTCAATAAGCTATCTAATCTAATTTTTCTTAGTTATTTTATTTATAATAATAATAATAATAATAATAATAATAATAATAATAACAATAATAATAACAACTAAATTGGTTTGTTTAAGCTTTAACAATAATCCACTTATCATAACCATCCTTAACCCACTACCTTTAACCCAAGTCCATAAGCCCAAACCCTCACCTTTATACCTCTCCCTCGGCCCACCAGACAACCCAAGGAAACTGGCCCACTCTTCCCTCTCCTCTCTCTGCAGCTAACAAAATATATATATATATATATATATATATATATATATATATATACAAACCACCAGACTCGAACCCGAGTCTGGTACCGGTTCAAACCCAATAGACACAAACATGAACCACTAGGCCATTTCGTTTCTTGTGATAGTATCCCAAGCCAATTTAATATATCACTTTCCTAAGTTAAACCAGTTGACTACTTAAAAGTCAACTGCGATTAATCTTGCCCAAATTGAGCCATCATACTGCGTTAAAATTCAAATCAAATCTTGGGATATGATTGACCGACCTTAATACACTTTCCATATCATCTATTACGCGTTAATAACCTTTAATACCGGATCAATTAGGCCTTGTCACTTGTTTTTTTTTAGTTTATAAACCCATTATTTGAATGCATAGAATCTGTACAAAATAACTCGATTCAAGCCATATACAACCACATAAAGAGCCAAAAATTAGATCCCCTATATCAAATGTCGCGTTCAACCATCACAACTCCCAGATTTTGAAGCTTTGGTTCGGATTGCGCTTGTTTCAATTAAATCACACTAAGCCTCGGTATGTTTTGATTATACTATGTGTTAGAGTCGATTTATAGTGTACAATAATAGCCCTATGTTTGTTTTGTGTTTCTGTATCAATTGTTTGGTCGATTGATTCGATTGAAAATTAGGGTTCTTGGGGTTTTATAATTGGGGAAGAAGACATAGCATATGTCTGTTTAAGAGATTTTGAAATCAAAGAAAATAACTAATAGGTTCCTAGATCAGTTGGTTGTTGGGAGATGTTAAAACAGTTGGAGCTGCTCAGACTCAAGTTCGACTCCCATAAGCCCCACTTTTTTTATGTTTTTTTTTTGTTCCTTAGCCCTTTTTGTATATATTTAATTACCAAGTTTATAAAAATGCTTTTTAATTACTAGATAAAGCCCAAAATATTTTGTAAAAATTATATATGGTTCCTTAAACTCAGTCTCTTATTATACAATTTTTAGTTTTCAAAAATCATTTATTTATTATATATAATAAATATTACAAGTTTATTCAATTATAATTATAAAATTCTATAAAAATATCAAAACGACTTTATAAAATCCCACAAAAATTATTCTAAACTTATAAATCAATAAACGTTTCTGAAATAAATTTTATTTCAGAAAAATCATTTACTTAATATTTTTAATCGATTTTTTGCTTTTTTAATCAAAAATAAATCATAATAAATTCATTTTTCATTATTTTTTCATCAAAATTTCACATAAATTATTATTAATCATTTAGATCAGAAATATAATTTTTTTGATTCGAAATTTATAAATTTTAATATTTTTAAATATTAAGTCTATATTTTGTCAAATAAGTATTAATATATAAATATTCATTAATTAAGAAAATAATTTTATAAAAATTATTTTCACATTTATTACATTATAATTCGACTACCTTTAGTTAATATTGGTCAGAAATATTTTTTTTATTTCTTTATTTATTAAAGTTATTAACATTTATTAAAATTTAATCATAAATCAATTATTAATCCCCAAATTAGGAAGCCTAGCACATTTTAGACTAAAAAACTTAGACTTATTAAGTTTTCCCCAACACTTATTTATTACCTTGAAGTAGGGTGATATTTGGATACACACGAGCCACATTTACGTATATAACAAGGGTCTCCATTCTAACACTAAGGTGAGTTTACATAGCCCCTTTTTCCATTTCACTATTTTGGGGTGAAACATGTTACAACATTCAATTTACAATTCAATCATAAGTGTTTATGTGTTATTCTATGTTGCATTATGTCTTAAACATTACTAGGGTAAGCACATTATTCTAGCATAATCATTAACATTGATCAGCCGACGGTATACAATGATAGATCTATTGGACTGACAATCCCACCCGGATACGTGTACCTCCTACATAGGTAGCGTGGGTGATTGTTATCGAATTTATAACATAATCGAGTGAACCATATGCGTATGGGATGGACCACAATATTCTAGTCACAAGGTTTGATTATGCACTCGATTTACCCGATGGTTTTGTTTTCACATATGGACTAGACTTGCCATGACACTCGAATTGTACAAGTTTTTATTCAATTATCAAAACCTATGTAATTCTCACAAACTTTTGTTGACCCAAAATATTTTCAAACTTAACATGTTTTAGGTTATGGCTTATTCGAAGATTAGAGTTAATGCTTGAAGATGCGTAGCTAGTATTTTTTTTTCATTTTGATGTACAAATTTTTAGAACAATTTTATGTAATTCATTTAAATCATTTATTGAAACTTATTATTTACCATGAGCTACTGAACAATCATCAATACGTGACATCCCAAATCAAACTCTTGCAATAAGAGTATCCATCTTATCAACCGGGGCTTAGCATCCTTCTTATCCATTAAGTACCTGACAGCACTATGATCAGTATAAATAATAATTTTGCTACCCCACACATAAGACCGAAATTTGTCTAGAGCATATACCACCGCAAGTAGCTCTTTTTCGGTAGTAGTATAATTTAATTGTGCTTCCGAAAGAGTCTTACTTGCGTAGTATATAGCAACAGGTTTCTTATCTACCCGTTGACCCAACACGGCCCCAACCGCGTACCCACTTGCATCACACATAATTTCAAAAGGTAAAGACCAATTAGGTGATTGCAAAATTGGAGCCTCAACCAATTTCCTTTTTAATTTATCAAAGGCTTCAACACATTTTTCATCAAACTCAAATGGGGCGTCTTTTAATAATAATTTACATAAAGGTTTTGTAATGTCACTAAAACCCTTAATAAATCTCCTATAAAATCCCGCATGCCCCAAAAACGATCTTATCCCTTTGATATTTGTGGGATGAGGTAAAGTAGATATGACTTGAATCTTGGCATGATCAACTTCAATCCCACAACTCGAAACAACATGACCCAATACTATCCCTTCTGGACCATAAAGTGACTTTTCTCCCAACTCAAGACCAAATTCGTTTTTACACATCTTTGTAAAACTTTTTCTAATTGATTTAAGCAGGCATCAAACGAAGACCCAAAAATAGAAAAGTCATCCATGAAGATTTCCACAGACTCCCCCACCATATCTGAAAAGATACTCATCATACACCTTTGAAAGGTGGCGGGGGCATTACAATGACCAAATGTGTAACAACGCAAAATTTTCCCCCAAATTTTTTTACACAAAGCCCTCGTTTTATACATTTTTTATACAATATGCCTAACACACAACTTATATATATATATATATATAAATGTATATATAATAATAATAATAATAATAATATTTCATATTTTATTTAATGGTAAAATATATATATATATATATATATATATAGTTTTAGACATTATACTAAAAAAACCATTTATCCTAACCCATTAAACATAACCCAATCATCCTTTTTCTTTAAAATTTTCGGAGCCCAAGACTGAGCCCATCAGCAGCCCAACCACTGAAGCCCAACTCCTCCCTTTCTGTTTTTTTTAAAAAAAAAAAACAAATGTTGCTGCTGCCCGGACTCGAACTCGAGTCTGGAGCCGGGTCAGCACAACAACACACGCACGTCCACCACTGGTCCATGGATCTCTTTGTGCTAAGATCTAGAAACAATAAATTTTTAAACGCAAATGAATCTGTTATTCCTTCTTCTTCTTTGATCGCTGCAGTTACCCACACCAAAGAACCCATCAATCTGATCCATTAACGCGCCTTCAAACTTGTTTTTGGAAACCATGCTCGTCTATTACACAATCGACATAATCAGCCATAAATCCGGCCATTATACACGTTCTAATCATTCCTTTTTAAGATGAAATTACGCGTTTTTAATTAAAACTTGGGTCAAACCTTCCAAACCTATGAGCTGAGTGTTTAGTATAAATTGAACCCTCCATTACACTCATTACTCGCCGATAATACTCTCCTTATCTCCAATTTTTGTAAAAATATCCTTTCAAGGCCTTTGTTCGTTCGTTTAACTTTCCTGTTGACCATTCAAAAATCACGAATTAAGCTTTGTAAGTTTCAATTGTTTTGAAGGTTTTGTTCATCGGCCCTCAACAAACAATAACCCTATGTTTAATCGGGTTATTGTTTGTTAAAACTGATTATTGTATAATCTAGGGTTTGTTAGTTTTAAATTGGGGAAGAACTTGCTGCAGACATGAATATATAATTAAAACAGATACAAGACAAACACAACCACTGATCTAGATCAAGTGGTTGTGTCTGTCTGTTTGTCAATCGGGTAACACGGGTTCGAGTCCCACACTACACAGTTTTTATTCTTTTCTTTTATAAAGGTTTTAAATTTGTTTCAAACATGACTATATAATTATTTTAACACTAGATTAATCGTTCTCAGGGTCTAGACCAGATGGTCTAGGCTTGTGATTAAAACCCGAACCGGTCCCAGACCCGGGTTCGATTCCCAGCATCAACAAACATTTTTTTTTTCATTTAAGCTTTATATATTCACCTATATTTTTTTAAAAATGATTTTAAAATACTAAAACTCCTTTATAAATTCTACAAAAATTATTTTACGTTATTGTTGGATCAGTTTGCTCTTTTTGCTAAGTAAGAACTTGCTATCTTGACACTTAAGTGTTTAGCAAGCCCTTGTATATCAGATAATAAGCACAGCGGAATGTATAAGTTAAAGCAACACTTTTTATACTAAGGAAGAGTTATTACTCCCCCTTGATGATTGAAACTAATAAATGATAAGTATTTATTATGAATCCAAGCAGTAAATGAGAATTAGATACTTAGACAGATTCACAATAAATACAGAAATGGAATAGAACAGTGAAAGTGTTTGAAGGATTTTTCTATTAAAATCAATATCTAAAATAGAAGGTTGAAGCCTCCTATTTATAGACGTTTACATACATGTATCTTGCCCAAAAAGCAAGTACAGAAACAACAGAAACAAGTTGCACAAGTTGCAACATTGAAACAAACAAATACAGCTAAAAGTAATAATAAACAATAAAACTACTGATGCAAAAGGCGGTGGAAAATATCTGATGCTAAGTGCTGATGAATGACAAACTACTGATGAGTAGTTTGTCTTCAGTACTTCTGAAGTGAACTTGTCTGGTTTGGACTTCAGAACTTCTGATGAAGTTTCTTCTTCAGCACTTCTCTTATCTTCTCTTCAGCAGTTCTTTGTTTTCTTTTCAGTACTTCTATACTTAGCCAAAATGACAGAAGTGAATTAGACTAAGGTTTCCAAAAGTGGTTTCACCAATCCTCTTTGTCCTAACAATCTCCCCCTGGATTGATGAAGCCAAAACCTTACTAATTCCTTATGTTTTTCTTCTGTCTTGAACAATCTTCCATATCTCTTTGTACATGGTGTTCTTGAGCTGGTTTAACTGACCATCAGATAGAGACCCTCTCTGTGGTTCCAGATGTTGAATTGTGAGCAGGTCTTGTGTTGACAGTTTCTTCAGATCACTGATCTTCTTGTAAGCCCTGCTTGAGAGGTCTCTTCTTGTCAACAATACTGAGTTGTTATCAGTAAGTCACCATCTGATGATAGGTATCTTTGACTTGTTAAAGTCAGAAGAATAGGGAACCAGACTTGTCCCTTGGGTTGATGGTCCTGAGTGTTGGATGTCTTCTGTTTCAGTTAACCTCAGGTGGGAGTCTCTTCCTTGTTGTTGTTGCATATCAGGCATCTGAACAGTTGGGAGATGGTGTTCAGTCACTACCTTGGTATGCATCTTTTCTTTGATGGTCTTTTGTATTTGGTAGGCAAAAGTGGAAGGATCCCTGAATTGTGTTAACAGAGGTTTCTCCTCAATGTCAAAATCTGAATGGACTATTGAACTTCCTTCAAGTAGTACCATTTTGAAGTCAGTTTTGACATTGTCCTCTGCCTTCTTTCTCTGAGTAGCAGGTCTTCTTGATACACCAGAAGTTCTAACTACTGATCTTGAAGGATCAGCAGTTTGAAACTTCTCTGGATTTGCAGCCTTGGCAGCCAAGTATTTTCTGTAAGTATCCATTAGTCTTTCTTCTTTCCATCTGGATACTGAGGCTTTTGAACCATAGCCCTCTGCTACTAACTCTTCTATTATCTGGGCTCTCTTGGCCTTTCCTTCTTTGCTAGTGGCCATTTTATCTGCAAGCAGTTGTGCTCTTCTTGTCAGTTCTTGCATAGAGAGTCCTTTGAGTGTAAAGGCTTTAGTCTTGCTGTTCTTGGTAATGTAAGACACCAGTTGTTGTCTTTTATCTTGTTCAGCAATCTCATCAAGGCTAGCCTGCCTTTGTAGTTCAGCTTCATAAGCCTGAAGTTTTTCTTCATGGCTTAAATCTAGATCATCCCTTTCTTCCAGAGTTTTCCAGATCAGATCTTCTCTGGCCTTCTTGTTGGCTGCAACTAAGCTCTTCTCTAATAATTCAGCTGATTGAGAGATAGGAGAAGGGTTTAGTACAGTCATTGTTGTAACAATTGTAGGCCTGATAGGATCAGATGTTGGTTGAATGGGAGCAGTGGTTCTGGAAGGGTCAGCAGTTTGAGGTTTGGAAGTGTTAACCTCTGATGGGTTGACAACTGCTGATGGTTTGTCAACTACTGAAGGATTGTCTTCAGTACTTTCTGATTCTTCATCAGAACTTTTGCCATCAGAAGTTTCTTCATTGTGCCTTAGGGATTCTTCAGATGTTTGGGTCTCATCTTCTTTTTCTGCTGCTTCAATCTCTTCTACTGAGACACCAAACTGTTTGGCCAGTTTTTCTTTCCTGGCCTGATCTTTTTGATCTCTTTCAAGGATGGCCACTCTTGCCCTTATCCTGGCTTGGAATGACTCCTTAGGTTCCCTGATCTTCTCCCCCTTTTTGGATTCATCAATTTTAAGTTTTGAAGTTTAGGGTTGGGAGAATTGTCCTTGAAGATGAGCAATCTGTTGGCTGTTGAAATCTATCTTGTTGGACAGATCATTCATCTTAGTCTTGATCACTCCAAATTGATTCTTGATAGACAGCTCCAAGTTAGCTGTGTATGTTTGGAAGTGGTTTCTGATGAGAGTATTCATCATGTGGTACAGGGGACCCTCTGGGCTGCATAGCTGGTTCAGGTCTATGCTTGTTTGCCCAGGGAATTGGGTAGGCATTTGTTGTGAAGGGGGTGTTTTTGGGTGATCCTCATGTTGTACAGAGGATGCCACTCTAGGGGTTTTAGGGATTGAGTGGGCTTTAACCTGTGCAGGGGTGACTGGCTTCTTGAGCCTGGATACCCCTGAAACAGGACCTTCATAAAGTGCCGTCAATTCAGTAGTTTGTGTATGTGAAACATCATCCAAATTAATGGAATCATCTGAATCCCTGATGTTGCCCTCAATGAGGACTGTCTCAGTTAAATCATGAGCTGAGCCCAACTCAGTTCTCTCATGAACCTCTTGTTCTTGGTTCTAAGGATTTCCTACTTCAGGCATTAAGCCTTCATCAGTAGTTGCCACATCTGAGGTCTTAGCTATGTTACTTCTATCCTCAGATCCACCACTAGGTGGTAACTGAGTAGTAGCAGCCTCAGATGCCCCAAGAGTCTCTAAAATTGGGCTTAAAGACTCTGGTCCACCCTCATCTCTTGGGATAGGGCTAGAGATGTCCACATCCATGTCTGATGTTGTGGTTATGTCCCCTGTTTGTTGTGGTTGTAGGGACTGACATAATCAGATGGGACCTTCTCTTTTAGCCCAGAGAGAAGTTTGGCAATTTCTATTGCCTCTTGTTCAGAAATTTGTGGGGTTGGTTCAGTAGTTTGGGCAATAGGTGAAATTTGTTGTTCAGCAGTTTCAAAAGAAGAGTGTGTTTCAATAGTTTTTCTAAGTCTTTTTCTTTTGAATAAAATGGTTATGGGTGCTCTTGGTGGGGTTTGAGATGGATGAGACTGAGAGGGTGTTTCAGTCTCACCAATTTGAAGAGCAGAATGCTCATGAGCATGTTCAGGCATCTCAACCTCCTGAACAGCTTTTCTTTTGGGTTGGTGTGTTGTTGTCTTTGTTGGCTTGGGCTTTTTGGCTTTTGGTGGTGTGAGTTTGGAAGATGTGGGCTTCAGGGGGACTTGTTGTTGTTCTCCCTGATCATCTTCTGGCCAGGCAGCCGGTTTGTTATGCCTTAAGTATGCTTGTGATGTTAAAGGATTTAAAGTTGAAATTTTCCCCACAAGCACCTCATTACCCAGTTCCCCTATTATGCATTGCATAATGAACCTTGGGTACAACAAAAACTTTTTCTTGTTATTATTATGATGTAACACCAACTCATTGAAAAATAGTTTTGATGCCCTGAATTTAGTTTCATTCACAATAGAATGAAATATTGGTTGAAAAGTGGAGGGCATCTGGTCATAAGACCCTGTTTTAGGACTCAAACACATAATAATATAATGAAACAAAAGTTTGTATTTTGGTTCAAAATATTTTTTGAAGATAGTAGCATGGGAGAGAGTACCTTGATAACCACACTCTGTCATGGTTAGATGAATATCAGAATTAGCAACATGGTCAGGGGCAGTTACATCATCCAGACCCAGTCTTGTTGCCAGTGTGGCCGGTGTGATGGTCAGTGGTTTCCCTTTTATTCTTGAGTTGAGGGAAATGACTTCATCATCCGTTGTCACCGTCTCAGCATTTGCCCAGAACTCATTCAGAGTTTCAGTGTGAATTGGTGGGTTTATTGTGAGAGCAGTAAAATATTGGGATTTTACGACAAGATCAATGATCTCATCGTATTGGGACCAGCCTTCTTGTTTTTCAAGAAAGGCCCTTTGATTGTGTCCCTGCTTTAGAACGAGAGCCATGTGGTTTGGGTTTTGATCGAACAGTTGATTTGCAGGTTTAGGTTATGAAGAGAGTTTTTGAGAGAGAAAGAGGGATATTTTTGAGTTTGAAAGGATAAGTGTTGAGAAAAGGTATTTATCAGAAGTTTTAACCGCTTGAATCTTCTTTATTAGAAGTTTTTAAACCGCCTTTGGTTAAAAATCTTTTTATCAGAGGTTTTAAACTGATTAGGTCAAACCTCTGATGATGGGAAAAGTCAGATTTGCCCTTTTGACTAAACTGCTGATGAAGGATTACTTCATCAGTAGTTCCCATTTTCTCTTCAGTAGTTTTAACAGCTGATGAGAAATGTTTTTATAAATACTTTTATTCATAACTTCTGAAGGTTATTTTATCAGAAGTTACACACTTTTCAGAAAATTATCCCCATACTGATGTTTGTTCATCAGTAGTTTCTCTCTTTTTCAGAAGTTTTGTTTCAGACTTTTTGTCTGTTTTATAAGTGAAAAATGAAAAATTGCAGAATAATAAAATAAACACTTACAAATTTAGCATCCCAAGCATGGATACTAACTTCTGAAATGTTGATGTGTCAAGGGGTTTTGTGAAGATGTCAGCTATTTGATTAGCTGTTGCAACATGCTTCACCTCAATCTTGCCTTTTTCATAGCAATCTCTTATGAAATCGTACCTGATCTCAATGTGTTTGGTTTTTGAGAATTGTACCGGATTTTGAATGATGCTAATGGCAGATTTGCTGTCTACAAACAAAGGTGTCTTGGTTTCTTTGAGTCCATAATCAAGAAGTTGATATTGGAGCCATTGTATCTGTGATGTACAACTTGCAGCTGCAATGTATTCAGCTTCAGCAGTTGAAGTTGCAACAGATGTTTGCTTCTTTGATTGCCATGACACTAGACAGTTACCCAGGAATTGACAACCACCAGATGTTGACTTTCTTGTCATCTTACACCCTGCATAGTCACTATCTGAAAAAGCTGATAACTTGGTATTGCTTGAAGCAGGATACCAAATTCCCAGTGTTGGAGTTCCTTTCAGATATCTGAAAATTCTTTTGACTACTATAAGGTGTGATTCCCTTGGTGCTGATTGATATCTAGCACAGACACATGTTGAAAACATAATATCTGGTCTAGAAGCAGTTAAGTATAAAAGGGAACCTATCATGCATCTGTACATGGTTTGATCAACCTGTTTTCCTTGATCATCAGGTTCAACTTGTGTGAGTGGTGTCATGGGAGTGGAACATGATTTACAGTCATTTAAAGAAAATTTGTTCAATAATTCTTTAACATATTTTGATTGATGTATAAAAGTTCCATTTGTTTGTTGCTTGATCTGCAGTCCTAGAAAGTACTGCAGTTCTCCCATGGTACTCATCTCAAATTTTGATTGCATGAGTTTCTTAAAATCATCACACAGTTTTGTGTTTGTTGAACCAAAAATGATATCATCAACATAAATTTGAACAAGTAAGACATGATTTCCAACATGTTTAATGAAAAGAGTTTTATCAATGGCACCTCTTGTAAAGTTATTTTTGAGTAAAAAGGTGGAGAGTGTATCATACCAGGCTCTTGGAGCCTGTTTGAGCCCATAAAGAGCTTTGTCCAGTCTGTACACCCACTCAGGATGAGAAGGATCCTCAAACCCAGGTGGCTGACAGACATACACCTCCTCTTTTATTTTTCCATACAAAAATGCACTTTTCACATCCATTTGATAAACTTTAATTTTGTTGGAAATGGCATAGGCCAGAAATAACCTGATGGCCTCAAGCCTTGCAACTGGAGCAAAGATTTCATCATAGTCAATTCCCTCTTCTTGAGAGTACCCTTGAACTACCAGTCTTGCCTTGTTCTTGATTATCATACCAGCTTCATCTTGTTTGTTCCTGAAAACCCATCTTGTGCCAATTGGTTGCTTGTTTGGAGGTAAGGGACAGATTTCCCAGACCTGTTGCTTGTTGAACTGAAGCAGTTCATCTTGCATAGCTTGCACCCAATTATTGTCTTTGAGGGCTTCCTGGTACTTCTTTGGTTCCAACTGAGAGATAAAGGCTGAAAATAGGCAAAAGTTGGAGAGCTGGTTTCTGGTAAGAACACCTGAAGCTATATCACCCATGATTTGATCAAGTGGATGATCTCTGTGTTCAATCAGTTGTTGTAAACCACTGACAGGTGTAGGTGGCTCTTGTTCTTCAAACAAACTACTGAGGTCTATAATATCTGGTTCAGCTGTTTTAGCTTCTTCAGTAGTTGCAGGTGCTGAAGCAGATGTTTGAGTTTGGCATTCAGTATTTGTTGGATCAGAAGTTTGTGAAACTTCTGATGGTGTTGAAGTTGACTTAATGACTGTTTGAGGAGTCCATGGTGTAGGATCCTCATCTTCAAACCTTTGATCACCATAATAAGTAGGTTTGGAAGGAGTAACAGTCTTTTCAGGTCCAAAGTGGAAGTTGTCAAGGTCAAAGAGTTCAGCAGGATGTGCTGGAATAATAGTGTGTTTTGACTCATTGAACTTGACATTCAATGTTTCTTCTACTATCCTGGTGTGAGAATTAAAAACCTTGTAGGCTTTTCTAGTTGAGGAGTAACCAAGAAAGTAACCTGAGTCAACTTTGGCAGCAAACTTTGAAATAGATTCCTTGATGTTCAAGATGAAACATTGACACCCAAAAGCCCTGAAAAAGGAGATAAGGGGCTTCATGCCATGAAGAACTTCATAGGCAGTCTTGGAATGTCTCTTGACCACAAGAACTCTATTCTGAACATAACATGATGTGTTAACTGCTTCTGCCCAAAAGTACAAGGGCAGTCCAGAATCAGCTAACATTGTTCTTGCTCCTTCTATCAATGTTCTGTTCTTCCTTTCTACTACACCATTTTGTTCAGGAGTTCTGGGAACACTGTATTGTCTAATAATCCCTTTAGACAAACAGAATTCATCCAGAGTTTTGTTCCTGAACTCTGTCCCATTATCACTTCTAATGGTTTTGACAGATAGAGAATATTGTTTCTCTACTTGTAGAATGAAGAACTTGATGATTTCAGCAGCCTCATCCTTGGAGAATAAGAAGAATACCCATGTGAATCTTGAGTAGTCATCAATGATGACTAAGCAGTACTTCTTCTTACCAAGGCTCATAATCTTGACAGGTCCAAATAAGTCCATATGGAGTAGTTGAAGACATGCAGTTGTTTTTGATTCTTCAATAGACTTATAGGAGGACTTATGCTGTTTTCCCTTTAAACAGGATACACAGTGTTCTTGACACTGGTATACTTTCAAAGGTAGACCTCTGACCAAGCCCATTTTTGTGACTTTATTTATGGTTTTAAAGTTCACATGGCCAAGTCTCCTGTGCCAGAGATCTGTTTCTGAAGTTGATGCCCTTGAGAAGAAACAGGCAGTGTTGTTCAATACTTTGTCTTTCTCAATGTCCACTGCATAGACATTGCCACATCTTTTGGCAATCAGCAAAGTATGATCTTCAATGATCTTCTCTATCAACTTTTGTCCTTCTGGTGAGATGATCTTGCATGCTGTCTTTGTGAAAAAGGAAGAATATCCTTTATCACACATTTGTGACACACTCAGCAAGTTGTATTCAAGGTTTTCCACCAGATTGACCTTGTCAAACTGTATTTTGCCAGAGGAGACATTGCCATGTCCTAGCACATATCCCTTAGCATTGTTCCCAAAGGATACAGATCCTTCTCTTTGGCTGATAAAGTTGTTTATCAGGTATCTGCATCCAGTCATGTGCATAGAGCCTCCACTATCAACATACCATATGCTGTTTAAGCCCCTGGAAACTCTCTGCACATAAAAGCAAATTAGTTAGGTTTAGGAACCCAAGCCTGTTTGGCTTTGGGTTTGCTCTTGAGAACAGTTACCGTTTGTTCTTGACCAGGTTGAGAAATCCATGTCTTTTTGGCAATGGATTTTTCATTAAGAACCATGGTGGTATACTTTTCAGGACCACCATCAACCTTGGTCATCAGTAGTTGTACCATGTTCATTAGATTTTGTATCTCAGCAGTTTGTGAAACTGCTGATGATCCAGGTCTAACTACTGACAAAGAATTTTGAGAAAAAGATTTTGGTTGAGATTTTATCTTTTTCTGAGAAAAGGTGTTTTCAGGTTGTTGTTTCTTGGGTTTAAAGATTCTTTCATAATCATTTCTGATTTGATTTCCCACAACCTTTTGTTTAATTTTTTGATTGAACTGAATTCCTTTTCTGTATCTACAAAATTCAGTTTTATGGTTGAACAGACCACAAATTTCACACTCTTTTGCCTTTTGTTTTTGATCTAAAGGCAAATTTCTGACATTTGTGAAGAGATTTTGCTCATCAGTAGTTTTCAGGGTCTCAACTCCTGATGTAGATGAAACTACTGATGGCTTTTTGTCAGATTTAGTTAATACTTCTGAAGTGCTTTCTTTGAAAATACCAGGATTTCTGTTTAGAAAGTTTTCATGAAAAGATGTGCACTCTTTCCCTTCAGAAGTTTCATTTGAAACAATTCTTCTCCCATCTTCAGTAGTTTTGGGAGAAAAATCTGTTGGTGTTTCAACATGATGGTATCCTATGCCAAACTTAACATTTGAAGCACTTTGTTTGTTTAGCAATAATTGATACCCCTTACAAGATTCCACCCATTTTTCACATGTGATCCTGGTGTCAGCAAGCTCTTGTCTGACATCTCCCAGGTCATTTAGCATGATTTTAATTTGTGCTTGGGTTTCAATAGCTGAGTCAGTTAATTTAGAAACTTCTTTTGTTTTAGCACACAGTTTTCTTTCTAAATCACATTTTATCTGTGTGTATTTTCTTTCTAAATCATTGGCTTTACCTTGTAAGTGCACATTTGTCTCTCTTATGAGAGCAAAAGTTTCTTTGCAAGAATTTGAGCAAAGTTTTGTCAAAGATTCTTTTGATACCTGTGACAATGCAGATTTTGAAGTACAGCCTTCAAATGCCATTAAGGCAAAGTTCTTTCTGCCATTGTCTGGTTCTCCCCAGTTGATGTCAAACACTTTGTTGTCTGCATCAGGATTGCACTCTGTGGTGTCAAAAGGGAGACTGCTCCAGTCAACATACCCTAAGGTAAAAAGACTTTGTTGAGAGGGTTGTTGAGGCTGTGGAGGATGTTGAGCAGCTGGAAAGGGAGGGATTGATTGTTGGCTCTGCATCTGTTGAGCAGGCACTTGAACATATTGTACTTGTGGCATGTATTGCTGTTGAGGAGCTTGTGCCTGTACAAAATGAGCACTCCCTTGAATTCCATTATTCCTATTATAATTGGGGTTATAGTTATTTCCAGATTGTGATTGGTTAAAGCTAGAGCTTCTACACTCTCTAGCAAAGTGTCCCAACTTCTGACACTTGTGACATCTCAATTTAGATTTGTCAAAACCAATTTTTGTATTACTGGTCAATCCTGGAAATTTCCTTCCTGACCTTTTATAAAACTTGTTAGTTTTAATGCTTAGCATGGCCAGTTGGTGTAAAATGTCCATTTCTTCTAAGTCATCACTGCTAAAGTTTTTCAAATCATCCATGATAAAACATAGATTATCAGCAGTTTGACTTTGGTCATTATTGTCATAACCTGGGAAAGATCTTTCTGATGAGATCCCAGTTGTTATGTCAATATTGTCATAAGATCCATAGGAACAAGTTGGTGAATCTTGTCCCAAAAGTGTTGTACTACCTGGTAGGTAGTCATCAGCAGTTTTACCAGATGATTGTAATTTCTTCTTTTGATCAATTTCTCTCTCAAAAGTAAGTAATCTCCCATGGAGTTTTGTAAGAGTGAGGGAGCTAAAATCTGGTGAGGATCTTAAAACAATGGAGTATGTTTCCCATTTGTCTGGTAAAGACCTTAAAAATCTATGTAGCATAGACACTGTTGTATAGGTCTGACCATTTAACTTTAGCTCATATATTAATGAGGAGAATCTTTCAAATTGTTGAGTTAAAGTTTCCCCATTAATATGAGCAAATGTCTCATATTGTTGAGCTAAGATTTCTCTAGTGTTGGCAATCACCTCTTCAGTTCCTCCAAACTGTTCTTTAAGACAATCCCAGAGTTCTTTGGCACTTTCACAATGTAAAAGGCCAGAGTATATCTCATTTGGGAGAGTCATTGCCAACATAGAGAATGCTTTAGCATCTAGCTCAAGTTTTAGGAAATCATCATCTGTATATTCTTTAGGGTCCTTAGGGACCTTAACATTAGTTTCAAGATTAACATTTACTGGTTTGTGAGGACCATATATCACAGATCTCCAACAACCTGTGTTGGTTTGTGACAAGGTATGTGCCATTCTCTTTTGCCATATGTTGTATTCATTTCTAACAAGCATGGCAGGTTTAGTGGCAGAACCAGTATTATGTGGATCCATTTTAAAGAGTATAGATTTGTCAGATTACTCTTTTAAGTGATGGATGTTGATAAAAAGTGAACTTTTGATCTTTTTATTGAATATCAATAAGAGCTTTGTGTCTGATTCTCAATTTGTTAGATTGATATGTGATCAGATAAACCAATGCTCTGATACCAATTGTTGGATCAGTTTGCTCTTTTTGCTAAGTAAGAACTTGCTATCTTGACACTTAAGTGTTTAGCAAGCCCTTGTATATCAGATAATAAGCACAGCGGAATGTATAAGTTAAAGCAACACTTTTTATACTAAGGAAGAGTTATTACTCCCCCTTGATGATTGAAACTAATAAATGATAAGTATTTATTATGAATCCAAGCAGTAAATGAGAATTAGATACTTAGACAGATTCACAATAAATACAGAAATGGAATAGAACAGTGAAAGTGTTTGAAGGATTTTTCTATTAAAATCAATATCTAAAATAGAAGGTTGAAGCCTCCTATTTATAGACGTTTACATACATGTATCTTGCCCAAAAAGCAAGTACAGAAACAACAGAAACAAGTTGCACAAGTTGCAACATTGAAACAAACAAATACAGCTAAAAGTAATAATAAACAATAAAACTACTGATGCAAAAGGCGGTGGAAAATATCTGATGCTAAGTGCTGATGAATGACAAACTACTGATGAGTAGTTTGTCTTCAGTACTTCTGAAGTGAACTTGTCTGGTTTGGACTTCAGAACTTCTGATGAAGTTTCTTCTTCAGCACTTCTCTTATCTTCTCTTCAGCAGTTCTTTGTTTTCTTTTCAGTACTTCTATACTTAGCCAAAATGACAGAAGTGAATTAGACTAAGGTTTCCAAAAGTGGTTTCACCAATCCTCTTTGTCCTAACAGTTATTCTAATAGAAAAGTTTAACATACAATTTTTAGTTTTCCAAAAATTATTTATTTAATATATATAATAAATATTTCAAGTTTATTCTATTTTATTTATAAAATTCTTTAAAAATATCAAAACAATTATATAAATCTCCACAAAAATTATTCTAAGTTCATATAACATTAAACATTTCTGAAATGATTGTTATTTTTGAAAAATAATTTATTTAATATTTTTAATCAATTTTTGTTAGTTTTAATCATAAATAAATCATAATAAATTCATTTTTCAATATTTTTGCACCAAAATTTTATATAAATTATTTCTGATTATTTGGAACAGAAATACAATTTTTAAATTTATAATTTTGTAAATTTAATTTTTTTTAATATTAAAGTTATATTTTGACAATTTGTAATAAATAGATTTAATATTCCATTTTTAAGGAAATAATTTTATAAAAATTATTTCCATACTCAAAACTTTAAATTATGACCATCTTTAATTTAAAATTTACAAAAAGACTTTTGTTTATTTATTTATCAAATTTCTCTCATTTATCAAACATTTTATTTATTAATTTAACGACCACTTATCCCCAATTCGAAACCCTAGAATATATTTGTAGACTAGAAAGACTTAGACATATTTATTACCTTAATTATAAGGTAATACTTGGCATTGTTGGGCAACACATATTCTATTTTTCACGAGACATGACATTTTGCTAAGGTGAGTTTTACATAGCCCCTTTTCTATTATTCACTATTTTTGGGGTGAAACATGTTACAACATTCTATATGCAATTCAATCATAAAGTGTCTATGTGTTTTTCTATGCTGCATTATGTCTTAAACATGACTAGGGTAAGCACAATTCTAGCATAATCATTAACATTGATCAGCCGACGGTATACAATGATAGATCTATTGGACTGACAATCCCACCCGGATACGTGCCTCCTACAAAGGTAGCGTGGGTGATTGTTATCGCATAACATAATCGAGTGAACCATGAGCATATGGGATGGACCACAATATAACAGTCACAAGGGTTGATTATGCACTCGATTTACTTCTAGTATGTTTTCACATATGGACTAGACTTGCCATGACACTTGAATTGTACATGCTTTATTTGATTATCAAAACCTATGTAATTCTCACCAACTTTTGTTGACCCAAAATATTTTCAAACTTAACATGTTTCAGGTTATAGCTTGCTTGAAGATTAGAGTTAATGCTTGAAGATGTGTATTTAGTATTATTCATTTTGATGTACAAATTTTTGTAGAACAATTGTATGTAATGTAATTAAATCAAATATTGAAATTTATTATTCACCATGAGCTACTGAACAATCATCAATACGTGACATCCCGATGTTTCCGCCATCGGTTGGGGTGTTACAAAATGGCATTCGCCTAAATGCAAAAGTGCCATATGGACAAGTAAAGGTAGTCTTTTGTTGATCCTTGGGATGAATAGCAATTTGATTGTAACCCGAATACCCATCCAAGAAACAATAAAATTTTTGTCCGGCTAATTTTTCTAATATTCGGTCAATGAAAGGTAAAGGAAAATGATCTTTGGAAGTTGCAGCATTTAACTTCCTATAATCAATACAAATTCGCCACCCAGTTACCGGCCGGGTAGCTACCTCTTCACCTGAGTCGTTTTTCACGACTTGAATACCTGCCTTCTTTGGGACGGTTTGAGTTGGACTAACCCATTGGCTATCCGAGATGGGGTAAATGATACTCGCATCTAACCATTTCAGCACCTCTTTTTTTTACAACCTCCCGCATGTTAGGATTTAACCTCCTTTGAGCATCTATCGCGGGAATCACCTTCTCATCTGTGATAATTTTGTGCATCACAATTGACGGACTAATACCTTTCAAATCCGCCACAGTCCACCCAATAGCAGCTTATGGGTCACCAATACCTTCATTAATTTCTCTTCTTGCTCCCCGGTCAAGTTTGAAGCAATGATTACCGGGAGCGTGTTGCCTTCACCAACATAAGCATATTTTAAATGCTTAGGCAACTCCTTCAGTTCCACCTGTGGTGGCTCAACTAAAGATGGCTTCAACTTCGTATCAATGTGATCTGGAAGGCTCTCCACTTGATGAGTCCATGGTGGTCTTCCTTCCTGTACCGCCATCGTTTCTTGAGTCTTTTCCTCCTCTTCCATGCTTTTCAATATTTCCACCTGTAACCTGTTAAACATAAAACACTCCTCTATTGTGCTTTCCTCGTCTACAATGGTGTTGTATAGAGGTATGCACTCGTCAACAATGTCCGCCATATAGCATTCATCATTGACTAGAGGGTTAGTCCCATTTGAAAAAACATTTAACCGAAACCTACGGTTACCAAAGGTCATGTCAAGCGTGCCCGTTTTGCAATTAATTTGGGCATTGGTTGTGGCCAAAAATGGTCGACCTAGTATAACTGTTGGTTGTTTGGTTAGGTCCATGGAAACATAATCAAGTACTAGAAAGTCCACCGGATAATAAAAATCTTTGACTTTTACTATCAAATCAGTAACCATCCCACGGGGTAGTTTAGGAGTCAAGTCAGCTAACACCACGGTGGTGTTAGACTCCTGAAGTGGACCAAATTCGTATTGGTCATAAAGACTACCCGGTAAGATGCTTACACTAGCTCCAAGGTCCAAGAGTGCCCGTGTCATTTTAAATTCTCCAACTTGAATGGATATGATGGGCGCCCCCGGATCTTGCAACTTTGGTGGAAGTGAACCTGAAAGAATAGAACTCACATTTTCGGTTAAATCAATTTTCTTTGGAATTTTGTGAATTCTCTTCTGAGTACACAAATCTTTCAAGTATTTTGCATAAGAAGGAATTTGTTTGATTGCATCTAAGAGTGGTAAATTAATTTTTACTTGTTTAAAAATTTCCCATAACTCTTCTTGTTGTGGGCCTCTTCTTTTAACCACTTTTTTAGATGGCTCCAACAATGCATCGGGACAAGGGATGGTATTACCCTCCATACCCTTTTCCTTAGCCTTGGGAGCTTGTTTGTTCTTAACGGGTTTTGATTTTTCAGAAAAAATTTTACTTTGATTTTGACCCGTTTTCTCCTCTCATTCACTCCCATCACTCACATCTTCCACCTCCCCTTCAACAAATTGGGGAGATGGTGGCTCAATTTTATTCTCAATTTTATTATCAATGATTTTACCACTACGAAGAACGGTTACCTTATTAATGGGAACATTGCGAGTGTTCTTCGAATTTGAACCTTGATGTTGCGGGTTGAGAGTGGTATCACTAGGAAGCTTCCCCGTGCTTCCTCTCCATTGAGCCATTTCTTCCGCTAGTTGACCCACTTGTTTAGCTAAGGCCTCATGAGACTTGTCTCTCACTTCATTCACCTTCTTCATTTCCTTGATGTCATTGTTGGAGTCCTTCATCATATTCATTAGTGCATCCAACTTTGAACTCAATGACTCATCACCACCTTGACTTCCCAAAGAATTCCCTTGATTGCTTGAGGAGCCGCCTTGGTTGTAACCCCGTTGGTAATTATCATTGTACCCTTGGTTACCACTTTGATTGTAGGTGTTTCTTTGGTAACCACCTTGATTACCACCTTGGCGACCTTGATATTGCCCACCACCGCTTTGATTACCCGATTGAAAATTCAGGTTCATTTGATTAGAAGGGTTACCATACCTAAAGTTAGGATGGTTTCTCAAGCCCGCATGATAAGTGTTGGAGTTCATGTCATACTTCCTTTCCCCATACACTTGATTTACCTCTTCGGTGGTTTGACCCATATCACCGGGGCACTCACTAGCCTTATGCCCCAAATCTCCATAATTATCACAAACAGGGTATTGTACCGCTGACACCTCCCGTTTCTTCATCTTTGCCAACTCTCTTTCTAACTGAGCAATCCAGTCTTTAGAGCTTGAATCTGAATCGGGAAGAGATTTAGAGACCAGGTGTTTAGTTCTTCGATCAACTGCCTCCTCCGATTTCGAATTCCTTGCCATTAGTTCCAAAAAATCCCAGTCTTCTTGCTCTGGATTAGATAACAAAGTCCCATTGCTAGTAGACTTGAGGTATTTTCTTTCCTCCTTACTCGGTCCATTCACAAAGCTACTAACCAATTCCCAAAGGTCGATGTTGTGGTGTGGGCATTTCCGAATTAACTCCTTGAAGCGAGTGAAAGCTTCATGAAGTGGTTCCCCTTGTAACTGTTGAAAGGAACGAATCTCTAACCGTACCCCATCCGTTTTAAAACTAGGGAAATATTCATCCAAAAACACCTGTTGCATCTCTCCCCAAGTATAGATGCTGTGTGCGGGCAAAGTAAGAAACCAAGTCTTTGCCTTATCCTTGAGGGAGAACCGGAACAACCTTAGCTGAACTTCATCTAAAGAGAAATTGTGACACCCCATGGTACCACACATTGCTTTGAATTTAGAGAGGTGGTCGTATGGGTCTTCAGTGGCCATTCCATGGAAATGAGGAAGAATGTTGATATAATTTGGTTTACAATCAAAAGTTCTTCTTCCTGGAGGTGGTGGTACAATTGGTGACTCGTTCTTAGAAGCAAGTGGTCTAAACCGACCATTAACCCCTTGCATTGGAACTGGGGGCCTTCTTCGTGGAGCATTAACTTCTTCATCTCTTGGTGGTCTTCTCCCATGAGGTCTTCTTTCTGCTCGACCCACAAAATTTTCACCCCGATTTTGGTGAATGTTGGGAATTTGATGCCTTCTTGGGTTTTGCCTGCGGTGATGATTATTGAAGACATGATTGTAGTAACCGTCATTACCCCCATTTCGATTTGCACCCATATCAGAATTATTATCACTTTGATACTCTTCCTTATCCTCATGATCATCATTAACATTTCGGTAACCCCAATCCTCATCTTCCTCGGTGTAATCCCTTTCTGAATATTCATCTTCCCCCGAATGGTAAGAATGAACACTAACTCTATCCGATGATTGATAACTTGGTACGCTGAATGGGTCATCATCATTAATGTTTGCCCTTAATTCTTCAATATTCTCAACATGATCATCATATCCGGCTTCATTGTATCGATTGATCGGATCAAATGTAGGATTGCCACGGTTAGATATGGAAGAACCTTGGTTTACATTTCGGTTGTTGGGATTTCGGTTATGAAGTGGCTGGTGAGGTGGGTGTTGTTGTAAATGTTGGGTTCGGTTTTGATGAGGTGGAGTGGGTGGTCTTCGATTTTCACCTGAACGGCGATTTGGGTTTGAACTTGCCATTTGAACAATTCCAAAGGACACAAGTTGACTTGTGGGTGGTGATTGGGAGTTAGAAGGAATCGGCTCCTCTAACCGGTGTTGTCGGTTTCTTCTTGCTACTCTCTCGATTTCTGGTTCAAACACTAAAGGAAATGTCCTCCCCGAATGTCTTGTACGCATGCACTACCTGTAAACTGCACAAATAACACACCCCGCGTAACAAGGAAAAGTAGAGAATAAACCAAACAAACAATTAAACAGATTATCACAATATCAACTACTCAATAAACACTAAGCGCACTAGCTCCCCGGCAACGGCGCCATTTGATGAGCCGGTCGTCACGGTTCATACAAAACCTAAATAACCTAGGTAGATAGGGTAAATAGGGTATCAATCCAAGGAGCGTGTGGTTAGTGGGTATTGTTTAGTCAACTAGAGAATGTTGCTTATGAAGATGCTAGTTTAGTTATGAAGAGTGTAAGTTATCATTTAAAAATTGATTAAAAAGTTGTTGTTGATTATAATGAGAATTTAATTGGATTAATAAGAATAACGAAAATAATTAAACTTGTAAACAATAGGATTAAAGCGATTACACTAAGGATTCGACAATTTAATACCAGGGCTTTCAACAATTGGGTGAACAATGATAATGCAATTGGTACTAACGGAGTGATTGTTCAATAGATTTAGGTATCAAGTTTTGTCTACATCAAAATGGACTAAACTATACTTTATCACCTAGAACATACAATCCTATGGTAGTGTTGACGCAAGGAATCATGCTTATCTCACTAGAAATTGGCACAAGATCAATTAACTAAAAATGAGTCTAGCATAAGATTAATCACCAATCAACACAATTAATTCAAGTACACAAAGACATCAACAAAAGTTTAAGAATAATACCCAAATGTTTTCAACCCTAGATATCAAGAACCTACATCCCAGTGTAATACAAAATGATTTAGCCAAGCATGGCCATGGTGTTCATCTTCAAGTTTGTGTCTTCAATCTTCAAGAATGCTTCAAAGTTTTGGGAGAGTTGTGTGTGTGTTTATTTGCTTAATGGTGACGAATTATATTGATCTCTCGGAGTCAAAGGCAGATAAAAACGTCCCCTAATGTCATAAATTCATCATAAAAATGTTTCCACCATCATTGCCTTGAAAAAGGAAACGTTTTGACCATTTTTTGACTTTGGCGTATCCTACGCCACTTTTGGCGTAGGCTACGCCAGATGCTTTTTGCCTGAGCAAATGTCTGCTGCCCTACGCAAATGAACCTCCCCTTGCCTACGCAGATGACGTAGGGTACACCAGTTTTGGCGTATCCTACGCCAATTCCTCCTTCAACCTCGGTTTTTGATTTCCCAGCTCGTTTATACTTCCGTATCTCGCCCGAGCAACTCCAAAACGTCATATTTGCTTCCTTTAATCATCAAATCCTGAAATAACATAATAATATCAAAGCAACACTATTTGACGACTTAACACTCCTTAAAACTCATTCATAGATGCTTTTATACACATCTTTTAACTAACCCATCAGTATGGTAGCAAAGGTGTTAGGTTCTAAAGGAAAGGTTGTGAGTTCAAGCCTTATAAGAGGCAAACAAAAAAGAGTGTATTTAAAAAGGAATGTAAAAAGAAGTGTAATAAAAAAAAAAAAGGTGTAAGAAATGGTGTAAAAAAATGGAAGTGACAATTAGTTGTTAAAAAAATATTATAAAAAAAATATGACTTTTGATAAGTTATTAATCTCGTACAAGATTTGACCATCTAGATGGTCGCGATTAGGCTCCAATATTTATGGGTCGAATTTAACACAGCCATAAAGTCAAGTTTTACTTTTTTTTTTTTTTTTTTTTTTTTTTTTTTTTTTGAACGGCAAGTCAAGTTTTACTTGAAGTACATTGAATTCACGCTAGCCCGTCACTTCCTTTTTTGAATCGAGACATCTCAAGTATTTTCACATTTCGTACAACTGGTTATGCACAAATCTAGAAGAGTACAACATTTTTTGTTTTCTTTAAAGTCTTACAGAATTTTATTTCAAGTCAAAAGGTGATTATTTTCACATTTCATCAAAAAATTTTGGAGAACAAAGCTCAAAGTTAGCTGAATTTTATTTCAAGTCAAAAGGTGTTTATTTTATTAATATTAAGTGTTAGGTTAGGTTTGAGGGAGTGTGAGTTTTTCCTAAGGGGTTTTCATCCTAGGGTAGGTAACAGGTCCGATCTATGCACACTACGAAAAAAATTCACGTTACGGTTTGAGCTTAGGCAAAAAGAACATCAGTGTGTGGGTAGGGATTCAAACTTGGGACCGCTATATTAAAGTTGTACAAGGATTTCCACTAAAGTTAACTCATGCCTTTTTTTTTAATTCTTTCATCTTATTTATATGATTTTTATTCGGTATATTTTATATCTAAGTAATAATGTTTATTACTATAAATAAAATACTATTAAAATAATAAAACTAAATAATATATACTAGGTTATAAAATTTATAAATACAAAAAATAATTATAAATGTATATACATAAAATACTTAGATAGTTTTTACATGATTAATCAACCGAGCGTCATCCGAGCTCGAGATAGCAAATTACTCATTGAGGCAAGATCGACTTTTAAAATTGAGCTCCAAACTTATATGAGCTCAGACCCTGATCAAGTTGTTTATCCCTCCTAGTTATAACTTAAAACTCCTAGATAAAAGTTACGTTTTCCATTGCTAGCAAAAAAAGTCCAATTTCTTTAACACGTCTTTGTAAAAAGTCCTCTCTACGGCCCACTGATGTTTTGATTTTTGGATGGGCTGAGGGGAAACATGCTTGTGTGAACCTGACTGTTATGTCCCCCCCTTGTGGACCTTCGAGATAATGATTTTACAGTTGGGCAAGCTTCTTTGAACGATGAGATGAAGAAAGTGGACAAACATGCTAAAGCCTCCTCCGAGAATCAACATGTGTTTGTAGCTTTTGCTTTTAACACCTTTGGGTTCTTAGCCCCTGAAGTTGTCAGTTTCTTGGATCGGGTTCGTAGGGTTGTTCGCAGCAGTGTATCGGCCTCGAATGGTCACGATTGTATCATAGTAGAATAGTATTTGCTATCTAGAAATAGCTGGCGATACAGCTTGTTGTTTGCTTAACTACCAACTTAATGTAGATCGTTTTTTATATATGAAATAAAGTTAATTTTGAAGAATTTAAAATTTAAATATATAGTTAGTGTCTGACTCTAATAGCATTGACATGTCGAACCAACTAATCAAGTGAGACGATCGTACTTTTATTTTTAATCTTATATTAAAAAGTAAAATTTATAATCATGTCGACAAAATAATTATATTTCCTTAAATGGGCCGGTTTGACGGTTTTGGGCCTAATAAAACCACTTTGGAGTTGGGTTTACCAGTTTGACGATTTCAATTTTCAAAATTGGTAAGCTCGGACAGTCGGACTGCTCATTTTAGTCAAACTCTAAGTGTATTTTTCATACGTTGTTAAAAGTGAAGGCGTACGAGGGTGAGCCTTGGGCCTTAATGTAAGGCGTTTAAAAAGCAAGAACATTTTAAACAAGACATGCAATATAAAATTGCATTTTTGAGAGTTTTAAACGTGTTTTAGGCTTCTTTACATTAGTTTAGTTTGTTTTAGGTTGATCCTAGACTTGTTTAGGGTTGATATAAATGTTTCAGACATGTTCGGATGATTTTGTTTGTAGGAATTCTATCGGAACTTGGCCTGAAAAATGCGTCTGAGGGTCTGAAATAGGGCTTTTGAAACGAAGCAAGAAGGTTTCGATCAGCCTGAAAAGTGGGCCTTGACAGTAGATGTTTTTTTTTTTTTTTTTTTTTTTTTTTTTTTAGCATCAATCATAAATTTCTCATATAAAAAACATTACAAATTACATCAAGATAGCAGGAAGGCGGTAACAAGCTGCGCCGCCACCCCTTTCTGAATAGCAAACCCTAACCGACTAAAAACGTAACCTTGCCCATCCGGAGCCGAGACACTACTATGAATAACTCGCTGGACCCTGGTTAGGAAACGAGTAGCCTCCGGTGCCAATGAGCCAAATGTATCAAATGCTAGGGGTACAAAAACATGTTGGTTCTCCTCGTAGGCTTTAGCATGTTTTTCTACCTACTTTGTCTCTGCTTTTCGTACCGCTTGCCCTGCTACAAACCCACTATCCCTTAACCCAACGAGAGGAGATACACCTGTCAGGTCAACACAAGCATGCTTCCCCCCGGCCCACCCAAAGACAAGGAGATCTGTTAGACGCAAGGTAGATCTCCCTTCTGCGGGATCCGAGAGGAAATTCACAGGGGCCTCCTTCTTGGTTGAGATCCCAGCACGTCTTAAGACGTCCCACAGAACGTCTCGAACCCAATCATGCCGATATTTGAACCCGGGTAACTCTTTGCAGTGAACCGCATGTTCCCCTTATTCATCCAGGCAGGCCTTACGGCAAATCGGACATATTTCATCCTCTTGGTACATGAGGATCATCAAACGATATTTAAGAATGGACCTGTATTTTCATTAGTAAATTAAAAAATTTAATAACATATTAATTTTGTGTAAAAAATCAAACGATATTTAAGACATGCATGCGTTTGGTATGCTAGAATGGAAGGTGGAATGGACCATTACGATGTAATGAAAGCATGTGTGTTTGTTGGTCAATGGAATGGAATCGCCCATTCCACAAGACATTCTGTTATCTCAAAAGCATTCAATCCACCCCCTTGGTTTTTTTTCCATTCCACCCCCTTTTCACCCTCCATTTACAACACCAAAACCCATCACCCGCCACCACAACCTACCATCATCGTCACTATCCGCCACCACCCACCACCACCGCCGCCACCTACCACCATCGTCACCACCCACAACCAGCTACTACCTTCACCCACCCACCACCATCGTCACAACCCACCACCGCGGCCGCCTACTACCTTCACCCACCCACCACCATCCACCACCACCCACCTACCACTAACATCCACCACCCGCGCCATCCACCACAATTACCCACCTACCATTGCCACCATCAACCACCACCCACCACTGTCTCCGCCACCCACGACCGTCACCACTCACCATCACCATCATCACTACTGTCACTAACCACCACCGTCACCCACCCTCCATCGTCGCTATCCACCGCCGCAGCCACCTGCCATCATCATTCCACCCACCACCACCACCACCCTTTCACCGTAATTGTCACCCACCACCAGTGGGTGACGGTAGTGGGCGGCGTTGGGTGGGTTACGGTGGTGGGTGGTAACGGGTGGTAGCGGTGGTTGGTGGCGACGACAATGACGACGGTGGTGGTGGTGGGTGGTGGTGGCAGCGGTGGTGGGTGGTGACAGCAGCGGTGGTGGGTGGTGGTGATGATGTTGGTGGGTGGTGTGTTATAGTGTTGTTAGTAAAGGGTGAATGAGTGATGGAATAAAAAAACATGGGAGTGGATGAAATGATTTTGAAGGAATGGAATGCCTTGCGAAATGGGTGATTCAAATCCTTTAACCAACCAAACACACTATTTTTCATTACCTCGTAATTGTCCACTTCATTCCCCCTTCCATTCCATCATACCAAACACTACCGTATTGTTTTAAGTTTGATACATGAATCATATTATGTAGACTGAAACGAACCGACCTATGCGCACCCTAACCATATTTACGGCCCCCAACTTTTAGGGTTTAATTTCAATTAATCTTTTTAGGTTTTGACAAAGAGGAAAGAACTATTTTTTGTCTATTAGAAAATTCTTTAACAATAAAAAATGTGTCTTTATATTCCCTTGTGTTATTAGGATTATATGAAAAACTAGATTATATCCCGGGAGCGTCCCGGGTTGAGAATTCTAATTTGAAATATCAATTTTACATCTGAAATAGCTGGTGCGTTTTAGAGTTACATGCAGGAAAGCTTCGGGTAGCACTTAACCTAAAACAATTAACAATGTATCTCCAATGTTAGTGCATAACCTTAAGCAATGTATAACTCTAATATTAAAACCTAACCTAAAACAATGTACAGCTCCAATGTTAACACATGATGTAAATAAAATTATATTTACTGGTTTGAACATAACTAATGACTTGCCTATACATGATTAATGAATAACCTGAACACTTTGTGTTTTTTTCTTGTACGAACAAAACCACACAAAAAATAGTTGTTTTTTCTCCATTTTTTTATATAGCACTATGGTACCCGTTGGAAAGATAATAAAACGCTCGTTAATTTGGTGTAATTTTTTTCTTTAAAAAATCTCGTATATAAAAGATATTAACGTTTAAAAGTTATAGGAGGAATGATTAGAGATAAAAATCTAATTTTGTTTTTAAATTTAAAATTATTATTTTTCTAAAATAAAACCCTTGTCACATGGGATGACACATGGCACACTCAATGAAGAGAATACTCTCTTTGAATGTCATGTCATTAAAATTACTTTGGTTTATTATATGTATAGATAGATGTTCTACGAAAATGACTCATATTTTAGAATTATTTTAAAATCGCTTTAGACCCTCACACTCTCGAGGTAACCTGGTCTCTATCTTCCACAAATTTTATATAACACCAAGGTTCTATAACAAGGGAACAAGCTTTTGGCATAGTGTCACAACATCTACAATACAACTATGACCCAAAACAATGAAAAACCAACTTACAATATTTCATTGTATTCATTCTATATCAACCTCCTTCCTTATATCACCTTCTACATCAACACCGGAACTCCGGAAGTCATCTCAGCCTCCGCAACCCGCGGAAACCGCTCATACGCTACCAACTGCCATGCCACAACCCTAAATTTACCGAAATCAAGACCCCGAACATCAGTGGCGGACCCAAGAATTTTTTTCATGGGGTGCGGAATCTCTAAGCCCCTTGGTCGTTTATCCATCAGGTGGCCCGGCCCCGGTCGGGTCGGGTCGACTCGTATACAAAAAATAATAATACTAAAATTATATAATTAACATAAGAAAACCAAAAGCAAAAAGTAATTTAAACGTCGTTACATATGCATAACAAAATTCTAAAATGTGGAACCACACCAATTATCACAAGGGCTCAAACTATTAATACAAACAAGTAACTCAGATATTAACTCGTTAAAACGGTTTCCAAATTCTCGAATTTACATATCTAGAATCGAACTGAATAGCTAGATTCATTTGAATTATCTACATTAGACTATAGTCTCACTCATTTTACTTGATCTTATCTACGTGAAATCTTATTAAACCTTATAAAAAATAATAATCAATAACCTAAATGAAAGGACAAGTAAAATAAAATAAAAAGAAAAGCATATTAAAAGTTAACGTGACTTTGCCTATCACCATACTTTTATATATTTTATCTTCTTGAGTTCTTGCACTTAAAAAAACAAATAGCTCATATTCTTCACATCAAATTAAGTGAGACCTGCAACCTTTCCACCAAGTCCTTGCTCGCCGAAAAAAGGGAAAAATATATACACACCAACCTTTATACCAAACGTATGGATCGTAGATTTAGCTTCAAGGCTTATAAAGGGGGAGACGATGACTTGTTTCCTTGCTTTTCCTCAGTTTCAAAAATCCAAGGGGTGCGATACAAAAATTTTACAGGGTGCGGACAGAATAAACACGTATATATAAACACTAAAAATTATTTTTTCAAGGTGGGCGCCCGCACCCCTTGAATATGGTGTGGGTCCGACAATGCCGAACATGCTTTTCGTAACCCATTTTTTGTTGAACATGGCCCATAACCGCAAGAAAATTGCAATTACGGGTATTGAAATGTGCCCGATTTTTTAGTAGAAACCGAGATCTAAGCACTACTAGAAAATTGGCATTTTGCTATAAAATTTTCTTACGGAAAAAAATGCGTCACAAATCTTAACAAAGTTGCTACTCATTTGTGACGAAAAAAAATCTATAATTTTTTAGCAAATTTGTGACACAATATATCTACAAATTTTTTAGGAAATTACGTAGGAAATGCGTCACAAATTTCCTACACCATGTTTTTGTCACAAATGCGTTGAAATTTGTGTTACAAATGTGTAGTAATTGGTTTGCGACGAGGGTTTTTCTAACATCAAGGTTTTGTTGAAAATGCGTCACAAATCAAGAAAATGCAAGATTTGTGACGCATTTTCAACAAAGCCTTGATGTTAGAAAAACCCTTGTCGCAAACCTATTACTACACATTTGTAACACAATTTTCAACGCATTTGTGACGAAAACATGGTGTAGGAAATTTGTGACGCATTTCCTACGCAATTTCCTAAGAATTTGTAGATATATTGTGTCACAAATTTACTAAAAAAATTGTAGTTTTTTTTTCGTCACAAATGAGTAGCAACTTTGTTAAAATTTGTGACAAATTTTTTTCCGTAAGAAAATTTTGTAGCAAAATGCCATTTTTCTAGTAGTGAAGTACACAAATTCTATTGGTTAACTTTATAAAGGGTTGCGTCTAACTTGCCATATTAAGTTACGTGTGAAAGAGAAAAGAAATCTTGAACGAGACCAATGTACTCCTCGAGTTCGACTAGCCATGACCGCAACTTGTGAACCATGAGAGTGCATACGAACCCGACCATGTGGTCTACCACGGTCACAATAAGAACCTGTTGGTCAGATGATACACACATAGGGTTGAGTGGGCCTTGGGTTAGTAACCGAACCAGAGATCTCCTCAACTTCAATGAAACAATCCAGCCCATTTTCGAGATCCATACTTCCGTATAAAACATTCCACGAGGCCCATCAGATACATAACTAAACTCATAGCTAATAAAGGCATGTGTACTTGTGTAGTGTAGCTCATCAAAGCATTTTTTGCGTATTTTCTAGTTTAAACTTATCACAAGACACCATAAAATATATATTCTTCTTCTGGTTAAAGTAAACATTTTCGGGTAACGGACAACTAGTAACGTTTGATCATCTTAAATGAGGGGCGGTTGGGTCATATAGTCCGATTCTTTAACCTAATCCCATGAGTTACTCGAACCAGGGTCACGATACGTAACAATACATTTTCGTTTAACTAGTAAGTTGAACTCAGATGGTTACATATTGAAAAATCATGTGCTTAGATAGTTAAACATTTTCGTTTGGGATTCAACTAGTTAAAACCACCATAACACAGGGACTCAAATAGTAATTAACTCATTTGTTTATTTTATTTTATTTTATTTTTTGTATTTAAATTTAACAAACAAATAAAAAAAGTGTGTAACTTAAAAAAAAATTAGTTTAGTTTACTTTATTCTATTTAAAATTACATATTTACTCAACCCCTTCAAATCAATTGTATATTTCCTCTTGGGAAGGGGAAATATGTAATTGACTTGCTACATGTGTATGTTTTAAGAGGGAGAAATATGTAATTAGCTTTTTTTTTTGCCATTGGGGTTGGTGGCCCAATGGTAGAATCAAAGCTTCTAAGAACACCTAAAGGAGAGGTCATGGGTTCAAGTCCCACAAGGAGCAGAAATTTGCCGTTCAAAAAAAAAATGTAATTAGCTTTTTAAGTTGGGTAAACATATAATAAATGATCTTAGTAGAGGAAATATGTAAATGGTCCTTTTTATTACACCGTCCAACCTTGAATATTTTTTATTATTATTCAGTATCCGATTTTCAGTTTTATGTGTAATTTATGAATAGCGAGCTGATAACCCTGAATCACTATACATATTTGAAGAATGACCCATTTTTTTGAGTCTATCACGCAAGAAAACTAAGAGCATTCACATCCCCTCCACCATTTTATACCCTATAATATAACAAAAAATCATAATTTTCAAAATTTATCTCTCATTTTAAAAAACCTTTCACATCCCCTCCACCATATTTACATTTATCTTACTCACAAACACTTATTTTATAATATTCCTCGTTAAAATACACTACAATAATTTGATAGGGGTGAATAGTAGCTTTTTATACATAAAAAGCTAGAAGATAGATTTTTCATAATATAAAGATGGAGTATAAAATGGTGGAGGGGATGTAGGATGTTTTTAGTAAGTTTTTTTAAATTTTAGATATGGGGGGAGGTTTGATGGAGGGAATATGAATGCACAATAGGTGTAGTGACTTATACGTCTAGGACGTTTGTAGGTGCGAGACCGCAAAATTTGCTATTTTCTTCTTTGAGCCGAGCACAGTTTCAGGTGAGTCTCACGGCCCCATTTCTAAACTATTTAACGTTTTTACGGGGGGAAGATATGTTGGGATTTGTTTGACGGGTTGGATACTTGAGTTGTGATCGCCACTCGGGGTTGAGACCTCTCTACTATAATCATTAATTCAGGAAAGTGAAACCGAAGGAATATTTGGATAGTACTATTGGTGCCTGACAAGGCCCACCCCTAATCGATAGCGTCGATTATGCATCGGCGTATGCCTGGGGTGCACGTATTCTGAAATCAAGTCGTAGGAATACCGAGTAACGACTTGGGGCGGGGCATTATTATTTGTCTTGGTTTGGTTATAGGCTCAAGTAGAATTGTAGGAACTTGCAACTCCTATAAATTGTCATAACAAGGAAATTCCCATGAGATAAAGTTTTATTAAACTAAAACCTGTGAACTCACCAATATTTATATATTGACAAATTTTTAAACATATCTTTCAGGTAATTGACAGATGAAGGACAACATGGCAAGCGGGGTCGGGGGAATCTCTAAACTAGGCGTTGGATGTTTTGAAGAGGTCTCGTCACTCTATCCCAAGGAAACCGGGATATAGTTGAGGAGCCTCCTTATTTGTCTTAAAAAAACAATTTTCAATTATGTATGAATAATTAACATGATTTTCGACGCTTGAATAAATGACCCGTTTCTTTAATTACTTGTGGTTTGCATTAATCTTGGCTTAATCCTCTTGAACCGTCGCGCCACGTGTTTCCGCCGTAGGCGTGGTGTGACATAACCTTATGCCTGTTTTTATGTAGTATGTTTATGACTTTGTATGTATTTTGAATCATGTTAAGTTTATGACTGTTTATGTTTGAATCATGTTAAGTTTATGAATGTTTATGTTTGAATTAAGGATGTTTGAATGTTAAGCCTTTTTGAAGTGTTTTTGCAGCATATTTGATGTTTCTTTGTATTTTGACCCATGTCATTAACAAATCTGTTTTGCAGCATGTATGAGTTTCTTTGTGTTTTGACCCATTGTCATGTTTGTTTGTGTTTTGACCCATTGTCAAAACACATTTATTGCAGGTTTCTGTGTTAAGATATGACTATCTTATTTGATGTTTCTTTGTGTTTTGACCCATTGTCATTAACAAATCTGTAAACACATTCAAGTTAAACATCATTAAAAAGAACCATTTTCATTGCATTCAAAGAACACTTACATAACAAAAGACAGTAACATGAAACATTACATATTCAAGTTGGAGGACATTACATAACAGATTACAAAAACAACAGTTAATAATCCTAACACATATCCTGCATTCCATGAACGAGATTTGAGCAGCTGAACTTTGAGAAGCTTGTTTTCATCCTCCAAGATTCTGTTTTGCAATTGTAGGTTTTCAATCTTCAATTCTTCAATTGTAGGGCATCCTCCAAGATTACAATTCTGTTTTGCAGCTGGACTTTGATTAAGACTTTGATTAAGCAACTTCTGCAAATCATCTTTCCATAAGAAGAACTCGCAATTTTGTTTCTACAAGAAAACAATCCAATCATAACATACACATGTTATTTGAAACAAACAAAATGTAATGACTTACTGGCCAGTACCGACACCCATAATATTCTTTGCCAATTCGTGGGTTGTTTCGTTTAACCACCCTTGGGATTGCAAGTACGTCGTGATGACAATAAACCTGCCCATCCAAATCGATCTTGAACTTTTTAAGGCTTCTGTTTGATGAGGATGAAGACGACGAGCTCATCTTTAGTGTCGAAGTATTGATTGCTATTGTTTAGGTTTGAAAATTAGGGTTCATCAATTTGGGGTTTTAGGGTTCTTAAGAGTCTGATGAGTGATTTTTGGGGAAGATTGATTTTGATCGAAGATAGATGGATTATTATGGTGAGAGATTTGTATGTGGGTCCCACCTTTTTGTTTTTTTTTAAAAAAAAAATCTGATTAAAACACATGGACATGGCCCCACCTTTTTTTTAACAGATAAGCACTTTTGCCACGTAGGACTGCCACGTGGGCTGCCTACGTGGCACTTAATTGGAAAACATAACGGACGTTAGCCTGGGACCAATCAAGTTAAATAGTTGACAAGTTGGGACTGCTGTGGTACAAGTTGCAAGTTGGGACTGCTGCCTTCCAACCCCCAAAGTTGGGATTATTAGATTCCATTTCCCCCCATTTTTAATATAAAAATTTATTGTAAATATTAATTCTTATGGCTTATGAACAATAGGCTTTTTTATAGTATATTTCTAAGTTTCAATTTCATTCTCATTCTGTATCTACAATAATATATGTCTTTAACTCATTTAATTTTAAATTAATTTGATTTTTTTGATAACTTGCATTCGTTAACATTTTTTTAACTTGAGTATCTTGCTCTTTTATTTTTTTTTTCTCAAGTACGTGTAAACTTTGTTTACAACAGAGTTGCATTCAAAATAAGAGTGCTTTTTTTTGTTTTTTTTTTTTTTTTTGTGTCACATGCTATAAAAGTGTTAGTACCGCACTGATAACTTGATGAACATATACGATGATGCCGAACTTTCTCAACCTTAGGAAATCCCATAAGTTAATTCATAATTTATTACTTTTTTAATCATTAAGAAAAATAGACGTTGCCCTAACATTTTGTCGGCAAATGGTCTTGTCTATTGCTATTAATGATTAAAGTTTCCCCTTCCACCCAACATTTCATGAGAATAGTGGAATACCAACCATAAATGGAATACATAAGCATTTGCTGACAAGTTATGAATTCAAACACAATACTTTTATACACTAATGAATCTCATTTTAATTTAATGGTTCTACGTTTTTAATTGGTTGATATCATGATAATCTCAAATGTACTGTGATGATATAATAAATTAAGTATAATAATTTTTTTTTTATTTAGTATCTCTATATATTTGGGTATACATGTATAGGCAAATCATCTCTCTTCTTTAAAGCTACCTGAAGGGATAGGGAGCATAATCCCTCCGCGGACGACAATCCATATCCCACTTTCCAATAAGCCACGCGCTGAGTACTTCAGCACAACCAAAATAGAGATAAACCTCCCCACTCTGCGGAGCCAGTCAGCGGAACTAGCCTGGCGCGGGAGTTCACTTCAAGTGTGACGAAACTTCATTCACATCACTACCCCAGGAGGTTTCGCGCACATATCATCACGTGCGGAATATTTGCTTAGAGACAGCTTTTTGTACGAGGTACGGAAGATCAAGAATGACGAAGATCCACTCAGAGATGGACAGGCATGTCGCCAATTAGATGGCGACACGTGTCAGAAGTGGTCCAACAATCACTGACGTGAACAGCAACATGAGTGCTCCCGTGCTTCCACCATGCTACCGTCTACAGTACCGCACATGCATGCTTACCTGCTGCCAGACGTCACGTCAGACGCCAACAGGTAAGTCAACCATGTTCTGTCAGAAGAACATACCGCCGACGCCCAACCACAAGGCGCCGTGTGTCTATCAGTTAGACCAACCCCAACTGCCGATGACGTCAACAACATGGGACTCCTTTTTCCCGCCAATTTCATGGGCCAAAGACGTATGGGCACAACTAAGGCCTGGATCAACTAAGGCTTCTCATGGGCCCTCCCCTAGGCCCACTACTTCTCCTATCATCTCCTTTGTGAAGGATCCGACAATAACCATTGTGTACGAAAGCTAGTGTAGTATCATTATTGTAACACTTTGTAATCTCCAAAGTAATAAATACTCGGTTCTTTACAGTGGACGTAGGTCATACACGACCGAACCACTTATATTCTCGTGTTCTTACTTTTACCACACACACACACTCACTTTACTTTCTCGGCCACGGTTTAACCTACGGTTTGGGTAAAGGATTGTTCCTGAGCAAACAAGAGTATTAACCCCACGGTGATTAGCAGTAATCACTGTTTCTTCACTACCAAAATTCCCTTTTAGACTATAAGGAGTGGTGGGGAGGGGGGGGGGTGTGAGGGGGATGAAGCGGCATGTGGCATTTTTGGGTCTCACGTGGAGGGGATGAAAATTGTGGGGAGTGAAAGGGGGGGGGGGGGGAGGAATATTATTATTATTATTATTATTATTATTATTATTATTATTATTATTATTATTATTATTATTATTATTATTATTATGTGTGTGTGTGTTAAAGTTAAAAAAAAAAAAATTCAGCCAATTATATGTTCAAGAAAGTGCCCCCACGCCATGTTCAATCTCCCCCTTCCCGCCCCCTCTCCACGTCCACCGGCACCGGTGTCCCCCCCCCCCCCCCCCCCTTCTTACCCCTTTCCCCGCCCTACTCCGGACAGTCTTATAGTTAGCCATGAGCATCCGTGTGAACAAGGTATACGTGTTCTTTTTTAATGGCTACCACGCATCTTCTAATCTTACTTTTTGTCCATCACATGATTTGAACTTGCAATCATATAAGAGGATACACTTTTCATACACACGTTGATACAACTAGGTCACATGCCATTTAGTGTATACGGTATGTACATACTACAACTGAGACACGTATACCCTAAAGGGAAAGTACGTACTACAACCTCATTTCAACCTCTAATCTACGTTAATTTTGCCGTATTTTTTGTCGATTTTTGTCAAAGGATCTAAAAGGGAATCAATGATGATGTTGATTTCACACTTTTATGTTAACCATGGGCATCCACACGTATATACTACGAAATACGTACATTAGTATATATACATAAGGATGGAGATTGAGACACGTTGACACAAAAGGGAAAGGACGTACTACAACCTAGTTTCAACTTGTAACTTGATATACTTTGTGTATTTTTGTCGATTTGCATCACTAGTTAGAGAACCTAAAAGGGAATCAATAAAGATGTTTTCAACTTTGAAGCATCTTTTCCACCATTGGATGCAATAGTCTCTCCAAAATCTATCTTGATCAACTCTTTGCTTTTGTTTGAAGGACATTCCTTCAACGTTTGGGCCACAAACTGAAGTTGTCGGCATGTGTGTCGTTCACTTGGAGAGGGGTCCTCCTACAAGGTCAAGACAAAAAGGACCCCATGATTTGTTTATATTCTTTGTGATGTAAAGATATAGCTTTATGTTTATACCATCCTAGACTAGGAGGGATCATACTAACCATTTTTTTTTTGGTTTAAAGCCCTATTTTTTTTTCAACTTATAACGAAAGAGGGTGTCTTAGGAATAGTGCTTAAGACACAACCACTATTTTAGTTTGCCAAATTTACAACAATGTCATTGATCTTTTACCCATAGTTTTATTGGTCTTTTTGTGTATTCAACTTTTAGTATTTGCTCTTACGCCTCCTCAGCTTTCAAGAACTTTGTAAAATATCATTTTGACATCTCTTCGAGTTTTACGTGCTTATTTTTATGTACGTGGATCAAATATTATATGTTTTCAATAGACGGTATAAATTCGAATTAATTTACATATCGACTTCGCCACGATACTTGGTACCCATCTTACGTACGTGCTTATTTTTAAGTATGTTATGTTATAAATCAACGTTGCTTTAATTACCTTTTGACATATAATACATTTTTGTGCCTATTTTCATTTGCGTTTTAAGTTGATTTACGTTTTGTCGTCAATTTCGTTTGACTACGAGTTCTGTAAAACATTCAATGGTGTAAATTCGAGTTAATTTATGTTTCGACGCCATCGCAACTCGCGGCAAATAAAAATACTAGTTTATAATAATAATAATAATAATTGCAACAACAGACCAAACTATTTTTTAGGTCACTCATGTGTATATTCATTTTCACGTTTATCAAACTTAAAATATGCTTAATAACGACTATGTTTTTATAGAATTATAAAAAAAAATAAATACCAAAGATCTACCAAAACTATGTAATTAAAACAAGAGTGATTAGGCCATTTCATAACATTAGATCTACCAATAAAATAATTTCATCACTAAATAAACCAAGTTACATCTGGATAATGGGTAAGCGAGCAACATTAGATGTAACTAAAACTAGAGACATACATGAAATAATGAGCTAAAGAAGTTTTATATATGAGTAACTTTAATGAAAAAAAGTTGAGACATGATCACATATATCGCATAATATTAACATTGTTATTTAGTCAACAGTTAACACACAAGTACGTTCTTCGTAGAGAATTGCAGGTCTAACACAACATGTTTTAATCCGTACCAAAAATCCCTTTTATTAATTCGATACGTGACCTACACAGCCGATTTAAATATACGAAAAATGGAATTATTATCCAAGAAAAAGATGCATTTAGCTTATTCAACCAACAAGGACACTATTATGATCATTCACGTCAACGAATCCATTCATCGGTGCACACAATCGAACAAGCGAAAGCGCCTTATTGAAGTGTTTCGCCTTGGTGCCAAGATATTCACTCCATGTAACGGGCCGGTAAAGAGGGGGATTGCAACTATCGGTTAGTTTGGATAACGGTGAAATTCGAACATTAGATGGTGGCCCATAAAGATAAGCAACCGAGAGACGATGTTGGGTTCGGTTAACCACCGCACGATGGAGAACACTCGAATACAATCCGTTAGATAGTATGTGGAGCAAGTCACCCACATTTACCACAAGTGCACCTCTTATCGGTGGGACCGTCACCCACCCGGTTCCTTCCCTTTGAACCTGCAGCCCACTTGTGTTGTTTTGGTGCAAGATTGTGAGTAGGGTCGAGTCCGTATGGGCCGCCAAACCCATGGCTCGGTCGGGGTCCGGACATGCTGGGTAAGAGTTTAATTGTAAAACAGGACATGCTTCTTTTACCTCTCCTGTTGGGCTAGCCCATTTTATGTCTCCTTTTGTTACACCCAATGATCCAAGTATTAACCACATTAGTTTATTGACTAATGTATTCATCTCCTTTTTGTACTCTTCAATTACCTCACTGAAATATGATCAAAATAAAGCAATATTAGTTATAGATGCCAATTTCAACCCGTTTACCTATAGATACGTCAGTTTGGGTCATGTTGTATCTAAACAGTTAAACGGGTTGGCTAGAGGGAACACCGAAGAATGAGACGAAATAGATCAAACATGTTTAAAGTTATTTTCAAGTACCAATTGCATAGACTTCCTACATTGTACTACAAAGGAAGTTAGATTACTTTTGTGATAATAAAGTTTTTTTATAATAATTTTTAACACATGAAATACAAGAAAAGTTAATGAAAAATGTGTGTGCAATTATTTCAACACAAACAAAAATGCAAGAAAACATCTATAGACACGTGCATGAAATCTTAGGCCTATATAGAATTATGGATCATGTCAAACTATCCTAATACATAAAAGTCTTTGCATAGTTTTATCCAATATATTAAATAAAGTACTTTTTACGGATTAGTCGGACAAACACTATCTTTATATGTAGGTCAGTAGGTGGTTTATCAATATCACCTTGATTTGATTTCAAGACGGTTTTGCTAACTACTATAGCCATAGGTAAGTTGAGAGGGGGGAGGAGGGGGGGGGGGGGGGGTGCGACCAACTTTCAGACGTAATAAGCAAAGCCACTTAAAAATCAAGGTGGTAGTGTTAAACCTCCTACAAATAACAAAAAATTTCAGTCCAACACCTAACTATTAAAGACAAAAACATGTCTTGATCAGTTACCCAAAACTTTTGACCAACCCGTTTGTCCACCTTTAGTAATTTCATTTCCCCATAGTACCAAATATTCTTACCAAAAGTGTGTGTAACCATTGGGCCAAAGTTTTTGAGCATGTTCATAAGGCGAACCAATGATGGTAAAACCTTCGGACCACATAAGTTTAGGGAAAAACGACGATATCCTAGCAACACCATAGCCCGAAACACCATCCGCGGGCCGGGCTGCTTGTAGCTTCTGTTGAATAGGTAGAGAAAACAAATTCCTCCCACAACCTTCCATGGCATCAAGAACCATCATGGGGACCCCATGGTTCATGACTTGAAACACACCCCACGTTTTGCATGCATGGCCAACATGCACCATGGCATCAGGGTCTTCAAGATTGATCACTGGAACCGGCTCCGAACCACACGAGTTCGGGCCATCTTCATCAATAGATGACCATGCGTATGAATCAGGCAATTCTTTCATTGAACATAGGTCTAAGTTGCTCTCAGTTTTTAGTAGTTTTAAAGACATGTTAATGAGATGATTAGTTTGTGTTTAGTAAGAAGATATGGTGTTGGTATTGTAGAAAGTTGATGTGTATATGGTATATATAAGGGGTTGAGGGTAAAAAGGTGACGAAAATGGTGGGGTACATTTGTTCATCGATTTATGGTATATGTTAATATGGGTCACATCAGGTTGGTCCTGCCGTCGAAAACTTTTTTTTCTTAATTTTGAAAGATAATATGAAAAACATGATAATGTAGTTAAATGTATAGCAACAATTCTTATCATAGTCCGAACATTATATGAAAATAATCAAGGAATAAAGTAACATTGTGCATTAAGTGGGTGAACCCAAACATATCATATATATTAATTTGATTAAAAAAAGTTAAATTGAAGACAACCCCTTTGTTAATTGGACACGGGAAATCAGAAAACCAAAACAATTAAAAGCCACCATCGTTCAATATTTAAGGTGTAACAATTTAAAGTAAGTCGTGCCTGCTTCGTCCCGAATGAGTTATTTATCTTGAAACTCATGGTTTTGTTTTTACTCAACTAGTTGCTCGTTCTAGCAAAACGCGTACTGGTAGAGAAGATTTCCACCCTCCTTAAAAGAAAGGCTTTGTTCCACTTCTCAACTGATGTAGGACTTACATGTCCACTCCCCTCAAGGAGCCCAATGTCCTCCTTGGCACACCTACTCAACCCCTGGCTTTGATACCATTGGTGACATCCGACCCCTCATATCATCAATATTCATCGTGTTGTCCACGATGCATGGTTTTTGAAGAGGTATAAAGGATCTCATCCGAACCTCACTAAAGGTGATGCGGCTCTCCTAAGCAGCCGCAGCTCAAGACACCTCGATAATTACCAAGCATCAAGTACACATATGAATCCGGAAGTCAAAAGCACCGGACCCGAATGATAGTACAACATTTTCAACTAGTATAAATGCCCCCTCACAAGTACAGGTAACACATGTTCACATATACTTCGAACCACACTTTCTATCTCTAAACAAATAGTTATCCTCACGCCGGAGGGTGGTCACAGAGAGGCCCTCCAACCTCCCCTGTGACGAGCCTAACTGTTTGCTCATTTTGCAGGTTCTTTTACAAGGTCTAATCAAACTAATCATCACTTCTTAAGTTAAACAAGTAGGTGCTCAGCTTTTGGATCTTGAGTTTCCAATGTAAGAACTCACGCATTTGTTTTTGGTTGCATTGGTGGATACTTCTCAGGATGCCAACCATTCTAGTACTATCCCTACCTAAGCACACTTAACTGTTAAGTTTTCATATGCTCCACAGGCCAATACGCCCAAAACCAGTTGGTGATATATGAAATAGAGCATGTCGTATGAGCTAATAATCACTTCTGGCCATTGTCATTGTGGGATTTGCTTAGGGTATTACAATAATAATCTTTTTGGTATCGTTACAATATAACACCCCATACCTTAATTAGGGACTGCGTCGTCCTCGATGTGGTTTGCCCCACCATCATGGATGACACAAGAGTGGATTGGATACCCTTTATAACAACCGAGGTAAGCCATGCCCTTCCTTATAAGGAGGGTGGAACATTCTATAGCAAGACACATTTTGCCTAGCGAGCATCTCGTCTGGTAAAAAAAAACTTTGAGCTCATGGATATCAATTCATTTATGCAAAGCAAGCAATATTCTATCGGTACAAAAAATATTGATACTCAATGGTACTGTACAATTCAAAGCCCACTTTTTGGCCTTTTCGGGGACGATATTTTCGGTTCGGTATGATACTAGTATTTTACTAATTTCTACTTTAAAATATTGTATCGTAGTGGTATCGTTCATATTTGAAAATTAAAGGTTTCGGACATCCAAAGTGAGAAGGAACCAAAAACAATTAAAAACTAAGAAAAACGGAGAAAATCCAGTAACTTGTAGTTTAAGCATTGCCACACACATGTTGGCATACCTACGCTAAAGAAAAAGACAAACCTGGCAAAAATTAGTCCAACACGACAATGCCACCTATGACACAGTGCAGAAGGTACAAAACTCGACAAAAACTAAATTTGTCGTTGACAAGATGATCGGTGTCGAAGGACCGGTCAAAAATAAGAATTTTAGAAAAGACCAACTACCTTATTAGTTAGGGTAAGTCGGGTGTCGAACCACGAGGAGTATTGTGGAAAGTGTTATTTTTTAACAACTAAATTAAACTAGACGGAAATATAAAATTGATTGGTTTGATTGTTGATGAATTTGCAAATAATAAAAACAACGAAAGGAAAAGTGAATTGTAAACGATTAAAGAAATGGTGACCTCTCCAGGATCCCGGTTAATCACTTTAGACAAGGTTAATATAGTTTGCCAATTGATATCACATAGACATGATATGTGGATTAATATGATTGATAAAGAAGGTTGATTAATGACTTTGTGACAGCCGATAACTAGACCGCGACTGTTGACTCGGTTGATTATCACCTAACAATATCTTAATGACTCGTAATATTGAAAGACACACTTGTATGTATTCAATGACCCTCGATAAGAAACCGTGTTGGTTGATGAAATCCAAAACAAGCATATCATTCAAATAACGTTCAACATCAATATTAAAATAAACCACAATCAAAACCGAAAGTTTAAACATTCAAAATTTCAATTCAATTGTTTGACAAGCATAAAACCTTGTTCTAGTAACTAACCATTCACCCGGAGAGGATCACGGGTGATTAGCCGCTCATGGTGGTGGAAGACACGCCACTTGATTTATTAAAGGTCGAATCCATTGCTGCTTGTAATAATGATGATTATGAGGTGATGTAATATTAATATAATACCGACAAAATTCCTCCTCCAATCAATATTATTCTCCTATGATGGCTCTCTTCTCCTTAGTACAGCAAAAGGCTTCCCAAGATGAATAATATATGCGCTGCCTTCTGTTTGACTTTGATGAATCCCTTTTGTGGCAGCTGCTTCGATAATGTTCTACAAATTTCACGTCTAAGTTGCTGCCCTCCCAAGAATGAATATGTTGTCCTTTATATTGTTTGGTGTAGGGTTTCTATTGGGCTTCACTTTTTGCTTGTTTGACTAAACTCACGTATACAAAGTGAATTGGACTTTTAGTCCCTATATTATTATTATTATTATTATTATTATTATTATTATTATTATTAATATAGATAGTATTATACTCGGTGCTCTAGACTCGGGTATTCTTGGCTCGACCAAAGTTTCTCGTCTACGCTCCAACGTCTATGAACACCGGCTTTCAAGTGTTGGTGTCTTGATTAAAATTCATTCGTTTTGAGCTCATTTTCTCCAAACACTTTCAAGTGTACGCGACTTGATCATTTTCCTTCGGCTCACACACGCTACACAATTCCATCTTAATTAAGTCTATCCATTTTAGCCGCTTTACCTGTAATCATACAATGTAGCGTAGTTATCTTATTCAAGGCATATAATCACTCAAACAACATTAAAAGCACACAATTAAGCATGTTAAACACCATGATTTACCCCGTCCATCACATTCCCACACTTACCTTTGATTGTCCCCAATCAAACCATCTCAAAACATGACTCACCTTATTAACAAGCCACCTCCAATTCCTTTACCTATCGATTTTCCAAGGTCCCCAAGCATACCCGTCCCATAGACTTACACAATCGAGATTGACAATCTGGCGAACAAATGTTGCACAATTTCAAAACAAGACTTGCCTATCCAAAACTAACATGCTTATTATCGTCTACATATGCTACACACCCCTCACAATGTTCTCTCCTGTCGATTTAATATCTGGACTAGTGTGTAATGTGCTAGTATATAACACTCAGAAAACCAAGAATGCAACTTTGTTATCATAGGTTTGTATAACAATCACACATAAGCTATAAACTGTGCACATATCAAAAGGACTTACGGGTTTTGGGCTTCGGGTAAAGGTAGGATAATTTGGTTCACAAATGGCTCGAAAACATACGGTTTAACACAAATGATTGAACATCCTTATTCACATACCAACACACAAACTTGGGCATAATTGACCCATAACAATCACTTCTATTTTTGCATTTTCCTTCTGATTTTTTCTCTCTTTTTTTTTTTCATATATATTTTTTTTCTTTTTTTTTTTTCGTTTTTTTTCAATAGTGAATAACTCAAACGATACACAAGACGAACACATTGGATGTCAACATTTTTATTCAACAAGGTAACCGGGTCGATTTGGGTAACAATGTAGGTTTAACAAATGAAAGGTCTAGGCTCAACATGGTTTAGTAATGGTGAATTTTTAACAAACGGGTCAACACAAACAACACAAAGGTATCAACAAACAAGTGGGTTCCTAAATTGCCTTCCTCATCTATGCGCACATATTGCCTAAAGCTTTAGCATGTATCGAATTACACAAATTCTGCAACAAAGAAACATTTGGCCTACTCTCATGAAACGAAACATTTATATCAATAAACATCTAATAGGCTCAAGATCTCACAATGTAGGGAAATAGGCTGCCGACATGTAGCATATGCAAATCCTATAAGCATGTTACCCCTAGTTAGGCATCTCTTTTCATTTTCTCTAAAAACGCTCACCAGAAACACTCTCATGAAACTTAAAGGGACAACCATGATTAAGGATCTCGTATTTCATATTTGGCAAAAGAATCTTTGGTGATTGAAAATTTGGCTTTTATGTCTGATTAAGCAGAAAAGGGACAAATTTTGCAAGATTTTTCATTAAACTTTTTTTTAAAAAAAAATTCAAAATTCTCAATTTTTCTTGCAACGGTAAGTAACTCCATCTTACTTCCCTTGGGTCCCCCATCCCCACACTTGGGATACATTGTCCCCAATGTATGGTGCTTTTAATGCTTACCCAATTCTTTCCCAACCACCAATCTCAACATACGTGACTATTAACTACCACCCGCAATGATTAGTTACTTAGCAAACAACCACAAAAATAAAAACACACAAGCAATTAAAGAAACAAACAAAAACAAGAAAATAAATAAAATTCCGGGCTGCCTCCCGGTAGCGCTAAGTTTACAGTCTTCAGCCTGACTTTACCTGGTGTATCATGGTGGGCGAGTGGGGTGCTTGCCTCCCTCAGCTGCTAAGCATGCATCCTCTCCATGCTGCGATAATGCATCGACCATCCCATAGCTCGGATCTAGAGATCGTACTCTCATGTCCTCCTGGTTGACCTTGGCTCGTTTCTTGACTTTCTTCTTCTTCTTCTTCTTCTTCTTACCCTTCTTAACTCCAGCTTCTTCAGTCCTATCAACCATGAAACACTCTTCCTCGGCGTTTGGGTCAGTTAAACTTAGAAACACATTTAAACTCAGTGTTCTTTCCCCAAACCTCATATTTACCGTCCCATTGGCATAGTCAATCACAGCATGTGCCGTAGCTAAGAACGGTCTACCCAATATAACCATGGGTTGTGTCTCTTTTGTATTAGAAACACAATCCATTACCAAGAAATCCACCGGGTAAAAATAATCCTCCACCTTGACTATTACATCCGTTAACATCCCCCTAGGATGTATCGGTTTTTGATTTGCCAACACCATAGTGATGTCAACCTTTTTCAGCGGACCAAAATCATATTGGTCATAGATACACCCTGGGAGAATGCTAACACACGCTCCAAGATCCAACAACGCCCTGTCAACTTTAAGTTCTCCAACCTGTATTGGAATCAAAGGCGTTCCTGGGTCTTGGAGTTTAGGTGGACACGTACCCAATAAAGCGGCTCGAACATGCGCCGGTAATTCAAACTGTTTTGGCAGCTTATTCTGCCGATTTTGGGTACTCAACTCCTTCAAACTCTCAGCATGAGCAGGATCCTTTTCTAAAACATCAAGTAATAGTTGATTTGTTTTCACTTTTTTAAGTTCTTCCCACTTTTTATCCTTTGGTGGGTTCTCCTTCAAAACTGATGTTTTATTTTGTTCCACTTCAGCTAGAGGGAATGGGGCAGGTTTAACTTCCCCACACTTATCCTCAGCCATAGTAGAATTTTCACTGAAAAACTTTTCACAAAATAATTTTTTTAACTTTTTATGAGTCGTTTGTGAAATTAGATCCTGTTCACCTTCACAGTCTCTAGAACTAGACAGAAGACTTACCACATTGATCCGCACATTCCGCGTGTTTGATGATGATTGATGTGCCGGATTGACCTGAGTATCGCTCGGTAGCTTCCCGTTCGCCTTCTTTAGCTCTACCACATCTCCAGCTAATTGCCCAACCTGCGTAGTTAAAGCCTGAACAGTTTTATCACGTACCTCACCCTTTTGCTTGATGCCCTGAATATCCTGCTGAATAGCCTTCAACATGTTCATCACCTCATTCAACCCTACACCTGATAACCCAAATGACTGACCATCCTTTTGGTATCCCCCACTACTACTCCCATAGCTAAAGTTTGGGTGATTCTTAAGACCTGGGTGATAAGTATTCGAGTTCATGTTTGACCAATTCCTATTTCCCCCTTGTACCTGGTTCACCACTTCCATCCCACCAACTACACTAGGGCAACTATCTGCTATGTGTCCTACATCCCCACAATGCCCACATAAGGGTTGTCCACCAATACCTAAATTAGCTAGTTGAGACTCTATTCTAGCTATTCTCTCCACATCAACAACACTACCACTACTTGCATCCTTCACAGTTGCTTGTCTTGAACGTCTTGAAGATTGTGCCTTCCTCTTTGTTGTCTCAGCTCTCCTCTCAAGGTACTCCCAATCAACCTGTTCATCGTTAGTGCCAAAAGTACCATTCGAAATAGAATCTAACGCACCTTGATCCTCATAGTGTAGTCCCTCATAAAAAGAGTTGATCAACTCCCACAACTGGATGTCATGATGTGGGCAGTTGTTGATCATCATCTTGAAGCGAGTGAGTGCTTCATGAAAGAGCTCGCCTGGTTGTTGAGAAAAGTTCCTGATGTTTTTCCTAGCATCATTTGTTCGCTGACTTGTATAGAACTCATCAAGAAATTGTTGCTGCATTTCCAACCAGGTACGGATAGAGGCTGAAGGTAGGGATTGGAACCATTGTTGTGCTTTGTCCTCGAGAGTGAATTGAAAGAGGACCAACTTCACTTCATCTTGTGAAAACCCTTGTCCCCCGATGGTGTTGCATCTTGCATCATAGGCCCTAAGATACATGTACGGCTCTTCAGTCACTAACCCATGATATTTAGGCAAACTCTGAAGTGCCTGTGACCTCACTTCAAATGACCTACCATGCAGTTGTGGAATGACCACTGCTGATGGGTTATGAACAATAGCAGGCCTGAAGTGGCTTTCAATACCTCTCACCGGGCCTTTCTCAAACCTCATGGGAATGCCTGCTTGATTATTAGTTGGAGGTATTGCATTCCTTGGGTTAGGTCTCAAAGGTCGATTCACCGCTGGTTGCTGTCTAGGTACAGGATGAACTGGAGCTTCTGGAAATGCTTGATACCCTTGATGATTGAAATTCTGTGGCCTTACCAACTGATATGTCCCATGATCTCCTTCATCCCCATCCAAATCCCCATCATCATACTCATAGTTGCCTTGATAAGGTTTTTGATTGAAACTGAATGATGGATATTGAATTGTAGAAGTATGTGGAAATTGTGTACCAGTTGGGTTTATGGTGTTATCATCGGGAATCACTCTTACATATGGTGAAGAGTGACTGGTCATAGGTTTTTGGGTGAAAATTGGTTCTTGTGCCGAAGATTGGCCTTGTTGTGGATTGAATCTCTCAAAGTTTGGGATAGAGGTTATTGGAGAAGTGTGGGTTGTAGTTGGTTTTGGTAAAGATGATGTTTGTGAAAGTGATGGTGGAATATTATCAAAGTTTGGGAATTGTGGAATTTGTGGTGATTGAGTACTGGATTGTGGTGGAGGTTCAGAAGTGGCGAATGTATTGGGTGATGGATGGTTTTGAGTGGGTGAAAATTGAGGTTGGGGCATTGGTTCAGTGGTAAGGTTCAGGTTCTCCATTGATTTGAAATGTGAAATTGAAGATTGTAAAACCGTCTTCTCTCGATGAAATACTCGGTTCTGCCGAGCTGTTTTCTCAATCTCTGGATCGAACACTAGTGGAGATGACTTCCCTGAATGTCTTGTATGATGCATGCAACTGAAGAGTTACCTGCACAAAACAAACAAGAAAACCGAGCGTAATACTGAACAATAAACAAAACAAACAGAAACTAAATATTTTTGGATTTTTGAGGGGGTTTATATATATATATATATATATATATATATATATATGATTAACTAAGAAAAAAAACACTTTGCGCACGACTCCCCGGCAACGGCACCAAAATTTGATCGGTGTCGAAGGACCGGTCAAAAATAAGAATTTTAGAAAAGACCAACTACCTTATTAGTTAGGGTAAGTCGGGTGTCGAACCACGAGGAGTATTGTGGAAAGTGTTATTTTTTAACAACTAAATTAAACTAGACGGAAATATAAAATTGATTGGTTTGATTGTTGATGAATTTGCAAATAATAAAAACAACGAAAGGAAAAGTGAATTGTAAACGATTAAAGAAATGGTGACCTCTCCAGGATCCCGGTTAATCACTTTAGACAAGGTTAATATAGTTTGCCAATTGATATCACATAGACATGATATGTGGATTAATATGATTGATAAAGAAGGTTGATTAATGACTTTGTGACAGCCGATAACTAGACCGCGACTGTTGACTCGGTTGATTATCACCTAACAATATCTTAATGACTCGTAATATTGAAAGACACACTTGTATGTATTCAATGACCCTCGATAAGAAACCGTGTTGGTTGATGAAATCCAAAACAAGCATATCATTCAAATAACGTTCAACATCAATATTAAAATAAACCACAATCAAAACCGAAAGTTTAAACATTCAAAATTTCAATTCAATTGTTTGACAAGCATAAAACCTTGTTCTAGTAACTAACCATTCACCCGGAGAGGATCACGGGTGATTAGCCGCTCATGGTGGTGGAAGACACGCCACTTGATTTATTAAAGGTCGAATCCATTGCTGCTTGTAATAATGATGATTATGAGGTGATGTAATATTAATATAATACCGACAAAATTCCTCCTCCAATCAATATTATTCTCCTATGATGGCTCTCTTCTCCTTAGTACAGCAAAAGGCTTCCCAAGATGAATAATATATGCGCTGCCTTCTGTTTGACTTTGATGAATCCATTTTGTGGCAGCTGCTTCGATAATGTTCTACAAATTTCACGTCTAAGTTGCTGCCCTCCCAAGAATGAATATGTTGTCCTTTATATTGTTTGGTGTAGGGTTTCTATTGGGCTTCACTTTTTGCTTGTTTGACTAAACTCACGTATACAAAGTGAATTGGACTTTTAGTCCCTATATTATTATTATTATTATTATTATTATTATTATTATTATTATTATTATTATTATTATTATTATTATTATTATTATTATTATTATTATTATTAATATAGATAGTATTATACTCGGTGCTCTAGACTCGGGTATTCTTGGCTCGACCAAAGTTTCTCGTCTACGCTCCAACGTCTATGAACACCGGCTCTCAAGTGTTGGTGTCTTGATTAAAATTCATTCGTTTTGAGCTCATTTTCTCCAAACACTTTCAAGTGTACGCGACTTGATCATTTTCCTTCGGCTCACACACGCTACACAATTCCATCTTAATTAAGTCTATCCATTTTAGCCGCTTTACCTGCAATCATACAATGTAGCGTAGTTATCTTATTCAAGGCATATAATCACTCAAACAACATTAAAAGCACACAATTAAGCATGTTAAACACCATGATTTACCCCGTCCATCACAAGAGCATAAGCACGGGCGTGCCGACATAAGAACGAGCTTGCTCCATCAACAAAAGAGACAAAAAGGACCGTCCTTGGAAGATTGTTGTCAGGAAGTATGTCAATCACAATGGACAAGCACATGAGTGCTTTCATGAGCACGGTCATGCTCAGTTATCCCCTTTGCCTAAAAATAGCAGTAGTTTCATCATGCAAGAGTGTGCCATTTGGGGGGCCTCTGATGAACGACCAGAGACTCTCTGGAAGTCCTTAATACCTTCCCAAACTTATATCTACTTAAATAAGGTACCGTATTTTAGCTTACTTTCACATTTGAGGGTCATCAGGATCATTTTATACATATATATGGTTCATGGTAGGGGTGTTCAAAACCGGATATCCGAAAATTCCAGATAACTGATTTCACTATCCGAATTCGTATCCAAAATTTTGGATATCCGAAACTGAATCGAATATCCGAATATCCGATTTTATTATGATATTTTTTATTTTATATGTTTTATATATAAATTTTCGGATATTTTTCGGATATTTTGGATAGTTTCGGATATTTTTCGGATATATTTTTGGATATTTTTTGGATACTTTTCGGGATACTTTTCAGATATCTTCGGATATTTTCGGATATTTGGATATTTCGGATATCCGAAATATCTGAAAATTTACAAAATCACTATCCGAATCCGAATCCGAAAATTCGAATATCCGAAATTTTGGATATCCGTTTTTTCGGGTAGTTTCGGATTCGGATATCGGATATTTCGGATCGGATTTTCGGATTCGGATATTTTTGAACACCCCTAGTCCATGGTGGTTGGATTCTTGTTCTTGAATATGAAACCTCTAGGTTCATGTGTTGTCAACTTCCATTGGTTGTATCTATTTAGTATCCACTAAACTTTTAAATTAGTCAACATAGTATAATATTAGCAGCTTATTTTTAGTTATTTGGTGTGTTTATCTTTTTACTAATGTATGCTTTGTTTATCCTTTGTGACATGTACATCTAACTTTGACTAACTTAACAAACTAACATTAACTTTTTTTTAAATACCTTAAGTTTGTAAGGCTTCTAGTAGTCCTAAACAAATCCAAGGTTCGGTCTCTAGTAGTGAGTCAGATTCCATTATAGGCTTCTAAAACCCGAACAAGATTCTGACAATGGCTTTTGGTATAGACCAGATCCAGGTGACGTGTTTCTGGTAATACACTATATCGGCTGAAGAGGCTTCTGAGCTTTCACTAGATCCTTAGGATGCTCATGGTAATGAACCAGATCCGTCAGGGGTTAAGGGTTAATTTGTTAAAATAAGTAAGTTGGACAAACCAGACGAGGTAGAGCGATCCTTAGTGGGACGACTATCATTATTTACTTGATCACTAAATAACTTGCATCGTTCGGTAACATTCCTAACTTATATTCTTTGCAATAAATGGCATAGGAAATGGCCACGAGTTGTTAAAGAATATAAACTTGCAATGTTACAACTTACAAAAGGATAAATTAACTTAAGATGGACGTAACAAGTTTTAGCTATACAAACCGTTAACCGATAAGGGATTTCATATGACAACTAATCTTTTGGTACGTTAAGTAAACTGAAGGGAGGAGAAGTATCTTTAACGGGATCTCTCTTCCACTTTATTCTAAAAAGATAAATAAGAAAACATGCACTTAAACAGGCAATTTTGTGTTGGTTGGGAGTTGTCTAGAACAAAACCCTATTCTTCTGAATGAACTATATGTCATGTATTGTGACACCCGGCATATTCAACTTAACATTTTATAAACTTATAAGTCTACCTTAACGGGAAACATTTTATTAACGTACTTAACTGGGTCAGTTGAGTCGGGTCATCTTACGTATTGTCCAGGGTTCAATGATTTGGAGGATCATTGGTGTCGTTTTATGTACACATGAGCCTTGAGTCCCGTTGTTGGTGAATTACATAAATTAGATTAAGTGTTATGCATAGATTGATTCATATATGGTGGATTATATGCAAATACGTGCTTTAACGGTGTTTATATGATTAAACATAATCCTATGTGATTAACATATGTTAGGGTTACATGTTCATGTGTTAGGATGTGTTTAAATGCGTTAAAACGACAAAACTGGAAAATCTGGAAAAGACCAGTTTTGGTTCGACCTTAAGGGGGTCGAACCAGAACATGTGCAGTTTAAAAATCCCATTCGACCACACCCCTCCCTCATTCGACCCCTGCAAGGGTTGAACCAGACAACACTATAAATACTATACTTTGTCATTTTTCATCATTTCACAAACCCTAAACGCCTATAAACACTCTCTCTCAGCTTTAATCACTAGGGAAGGAGTTTTTGAGCTTGTTTTTCACAATCTAACCTTCTATATCATAAACAAGTAAAGATCTAAGGTGTATTCTTCATCCAAAATCCTTTTTGAGTAATTTTAATTCGTTTTCATAAAATCCCAAAGGTTTAGATCTGATTTAAGATAGTTTTTATGATTGAAAACCTTTCTAACACCTTTCTAAACAAAACCTTATCATAAAACATGAGTTTTCATATGAATTAACATGTGTTAATGATCCTTTATGTTGTGTTATGTGTTGTTTGATGTTTGTATGTTGTTTAGATGAAATAGAGATGTTCTAGGACTGATATTGATGATGAGTTTTCATTGTATTAGGTCACAAGTTGTTGCATGATGATGTTTTGTCTAATTTGGGGATTTTTGATAAATCTAGGGTTTGATTCTTGGTGTTAATGATTATGAAATGATTGGGGGTTTTCATACACATCATAATCTGAGCATTTTGGGCTAAGTTATTAAATGATTTCATAAAGTTTTTCCAAATTGGGTAAAGTTTTCATGCATGATGTGACATTTATATAATTTTTGCCATTTTGGGTAAACATTAAAACGGACTAATTTTGGAGTAAAATTGGTAGGGTTTCGTGGGGATATGTTATTCAAACTTGACTGCTGTGTTTCATGATGTTTCGTGATGTTTTCGGACTGTTTTAATGCGATTTGATGTGTTTTAGAAAATTTTCAGCAGACTGGGTCGAACCAAAGCCCCATTCGACCTGTCGTGGGGTCGAATGTGGGGCCTTGGCATCGAACCAAAAATTTAACTGGTCGAATGAACTTTATTTGGTCGAACGAAGTTGATTTAGGTCGAACTAACACATGTTAAGATCGAATTAACATGTGTTAAGGTCGAATGAACTTGTATTAGGTTGAATGAACTTATGAAACGGTCGAATGAACATATTTTGGGTCGAACCAAGTCTAGTGGGGTCGAACCAAACCCATTTCCATTCTGATTCGACCCAACTACTTCATATATGCGATTTTCGATGCAAACTAAGTATTTTATGCATGAACCTTACATGTAATCTATGCGTACTTAATTAGTTTGTGTAATGGGTCACCAACGGGATGTCAAGTCGGTCTGGTGTGTCGGTTTAACAGTCAAACACTTTTTCAAACATACTTAGTTATGATCTGAACAATCGGAGACTAGTTAACCTTAGGGTTATTAGTCAAAACACTTATGCAAACTTTTATGATAGATCTCCGGTGTTTGGGATTATCAAGCCTTGTATTTTATTCTTTATTTCAAGAAAGAAATCTAAGGTGAGTGTCACAGCCCCATCATTTACTGTTTTCATTACTTTTGGGGGAGAAACATGTGGTACAAACTTTCTTACTTTAGGCCAACATATTACATTATATCACATGGATACTTAGTGACTCTTATTTCATCGGTAAAGACCTTTCAAACTTAGTGAACCATTAATATGTGGATACATAGCAGGGAAAGTGTGAATAGATCTATTGGGCTTGGCAAGCCCCACTCGGGCCGACTGGAGGTCGGTGGCGGGTGCATATTTGTCCTATATCTTACGGCACCAGGTGATGAACCGATGACGGGTACTGAGGCATTCTAAACATTCAGCAGTGGTTCACGACACTATAGTATCATGTAACGATGTCTAGCTAGCATCAAGTATAGATGTAAGGATTGTTGGGTCTGGATTTCTATGGTTACAAACTTTTGCAAACTTTATCTCTGTGACTCACCGACACTGTATGTGTTGACTAACTTTGCATGTTTTCTCAGGTCGCTAAGGTAGCAGGGAGTCTTAGGCGCACTAGAGTCGCACTGCGTCTAGTCTTGCATACATAAGTAAACATGTTTGGTTTGCATACATACTTTTGAACTATGGTTTTGTAAATGTTATTGCTTCCGCTGTCATTGTCTGTTTTACTTTCAAACTTATAAACTGCGTGGTTAGTATTTCTACATTATTTTTCATAGCATATAGTTGTCGTTTATTGTGACCGTTGACTTGGATCCTGGTGTGTCACGCGCCTCGCGGTAAAACCCCGCAAGTGGAATTTGAGGGTGTGACATGTATCACAAGGATCGGGGCCAAGTTGACCAGGACATTGTCCTGGCCTATGGGCAAGCTGTCCAAAGACACCCGAATGGGGACTCTAGCATTTGTGGGAGCCTGATAACGACCCCTCTGATTGCATAACGCAACCCTTTATTTATTTCTTTTCTCACATCATCACTCTGAAGGGGTTGTTCACCCATGTTTTCCATATCAATAACTAATAATAAAATATTAAAATTCAACTATGGGATGCAATCCAATAGTAACCCATATTTGTAAAGCTTCTAAACTACTTATCTTTTTTCACTAGTATCTTATTTTACCCTCCACTTTATATAAATTAAAACCGGTCAGTTACTAGTAAGAGTTGAGTAAGGAAATCGTGTCTTTAGGTCCGAAGCTTAGTTCCTTTCTAAGTTATACTAAGTTAAGACATGTTCTTTGTCTGTTGTGTGTGGTTAGTTAAAATAATAATGATTTTATAAATTTAAAACTTGATTTTGTTTTGGTGAATTAAACTAAATCATAAATTACTACAACCAAAATGTGTCATGTATCATATCGAGCATATTCGGTCCGATACTAATACACAGGTTTAGCAATTTTTGGGATCGGTTTTGATACCGTTACCGAGGTCATCCCTACTCAATCCAAAACACAACACAATTACAAGTATGCTCGTGTTACGGTTTATGTCTTTCAACATGTTCTTTGTCTGTTGTGTGTGGTTAGTTAAAATAATATGAGTCATGTTTGAATTGACATATTTAATGTACCCGTCAAGCTGAAATCTTTCAACATGTCAAACTGATATGATTAACACTACTAATATTAACTAAAAAATTTTAGTAGTAAATGTATTTAAAAGGTTTAACACATTTTTCATTGGTCTTCAACATATTTGATATCCTTATATCGTTTTATGTGTTTTCTTTTGAGTTTCGGATAAAGGAACTTGATTTATTTCTCTATATTTTCCAACGATCACAACATATTTGGCATCGTTCTTGGTTTGGATCATGCGTAAACAACATGTTAGAAGGGATCCTAAATTCGGAGGCTCGAGATCATCCTACAATGGTCAAGTTGATAATGTATGGTAACGCTGTTATGTGTATGAAGGATGTGTGTAGGCAAACGATATGTAAATAATAATAGAAAGGGAAATAAGTGGTGTGGCTAAGAGTTATCATATCCCTCTTCTAAGTTTCAAGGATGGAATTCGGTCAAGCCCATTAGGTCAATATGTTTGAGTACTAGCTTTGGCATGCTTTTTGTCGCTTGAACAAATGGGTTAACCACGTCTTTTGCAGGTTACATGATGCTAAGAGTGTTTAGGTTTAGGTTTGCAATGGTATTTTTGACATATAAACAGGGACGAAGGATAAGAAGGGGTAGGGGTGGCCATGGCCCCCCTGTTTTCTGGCGCAGTGGTAGAAATTTGCGATTTTCATAGGTAAATTGAGTCCGGCCCCCACCGGTTTGCCACTACCGATCGAAAAAAATTGAGTTCGGCCCCCACTGATACCGAAACCAAGCTTCGCCACTGCATATAAATATATGGTTCTATTGAAGTTCAATGAATTAACTACCTAACCCGACACAAATGACCCTCCTAGTAAACTAACTTGCTATCAACATTTTAAGGGGTTTATTCCCTTTTTGTTGGGGTTTTATTTCTTCAACTTTTTTTACTTGCTGAAAATGGCATTTTTGAAGTTCAATGATTTAACTAGCGAACCCAACATAAATGAACCTAACCAATTGCCTAACACTTTAGGGGTTTATTCCCTTTTTGTAGGGGTTTTATTTCTTTAACTTTTTTTAGTTGTTGAAAATGGCATTTGCATAATGTTGAACACACCAAATGTTAATGTTGAACAAGGGTAAACATATGTCATGGTGGTAAACATGATTTGTTATAAAAAAAATTAGTTGATCTCATGTAAGTTTGTTGTGGTCAACTAAATTTGTACAGTGGTGGATGTTGGTCCAACGGTTGTTGATGAAGCGCTAGCATTCGTAGCCATTTCTGAAACAAGATTAAACAATGGTCAGAAATGATCAAACCAATAAATAATCCTTTGATTTTTACAATTCGGTTTACAAAAAACCAAACTGTTTGGTTTACAGAAAACCAAGGCAAACTCACAAAGAGTTTTAAGAAACAATTTATTTTGTAATCCGAAAATTTTAAAACAAAGTATGAACGGAGTTTTAAAATCTGTTTTAAGCTTGTAGGAACACCGTTCACAAGAAATAAAATAAATGCAGGTTTATTAAATAATATCGGATTACAATACAAATATGAAATTAACAGAATACAAACAGAAAGAAAAATTACAAACTGAAAGGAAAATACAAAGGAAGGCAAAGGAAACTCGATGTGACTGAGGCACGTGTAAAACACGCTTCCCTTAAAACAGATTTCGGGCCAACCACGTGAACCCGTCTGTTTCCCAGGGTACAACAGCCTAAGCAGATTGCACTGCCGGAGTTAGCCAAGCACCTGAAACGTTACCTGAAACAAGAGCTCGCAGGTCTGAAAAGTTAGGAAATTTCTCTGAAAGAAGGTGGTGGTTAGAGAACATGAATTGGAAGATTTCCGGTGTGTTCAAACAGAGTCTTGCACTCGGTATTTATACACGAAACCGAGCCTAGTAATACGCGAAATTAAGTCTGGCATTAATTTCGTTTGACTAGAATTCAAACGTGGTCAATGAGTATTAATACAATTAATTTCATTGACTTGACCAGTCTTGGCTTCATTGACCAGATTAATTAACTAGTCTTGGCCACAGGCTCGAGCCACTCCAGTTCAAGCTCAGTTAAAAATATAAAGGCGGCTCTCAAGCGGCTCGCGGCGATGCGAGCGTGCGAAGTGCAAAGTGCGCCATCAAAACGCCACATTACGCCCATCGCCCTCGGTCCCGGTCCCGAGCCCGAGCCCGAGCCCGTGCCCGAGCCCGTGCCCGTGCGCGTGCGTGGGCGCGGGCGCGTCGGGTGCTTCGCACCCTCCTGGCTGCCACTGGGTGTGTCCTATTGTATAGGAATACATTCCTCTACAGAATTCTAGATATAAACCAACACATGATTTATATTTCCACCAATGTGGGACAAGCACAAATTCCTCCAACTTTAAAGTTCCACCACACACATAAAGCTTAGATCTCTCATTCACCTAGCTTTATAATTAAATGTCATTATATTACATTTAATATAATACTTAATTATTAAAATTTCCAACAATCCCCCACATGAATGGAGATCGACCCACACACTCAAGTGTCAAAATAAAATTTCTACGGTTAAGTAATGCAGGATAGGTAGGTATTCCCTTTGAACCCTCCTTTGTGATGTATACTTTGTCTCCTAGCGGTTAGTAGACGCGATGTCCTTGAACCAACCCCTTTTTTTATGTAGACATTATTACACATCACACATTACTCTCCCTGGTCTGGTTAACCCCTCATTGTCGTGTCCGTTTATGGTCATGGAGCACTGTCCTGGTTCTGCGAGAGCTCTAGGAATTGCGCCCCCCACAATTCCATTTGAAGCGACCCCACTTCTCTCTAACATAGGTGATTTTACCAAAATCATTAAAAGCCGTATGCTTAACCTCCTTTGACATCACTGATTGTTTAAGGATGGACTAGGAAGTATGCAACTCCCTTTGTGTCTCGGGTTACTCCCCCACAGTGATCTTAGTTCGTACAGTTAGGTGGTCCTATTGAGCCTAGATCATGGGATCTCCAATCTTCTAGGATAGGTTTTCCGTTGTACAAACTTACTCCAAGGGCTTTAGTCCCATTCCTTTCGACGACTTGTGCACTGCCTCTCTGCTTAAGCCTTTTGTTAGCGGATCCGCAATGTTATCCTTTGACTTCACATAGTCAATTGTGATAACTCATGTTGAGAGCAGTTGTCGTATCGTCGTATGTGCCTTGATTTACCATTATACATTGCACTTTTAGCTCTACCAATTGCCGACTGGCAATCGCAATGTATGCAAATAGCCGTCACAGGCTTAGGCCATCTTGGAATATATTCCAAAAACTGACGTATCCATTCTGCCTCTTCTCCAGCTTTATCTAAAGCAATAAATTCAGATTCCATTGTGGACCTAGCTATAAGAGTTTGCTTGGAAGATTTCCAAGCTATAGCTGCTCCTCCAAGGGTAAACACATAACCACTTGTGGATTTAGAATCTTTCATATCGGATATCCAGTTGGCATCACTGTATCCTTCGGCAACAGCTGGATCTTGGCCATAATGCAGTCCATAATTCCTCGTGTATCTCAAATACCTTAGCAATCTTGTCATGCTCTTCCAATGTTCAGCACTGGGATTACTGGTATATCTACTTAGCCTGCTCACAGCATATGCTAAGTCTGGCCTGGTACATGACATGAGATACATCAAACTGCCAATGATCCTTGAATACTCCAATTGAGCAACACCCTCTCCTCTATTCTTTGACAAATGTTGGGAGGTATCAATCGGAGTTTGAGCCACACTTGTGTCTTCCGAATTAAACTTCTCAAGGATCTTATCCACATAATGAGATTGACTTAACACAAGACCAGTTTGGGTTCTAATAATCTTTACTCCAAGAATTACATCAGCTAGACCCATGTCATTCATGTCAAATCTCGCTTTCAACATGTCTTTAGTGGATTTGATCATCTTATCATCACTTCCAATGATAAGCATATCATCCACATAAAGACATAAGATTACATAACCTTTAGAAGTGTCCTTCACATAGACACACTTGTCACATTCATTTATTTTGAAACCACTGTTAAGCATAACATGGTCAAACTTTTGATGCCATTGTTTTGGAGCTTGCTTTAAGCCATACAGTGACTTAACGAGTTTACATACTTTGCCTTCTTGGCCCGGAGCAGAGAAACCCTCAGGTTGCTCCATGTAAATCTCTTCCTCTAATTCCCCATTCAGAAATGCAGTTTTTACATCCATTTGATGTATTTCCAAATTTCTCAAAGCTGCAATTGCAAGCACCAATCTTATAGAAGTTATTCTAGTCACAGGCGAGTATGTGTCAAAGTAGTCAAGACCTTCCTTTTGTCTATACCCTTTGATTACGAGCCTTGCTTTATACTTGTCAACAGAGCCATCAGCTTTCATTTTTCTCTTGAATATCCATCGATATCCAAGTGGCTTGCACCCTGGTGGAAGATCAACTAGCTCCCAAGTATGATTCTGCAAAATAGAATCAATCTCACTTTTGATGGCTTCTTTCCATTGAGGTCCATCTGAAGAGGTGACTGCTTGTTGATAGGTTTGAGGCTCACTCTCAACCATGTAAGCAAGGAAATCAGGCCCAAAAGATTTTTCAATCCTTTGCCTTTTGCTCCTTCTTGGCTCAACCTCTTCATCCTCTGATCGTTCATGGGTTTTATTTTGAACAACCTTATCAACCGCTGTTGATGAACTCGCATGAGTTTGTTCTAATAACATTGGGAACTCCTCTTCAAAATAAGTTGCATTTCCTGGCCTTGTTTCTATTATGGAGTTCTTATGAACATCAGGATTTTTGGACTCATGCACAAGAAAACGATGTGAAGTCCCATTTTGGGCATATCCAATAAATATGCAATCAACAGTTTTAGGCCCAATTCTAAGAGCCTTTGGAGGTGTAACAATTACCTTGGCCAGGCACCCCCACACTTTCAAGTATTTATAGGATGATTTTATGTCCCCACCATAACTCATATGGTGTTACATCCTTATTCTTGAAAGGAACTTTATTTAACAAAAAATTGGCCGACAAAATGGCCTCCCCCCACATGTCCTGGCTCATTCCAAAACTTATCAACATGGAATTCATCATTTCTTTTAGGGTACGATTTTTCCGTTCCGCAATACCATTTGATTGGGGTGTATAGGGAGGGGTACACTCGTGTATTATGCCACTTTTGGCACATTCATCCCCAAATGGCGAAACATATTCACCTCCCCTATCACTTCTCACACGCTTTATTTTCTTATTAAGTTGGTTTTCAACTTCAGCTTTAAACAAGATAAACTTGTCAATTGCTTCATCTTTACTCTTAAGTAAATACACATAACAATACCGCGTACTGTCGTCAATAAAAGTAATAAAATACTTATTGCCACCTCTAGTGGGAATTGATTTTAAATCACACACATCAGTGTGAATCAAGTCAAGGGGCTCAGTTATTCGATTAACTGATTTAAATGATGATCTTGTTTGTTTGGCTTCAACACATGTTTTACATTTTGATTTAGAGTCTATGGCAAACGTTGGTATGTAGTCTAATTTAATTAAACGACGCATTGAATTAAAATTAACATGACCAAGACGACCATGCCAAACATTAGGATACTCAACCAAGTAAGCAGAAGTAGTAGCATTCTTATTCATGTTCTTAGTAACAGCCATTACATTGAGTTTGAACATACCATTCTGGGCATAGCCCTTACCAACAAACACACCATGCTTACTTAAAACAAACTTGTCACTCTCAAAAAGCAAACGAAAGCCAAACTTGTTAAGCAACCATCCCGACACAAGACTTTTACGCACGTCGGGAACATAAAGCACATTGCTTAAAGTGAGCTCTTTTCCAGAAGTCCACTTCAAGATCACATCACCCTCTCCCTTGATATCTGCTGTAGCAGCATTACCCATGTACAGCTTCTCGTCTCCCACCACCTCTTTAAACGTACTAAAGAGGGTCTTGTCTGGGCAAACGTGACGAGTAGCCCCAGTGTCCACCCACCACCCTTTTGGGTTGTTAGTCACCAAATTAACCTCCTCCATCATGGCAGTGAGGTCTGAAATCATGGCCACTAAAGGCACATCATCATCAACCATAAGCGCCTTCTCACGTTTAGGTGCTTTGCATTGATCAGCTTTGTGACCAGCTTCGTTACAGTTGTAACATTTCCCTTTGAAGGAACTAACCTTCTTTTTCACACCACCTTTTCTAGGCCCAAGGTCCCGACCCTTACCTTTTGATTTTTCACCAAATTTGTGACCTTTGTTGCTCTTATTCCCTCTTGAAGACTGACCATGCTCAACAACGTTAGCTCTTGCAGTACCTTCAACTTGAGTTCCTTTTAGAGACACTCTGTTATCTTCCTCAATACGCAAGCGAACCACAAGGTCTTCAATGGTCATTTCCTTTCGCTTATGCTTAAGGTAATTCTTGAAGTCCGTCCAACTTAGAGGAAGTTTCTCAACTATTGCAGCCACTTGGAATGTTTCACTAAGATTCATTCCTTCAGAAAGAATGTCACTAAGGATCACTTGCAATTCTTGGACTTGGCTAATAACAATTTTGGAATCCACCATTTTATAATCCAAGAACCGAGCCACAACAAACTTTTTAGTACCAGCATCTTCAGTTTTGTACTTACGCTCCAAAGATTCCCAAAGTTCTTTGGCAGTCGTTATCTTGCAGTACACATTATACAATGGATCAGCAAGTCCATTCAACACATAGTTTTTGCATAGGTACTCAGAATGCTTCCAAGCATCAAGTGCGCTCACAGATTGAACGTCAGAGTTCCCTTCACCAAGTTGAGGGGGGGCCTCAATCAAGAATCTCGCAAGATTCAGAGTTGTCAAGTAAAACAGCATCTTTTGCTGCCATCTCTTGAAGTTCAATCCAGAGAACTTCTCTGGTTTCTCAGCATGGTTTGCAACTGCCTGGGCTGCCTGGGTGCCAAACAATGGCCCCACAGTGGTGGATGTTGGTCCAACGGTTGTTGATGAAGCGCTAGCATTCGTAGCCATTTCTGAAACAAGATTAAACAATGGTCAGAAATGATCAAACCAATAAATAATCCTTTGATTTTTACAATTCGGTTTACAAAAAACCAAACTGTTTGGTTTACAGAAAACCAAGGCAAACTCACAAAGAGTTTTAAGAAACAATTTATTTTGTAATCCGAAAATTTTAAAACAAAGTATGAACGGAGTTTTAAAATCTGTTTTAAGCTTGTAGGAACACCGTTCACAAGAAATAAAATAAATGCAGGTTTATTAAATAATATCGGATTACAATACAAATATGAAATTAACAGAATACAAACAGAAAGAAAAATTACAAACTGAAAGGAAAATACAAAGGAAGGCAAAGGAAACTCGATGTGACTGAGGCACGTGTAAAACACGCTTCCCTTAAAACAGATTTCGGGCCAACCACGTGAACCCGTCTGTTTCCCAGGGTACAACAGCCTAAGCAGATTGCACTGCCGGAGTTAGCCAAGCACCTGAAACGTTACCTGAAACAAGAGCTCGCAGGTCTGAAAAGTTAGGAAATTTCTCTGAAAGAAGGTGGTGGTTAGAGAACATGAATTGGAAGATTTCCGGTGTGTTCAAACAGAGTCTTGCACTCGGTATTTATACACGAAACCGAGCCTAGTAATACGCGAAATTAAGTCTGGCATTAATTTCGTTTGACTAGAATTCAAACGTGGTCAATGAGTATTAATACAATTAATTTCATTGACTTGACCAGTCTTGGCTTCATTGACCAGATTAATTAACTAGTCTTGGCCACAGGCTCGAGCCACTCCAGTCCAAGCTCAGTTAAAAATATAAAGGCGGCTCTCAAGCGGCTCGCGGCGATGCGAGCGTGCGAAGTGCAAAGTGCGCCATCAAAACGCCACATTACGCCCATCGCCCTCGGTCCCGGTCCCGAGCCCGAGCCCGAGCCCGAGCCCGTGCCCGAGCCCGTGCCCGTGCGCGTGCGCGGGCGCGGGCGCGTCGGGTGCTTCGCACCCTCCTGGCTGCCACTGGGTGTGTCCTATTGTATAGGAATACATTCCTCTACAGAATTCTAGATATAAACCAACACATGATTTATATTTCCACCAATGTGGGACAAGCACAAATTCCTCCAACTTTAAAGTTCCACCACACACATAAAGCTTAGATCTCTCATTCACCTAGCTTTATAATTAAATGTCATTATATTACATTTAATATAATACTTAATTATTAAAATTTCCAACACTTAAAACTAGTCAAGATGGGTGAGTACCACCCACAACGATTGTTTATCACAACCATCACTACCTGTCATAACCAACTTCAGCTAGTTGTTACTGTTTTGACTATGCATAATATAAGTTGGGGGTTAATATTTGTAGGCCTGTAAACATCCGAATGAACACGACATACGCATATTTGTTTCATGTAACTTTAACCGAACACAAACACAAACACAAATATATAATCGAACACATTTTTATGTTTGTGTTTGTTCATTAAGAAAATAAGCATATTCGTGTTCATTTATATTAGTTCCTTTAAGCTTAAACGACCAATTAATGAACATAAGCAAAAAAACTTAAACAAACACAATTCAACAAACATAAAACAACACAAATAAGCATAACTTAAAGAACATAAACGAACGTAATTGATTAAACATAAACGAACACAAATGAACATAAAATAGTGTTTTATATTAATTAGTGACTAATTACGATAAGTTTCATGGGAAAGCCCAATTTATAATTTTTTTTATTTGTATATGTAGTTAGAAAGCCTGTTTTATGTATATATTTGTAGGGTTAGGATCAAATACAACGACTCCTTTTCTAGGAAGGGTGAGAACGATTTTGTCGCATTGATCTTAGATTTAAATAGTTGAGATTAATTTGATAAAAAAAATTAAATACTAAATTAGGAAAAGGGCATAAAAACCACATATATTAACTTTCTCTCTCTACATGCAATACACATGCCAATTCCGCAGGCCATCATTTTAAAACAAGTATAAATTTTTCATATGAGATTCTTTTTTAAAAAAATACCATATTAATTAGCGTTTTTCTATCTTTAATATAAGTACCACATTGCTATATTAAAATTGAAAAACATAATACGTGTTAACTGGGGTTTCTTACTTCATTGTGTCTTCTGTTCTTCCATTGTGTTGTAAATATGTTTATTATGTTTTTTTAGTCTACAGATGATTTAACTTTGTTCATTGTGTTTTTAATATGCTTTACATTGTGTTTTGCACAAATGGGTTTCGTGTTTATGGTGTACATTGTGTTTTATTATGTTGTTCATTGTGTTTTAGTCTACTGTCCAGTGTGTATTAGTCTTCTGTTCATTGTGTTTTTAATATGTTATCAATTGTGTTTTATTAGACTGTTCATTGTGTTTTATAACTATTGTTTATTACATATTTAATTTGGTACTCATTGTGTTTTATGTTATCTCCATTGTGTCTTATGCAACTGAGTTTCGATTTTTTTTTCAAAAGTATAACAACAGGGTACTCATATTAAAGATAAAAAGACGCTCAATATTATGGTATATATATATATATATATATATATTTTTAAAAGATGACGTATAAAAAAGTTACGGACGTTTAAAAATGAGAGTGGAAAATGGCGTGGGACTTGCATGTGGATATTCTTTTGACAAAATTACCCTTCCCATTTGTTTATTACTTGGACACATGTCATTTTCAAGTGGCTTCTCATCCTTCTCATTTTTTATAGCCTTTGTAGGATAACTCAACCTTATATATTCGTATAGGGTGAGGTTAGTGTGACACCCGGCAAACTCCGGTTAATAACTTTTGTTAAACTAGTAAGTCTACCTTAGCGAGTCATGCATATTACGTACTTAACGGGGCCAGTCGAGTCATTACGATGATTCTGGAAATCATCAGGAGTCGTTACGATGATTCTGGGAATCACCGGGAGTCGTTACAATGATCCGCGGGATCATCGGGAGTCGTTACAATGATCTGCGTGATCATCGGGAGTCGGCCCATAACCATGTGTACAAGGGTTGGTGATTCGTGGAATCGTCGGGTTTAACGCACACACGTAAATCTCGAGTCCCGGGAATTGGTGAACGGATGGGAACGTGTTGGTTATCATGCATTATGTGCTTACAATCATTATATGACTTGCCGGTATGTGAATACATGTTTATATGTGTTAAAATAGTGATTACGCGTAATTGCATGACATTATAGGTGATTACACGTAATTGCATGACATTATAGGTGATTACGCGTAATTGCATGACATTATAGGTGATTACGCATAATTGCATGACATTATAGGTGATTACGCGTAATTGCATGTAAATAGGGGGTGATTAGGCTAATCACCAGACAAACAGGCGATTAGGAAGAAATTATGGGCGATTAGAGCTCTAATCACCAATAGTACAGGCGATTAAGCTTGTAATCGCCTGATCTGTTCCTGTAATCGCCTGATGAGTGTTGCACGAGTAAAAACACCTATAAATACAACCCTTGACTCCCCAAACACCATTTGTGCAACCCTAACAGATCCTAAACCTCCCACACACCTCAAAACACCTCTGGAACTTGTTTAGCTTCAAAACTCACCATTTCCAAGCTTACACACCTTTCTTTGATAAAACCCAAGGTGTGTTCTTCATCCCAAACCTTTGTAATGTTATTGTTTTGGTTCACAAAAGTCCAGACCTTGTTTTACTAAGTGTGTGTCTTTAAAAACCTTTGAAATGAGTTTCTAAAACAAGTCTACACCATAATACATGCTATATGTGAAGTATTTATGCATATGATGATTTTTGGTGGTTAGAACATGAATGTTTCATGAAATTGATGTACTTCTGATGTGTAGGAGTTATTAGGATGATTATCTAAGGATTTGAGCTATTGTTATAGTGTTTTGATGAAAGTATGCATTTTGACCCATTTGGATGATTCTTGAAGAATTAGGATGTTATGATATGATTCAATGCTTGTTTGTTGTTAGGATTCACATTAGAATGATATTATAAGAAAGAGATAATGATTTGCAAGGTTGTAGGATATGTAATCTGATTATTGCCATTTAAGGAAAGATTTCATAGTTAATGAAACCTAGTACTTTGCCATTTTTGGAAATAATCGCACCGAGGCCGTTAGAGCAGAGATAAATTGGGGGGTTTTTGCTTGAAATGGGTTGGTTAATAATTTAGGTTTGATATTGGGTGATTTTACATGTTTCGGATCTGATTTAGAGGGTTAAACGCGCGAAAACGCGCCACGCTACTGCAGCAGGCGATTGGGCAGCCTAATCTCCTGATGCAGGGGCGATTAGGAAGCCAATCGCCTATACATCATGCGATTAGGCTGCCAATCGCCTATTTACTCTCCCCAATCACTAGTTGACTTTTCCTAATTGCATGTTAGTTCCCCAATCGCGTGTACTGCTGTTGTAAACGTATTTTGACATCCCGAAACATGATTTGACACCTAGGAACATGATAGGAACCCCGGGATACGTCCAATGACTTAGTAAAATGTGTTCGGACTCGTTTATGCATTAATTGAGTGTTATGCTAGACTTAGTGAATTTTTCGCATGCTAAGTGTTTAATTGCATATGTTGCATGATATCTTGTATTTGGCTAACACATGGGATGTCGGGTCACCATTGGGATGTCGGGTCTTGTCTGGTACGGTCGGTTTAACAGTCAAAGGTGTTTTCAAACGTATATGGTAATGGTCTGGACATTCGGGGACTAGTTAACCTGCGGGTTATTAGTCCGGGTACTTATATACATCTTATGATAGGTCGCCGCTATTTGGGGCAATCATAGCATACTGATTTAACTGTTTTCAAGTAAAGCAATCTAAGGTGAGTTCACGGCCCCACACTTTACTAGTTTTGTTTTCGGGGGGAGAAACATCCTTATACATTTTGATCACACATTTACATGTTATACATTACAAACACACGTTTTCATGTTATACTATGGCTTACACTTTATTACTATACGGTTCATCTAAGTCCCTTAGAAACCACTAATACGGGGATGTAGCAGGGAAATGTGGATAGCGCTATTGGGCCTGACAAACCCCACTCGACGGTTGGAGGCCGGGCGGGTGCATATTGTCTCAATCACACTAGGCTTACCGAAGATGAGGTAGTCTGTAACCAAGGGTATCACACAGTCAGCAATGGTTTTGCCCGTATGAGTAACACACTTGACGCCTAGCTAGCGTACTTACAAGCATAGTATGAACAATAACAGTAACAGTAACGGTAACAATTTTTAAAGGATTAGTGAAACGCTTATTGAAAAAGAAAAACCTGTGAACTCACCAGCATTATATGTTGACGTTTTGGCATGTTTTCTAATGGCGCTATGGTAGCGGTTAATGGACTAGGCGCACGGAGTCTTGCACGGCGTCTAGAAGTCTTGTTGCATCTTAAACAATGTTTTGTAAACTGTAATATGTCTTTTGGTTGTAAACAAGAAATGCTTCCACTGCTGGTTTGCGGCTCAAAGCATAATGTTTTTGGTTATTGCATGGAATGTATTACGTACTTTCTCACATTTAGTTGTCGTTTATTATGACCGTTGACTTGGATCCTGGTGTGTCATGCGCCTCGCGGTAAAACCCCGCATGTGAAAATTTGAGGGTGTGACTGTTAGCGTACAAATGTCATGTTTAATGAGAAGTGTGAGAAAGATTGAAAATTGATATGTAGACAACATTTTTTGGACTTAATAATGATGTTCTGGATTGTATATGCTAAAATAACACCAAACATAACAATTTGAAACAGAAAAGCAATTTACTTTCAGCTTAAAACTTAAAACACCATGCCAAGAACATGTGTTTAAATTATTGTGTTTTAGCTATGTGTTTTAGTTGTGTTTTAAATTCCATGACTATTATACATCGCATTGTGTTTTAAATTGTTGTGTTTGGTGTTTTCCTAGCAAAAACATTATACCAAAATCTAAACCATGATATCTACGTGTCAATTCTTAATCATTCTCACACTTTTCACGAAATATGACATTTGTACCCGAACCTTTACCTATTTGTATAAATATAACTATTTATGTATTAATTAAAATTTATATAAATCTAAACGAACGCAAATAAACAAACATAAATGAATGATCATAAATGGACATTGATCAACATAAATGAATGAACAAAACATATGTTCATGATTGTTCGTTTAATTAAATGAACATAAAATTTTGTCCATGTTTTTTCGTTTATTAAATAAGCAAACATAAATGAACTTTTCGTCGAACAAGTTAATGAATAATTCATGAACGTTCGGTTTATTTACATGCCAAAATATTGGTATACCATACCCATTGTGTATATCTCTGTATATACACATGCATATGTATAAATAGAGAGAGATAGAGTGAGAGCGGTAATTACATTTTAATATATATTTGACCCCATTAGCCTGTATTATGATACTGGGGAAAGTGAATATGAGGTTGTTACATATCTAAGCTTAGATGCACAACCTATCAAAACTATGTCGTTTTGATTTAATATAATTAAAATTAATTAAAATCTTTGTATTCTACAAAACTGAATTCATCGTCTCTATCAATTCCCACAAAAATTTACAACACGTCATTGTTTGTGATCTTTCTAATTTCTTTTCATTCACATTGATCCCATTTTTTTGGTTTCATTATATTCTTGTTCCACTGCATACGGATTAAAAAAAATCCCCATAACTGATTTCAGTCGACCCCTTAGCCAAAATTGTTAGCACCCCTCCATTTTTTCTTGCCATCCCAAAGTGAACACTTTGATGTAAAGTGAAGAAACAATAAGTATCTCGGGGATTATCACTAATCACCGAGGGGTTTAACATATGTTGTTGTACGTACGTTCCTTTACCCAAACCTTTAGATTAACCCGACAATGTGATGTGAGTGAATGTGTGTTGAATAAGTAAAGCAAGAACACAAAGATGTAAGTGGTTCGGTCGAGTTTGACCTACGTCCACTGTAAGGAGCCGAGGATATTATTGCTTAGTGAAATACAAAGAGTACAAGTAATCCTAGCTCTTAGTTACAAGTGATTGGTTTCCCCCCTTTTGAAGGGAGTTGATGTCTTCTATTTATAATGGAGGTCGTCGGCTTTGGGAAGAAGCCCACGACGAGTCTTGTGATCTTTGGGCTTTGGCTCGGCCCAACTCCGCTCAGCCTCTGAGAAAGGCGGGAAAAGGACATCCACTGTAGATGACGTCAGCAGCGAGCTTACCAGTGGACACGTGGCGGCGTGCGACTGGTCCTTGGCGGTATGTTGTTCTGCAGCAGCATGGTTGACCTATCTACCGACGTCTGATGTGGCCTCTAGTAAAAGGTGAGCATGCCTGGTCAGAACAGTGATGGCAGCATGGTGGAAGCATGGAACCAGTCACGTCACTGTTGAACCGTAGTGGTTGTTGGGCAACTACAGGCACGTGTCCTTATCCACTTGATGGTGTCAGTGGTCCTTGCAGGTAGATCACTGACTCTTGATCTTCCGTACGTCGTACTTGGGAATGTCTGTGGTGTGAAGCGGCGCGCGTGTTGGGAGACGTGCGTGCGTGCCTGGCTCAGATGTGTAATGTCGCTACCCAAGTTCTTTCCGCCGAAAGCTTGTTGTGGGTGTTTCCGCGGATCTTCTGTTAAGCGTGGATAGGGAGGCCGCGTCTGCCTGGATTAGGCTCCCTATCCTTTCAAGCCCCCCTAGTCTAGGGCTTCTCCTGTTCTTGGTTTCAGAGGAGGTGGAGCGCTAGACTAAGTTAAATAGTGAGTCGCGGATGATAGCTCATCCACTCGTGGTTTCTTCCGTCGGTTGGACGAGGAATGTCTTCTTCCGCGTTACGTCAGGGGTTCGCGAGCTCTGACGTTTCGTGCCTTGTCTCTGAAGAGAGAGAGCGTCGTTATCCGCGTTTACGTCAAGGCTCCGCTAATCATGACGTGGCCCGCTGTTTCTTGCTTTAAGTGCGGTTTTATACTTGAAGTAAATGCTGGGTGATATATTTATTTTGTCGTCAATCATTTGAATTTATGGCGCCTGGAATTCGAATGTGGATAACTTTGTAGAGAAGTTGGACAGACGTGTCAGACAGCTGTCTGACACGTTGTCTGCTTTATGCCATCCAATCGTTATGCAGGAGATTTTTCGCCTGGTGTCAGGCGCGTGGTGACCACGCGCGTCTGTTGATTGAATGAGTGATCAGGGCAATGCCACGTGTCTTGCCCCACGTGACTTGTGTCAGGCGCGTGGGAGGGCACACGTTTGGTTTTGTGAGATTGTGAGGTTTGCTGACACGTGTCCGGGGATTGAACGGTTGCCAGCTGTGGCCATTGCACACGCGCTGTCATGGGCCGTCCGATGATGCATGTGCCACGTGTCAGCATCTCCGTTCTCCATCCAAAGGGACGCGACGGTTGCTTTTTCTTTGTGGGGCCCTCTGTCATAAATGCGATGGGTATTTATATGTTGGAGGCCTTTGAGAAACAGTTATGCTTTCAAATTTCTCCAAAGCCTCCCATAGTTTTCCGATCAATCTTCATCTTCTCCTTCCCATTTCTTGAAGTTTCCGAGCAATCTTCAAGTTTCCCGGCGAGTTTTCCGGTGTTGACTAAAGAATTCCTTGAAACTTCACCCCCTTTCCTCCTGCTTTCCTTTCCTTTACTTTCTTTCTGATTTTACTTCCATTTCGTTGTGATGTCTGACATTTCCACCAACGTTTCTCCCACCGGCGAGATTCACCGTGACGAGTCTGAGGCTAGTAGTCAGCTAATAGAACCTGACGTTCCTGAGATCAAGGTGAAGGAGAGGAAGTTGGGGGTGCGGGGGATAAGGGCAAGTCCCCCGCTCAGGCTACTCAGCCACAGGGGCCTGATGCCCCTGTGTTCTCTTTTGATATAGGCGCTCCGCCTGTGCGCCAGCCTCTTCTTCAAAAGATGGTGAAGAAGATCCCTGGTACGTATGCCCCATCTTTAGTTTACTATTGTTATTTGTTGTTTTTGCTTAACTGTTTTTGCATTTTGTAGGTGCGGCGTCGAAAATAACCACGAGTCCTTCCCCTCCGCCTGTCCCTACCTCTGAGGAGATAGCGGAGGCCCGGAAGAAAAGGGAGGCGGAGCGACTCCGAAAGGAGGCGGATGTCGCTGAAAAGGCTAAGGCCGATGAAGCCGCTAAGGCTGAGGCCCTTTTGAAGGCAAGGGCCGATGAGGCTGCTAGAGCCGAGGCGGCGAAGAAGGCGGTGGCCGAGGATGCCGCCAAGAAAGCTGAAGTGGCAAGCAAGGCGGCGGCCGATGATGCCGCCAATCAGGCTGAGGCCGAGCGGCTTTGTTTGGAGGAGCAGAAGCTCCTATAGGAGAAGGAAGCTGAGGCCAAGCGAAAGGCCGATGATGCTTCGAGTTTCAGGGTGACGCCCCCGACGGGAGGCGCTGGGGGTGGTACGGTTGATCGCCGGGCGGGTAGTGCGCCGCCCAGCACGGGTGGTAGGGAACCCGCTGGAGAGTATGATGGCTTCAGCTGGGTTGGGGGCGACACTATTTGACGCCCCCGCTAGGCGGTCCGGGAGAACTCCTTGTTTTCCAACTCGTTGGCCGCCGAAGAGTTTGTTAGTGGGGCGGTGCCCCCCTATGAGCAGGCCTACCAGGACAGTCTGAGTCGCCCGGACCTAATCGCAAACATGTGCATTGGTCAGGCGAGTCAGCTGGCCATGATGGATTCCCTGCGGCGGCGGGATGCTACCATGCAACGGGACTTGGCCCGTTTGAAATCTGAGAAGGCCGCCCTTGCTGAAAAAGAGGCGGCCATGAAGTCTCGGATTGAGGAGTACCGCCGCCGAGCTCATCGCGCGGAGGATGAGGCGAAAAGACTTTTGTCTGAGTCGGCAGCGGATAAGAAGCAGTGGACGGAGGCCTGCAACCGTGGCAACGAGGAGAAACGGCTGCTGAAAGAGCGGATCCAGCAACTGAAGGATGAGAACAAAGCGGATGTTGCTGAGCTCGAGAAAAAGTGCAAGGCCCTTACCGAGCGTATTGTCAAGTTCATTGACATGCGCAAACAGCTGGAATCCGCGACCGCGGATCTTGATAAAGCCAACTCTCGCCTCACCGCTCTTGAAGAAGAGCGGTTTACAATGTTGGAGGCAAAGGAGACTCTCCAGCTGGAGAGGGATGCGCCTTTGAAGGATCGCGAAGCTGCTGTTTCTGTGGCCGATGCGGCCAAGTCTCTGCTGGACGCTTCGGTGGTGGAGCAAGAGAAGATGCGCGAATCCCTCCGCTGGTTGATGACCAGCGGCATTGATGGGGTAAGTTATCCTATCCGCTGTTCTAACCCTTATTTTGGTTGTGTATTTGTTACTAATTGTCTTTGTTATTGCAGATTTTAAAGCGCTTCTGGCAAGAGCCAAAACTTGGTGACTAAGTTGCCAGCATAGCCGCCTCCGCCCATGCTTATGGGTACAATGAGGGGTTCGAGGATGGCTTCCTTCATGCGCAGAACAACGGGCGCATCATTGATGCGGAGCATTATGGGAAGCCCCTGAAAGACGAGTACTTGGCGGAACTCGCGAAGTTTGACAAACTCGAGTTCCCCGTTCTTCAGGTTGTGGCGGACTGTAATCGCCACGTTGACCCTGCCGCTTCCCTTCGCTACTTCATCGAGAAATCCGATAAGTTGGGCGAGAAGGCCAAGGAACAGGCTGCGGAAGCTGAGAGATTGCGCTTGGAGGAGGAAAGACGGGGGGCCTCGGGTGAAGGGTTTTCCGGAGCGCAGGCGAATGATGAGGAAGCGCCGGAGACCGACGAGCAGCTAGTGGACTTTAGCGGCTCTGAATAGTTAGGTTGTTTTTTTCTTTCCCTGTAAATGTTTGTTGGGATCTTAATCCCCAAAGTTAATGAAATATTTTTGTTTGTTATGCCTTGTGTTGTCTCGCGCTAACTCCTGTCGTACTTATTTAACCAAGTCGTCACCTAGTGTGTAAGTAAGAGTTAGCGCGTGCGTTTAGTAAGTGGTCCGGCATTTAAGTGCTTACTTTTGCCTTGAAGACCAATACTCAACGCAACTTGTGCCTTTAGTCCGACAAGCTTACCGAATAGGCCTTGTCTTGAAGACGCATATTTGCGCCGCGAGGCGCCATGTTGCTCGTAAAGTCTGACCCGTGTTAAGAGCGGGTCTAGGAGACTGAGTTTTAGCATGGCCCTTTGGCGCGAATGTTTCCGTCCGACAAGTGGGCTATGCCTTGAAGACTGCAGCGTAGGTTAGGTGTTTATACATCCTAGCCGTAGCAAGAAGCTACGCTAGTCCGACATAGCCTGTAGCGTTGCCTTGAAGATCTAGGCGCGGAAAAAACAAGTAGAGCAACAAGTAACAGGAGACAAACATTCTTTTATTAATGATCGCTGCGGCGTGTGTAGCCGGGCGTAATAACAGGGTTACAAATAACATAAGCGCAACTGTGCTGCATTCCAAGATCGGGGGACGGGCGTACCGTCTAGTCTTTCTAGCGCGTAGGCCCCTTTGCCTAAGATTTCTTGGATTTTATATGGTCCTTCCCATTTTGGTGCCAGTTTCCCTGGTTTTTCCATGTTTGACGCTTCGTTGTTGCGGAAAACGTAGTCCCCGAACTTGAAGGCGCATCTTTTGACACGCTTGTTGTAGTACCGCTCTAGTTGAGTTTTGTAATTGGCCTCTTTGATGGCGGCCAGGTCTCGCCGTTCCTCAAGCAAGTCTAAGTTGATGCGGAGTTCTTCATCGTTGTTAGTTCGGTCAGCTAGTAGGACCCTTGCGGATGGCAACCAATTTCGGCTGGGATCACCGCCTCGGACCCGTGGGTTAGGCTGAACGGAGTTTCTCCGTTGCTTGTTTTTGTGAGGGTGCGGTAGGCCCAGAGGACGTGTGGCAGTTCATCCACCCATCCTGTGAGCCTGGTGCCCAGCCGCGTCTTGATTCCCTCTACAATGCTTCTGTTGGCTCTCTCCACTTGGCCGTTTCCCTGCGGGTGTGCAATGGATGTAAATATTTGTTGGACGCCCATCTGCGCCAACCAGGATTGTAGCATGTTGTCCGCGAACTGTGTGCCATTTTCGCTGACTAATTGCATTGGTAAGCAAACTCTGCAGATTATGAACTCCCAGATGAATTTCTTTACGTGGGATCCGTCGATTTTGGCCAAGGGCTTCGCCTCGACCCATTTAGTGAAGTAATCGATGGCCACGATGAGGAATTTAACGTTTCCCGGGGCCGCGGGAAAGGGCCAACTAGATCAATCGCCCATTTTTGAAAGGGCCATGCCGCCGTCACCGATACTAGATCGTTCTTTGGTCGCAGAGTATTTGGCGCGTGGCGCTGGCAGCTATCGCATTTGCGCAGCTCTTTGTCTGTGTCGTTGTGCATGCCCGACCAATAGTACCCTGCACTCATGATTTTGGCGACCACCATCCGTGGCCCTGCATGTAGTCCGCATGTGCCCTCGTGAATATCTCTTATAAGGAACAAGGCGTCTGCGGGGTCCACGGATCAGAGTAATGGTCCCAAGTAGGATCAAAGGTATAATACGCCATCCATTAGCTGATAGTGTAAAGCTTTATGTTGTATAGATGGGCTGCGCACGTTGTGGATGAACGCAGCGTGGGTTAACTCTTCACCGCAGCCTATATGTAAGGCCTCCTTGTTGAAACGGACAATGAAATCTTCGATGGACTCGTGGTCGTGTCGGCGGCACAAAAGAATATGCGCCTTGTCTCTCTTGTGCTTTCGAAGATATGAAAAATGGTTACCGAACTTGTCGGTGAGGTCGTCGAAGTCGGCGATGCTCCCCGCCGGGAGGTTGTCGAACCAGACCCTAGCTGCGCCGGTCAGTGTTTGGGCACCAAACTTGGACCGGCCAGTTAACCGAACTCCCGGCACACTCAAAGTCGTGAATGTGGTCATCCGGGTCGCGCAGGCCATCGTACTTGCCGATGCTGCTGGGGAGTTTGGCTGTTCTGGGGATCGCTGCCGTCGCTATAAGGGCGACGAATTTTGATTTTTCCGCAAAAGATTTTGGGCGGAAAGGCTTAACCAGGTCGTCGTCCACATCTTTGCGATGTGAGAGGCGGGTGTGGTCCTTTCCTCTGCGGTCAGAGTCAGTGCTTGACGACTTGTATCCGTCCTACTCGTCACGTGTGCTGGTGCGGCCCCGAGCTCCAGCGTTTCCGCCGAGCTCCCCACCGCGACCACCGGAGGTCTCTTTGTTCCTGTGGCTCTTTTTTGGTGAAGAACCATAGGTGAGGGTTTTGCCCTTCTTCTTCGCCTATCGCATGAGCATCCGCTGGTAGATAGCGGTGCTTTTGGTGCTTTGGTGTAGAAGGCACTGGTCTGGGTCTTCCTCTGAGTCGTCACCATTGCTTTCGTCTGTTACTTCGTCATGCACCTCGTAAGGAGGCTTCTGGATGCGCGAGGATGACTGTTTTATGACCGTGGCTGGGGTGACGTCGTTTCCGGTGAGTTGGACGTCGATGTCCTCATCCTGGTTGATGACAGTTGTGTTGGGGTTGGGTTCAGCCATGGGTGGGTTAAAAGAAGGAAATGTTGTAACCGAACGGATGGCGCCAATGAAGAAACAATAAGTATCTCGGGGATTATCACTAATCACCGAGGGGTTTAACTTATGTTGCTGTACGTACGTTCCTTTACCCAAACCTTTAGATTAACCCGACAATGTGATGTGAGTGAATATGTGTTAAATAAGTAAAGCAAGAACACAAGGATGTAAGTGGTTCGGTCGAGTTTGACCTACGTCCACTGTAAGGAGCCGAGGATATTATTGCTTAGTGAAATACAAAGAGTACAAGTAATCCTAACTCTTAGTTACAAGTGATTGGTTTTCCCCCTTTTGAAGGGAGTTGATGTCTTCTATTTATAATGGAGGTCGTGGGCTTTGGGAAGAAGCCCACGACGAGTCTTGTGATCTTTGGGCTTTGGCTCGGCCCAACTCCGCTCAGCCTCTGAGAAAGGCGGGAAAAGGACATCCACTGTAGATGACGTCAGCAGCGAGATTACCAGTGGACACGTGACGGCGTGCGACTGGTCCTTAGCGGTATGTTGTTCTGTAGCAGCATGGTTGACCTATCTACCGGTGTCTGATGTGGCCTCTGGTAAAAGGTGAGCATGCCTGGTCAGAACAGTGATGGCAGCATGGTGGAAGCATGGAACCAGTCACGTCACTGTTGAACCGTAGTGGTTGTTGGGCAACTACAGGCACGTGTCCTTATCCACTTGATGGTGTCAGTGGTCCTTGCAGGTAGATCACTGACTCTTGATCTTCCGTACGTCGTACTTGGGAATGTCTGTGGTGTGAAGCGGCGCGCGTGTTGGGAGACGCGCGTGCGTGCCTGGCTCAGATGTGTAATGTCGCTACCCAAGTTCTTTCCGCCGAAAGCTTGTTGTGGGTGTTTCCGCGGATCTTCTGTTAAGCGTGGATAGGGAGGCCGCGTCCGCCTGGATTAGGCTCCCTATCCCTTCATAAAGCAATTAACGTTTTTTTCATTCATCAAGCAACTATGAATCATAATCTGCAATTCGTTTAATGATGAAAATTAAAAAATTGAATAAATTAAACGACACCTTCGACTATCATTTAAGAGAAATTTTGAAAACTAATTCTCCAAAAACGCTTTTTAGAACAAAGGAGATTTATAGGAAAATTGCAATTGTAAAGAAGAATTGAAAAATAAATGCTCAATTCAATTTTGCCATTGGCAGCACTATAAAACCTTACCCCAATCTTGACTTGTTTGAGAAAGAACGTGAAAATTCTTTTAACAGATAAAAAAAAAAGTGAATCTGTAAAAAAAACCAAATGAGACAAGGATGTCGTGAGTTACATTGGAGTGTAATTAGGGTCGGTTGATCTCATTAATCGAAACTACGTAGTTTTATGATAACATTAATCAAAACGGCGTAGTTTTGATGGGTTTTACATCATGCGTAACAACCTCATATTCACTTTCCAGTTTCCCCTACTTAAATATTTGTATATTTGACCATTGGGGTTGGTGGTCCAGTGGCAAGGCAAAACCTTTTAATACACTAAAAGTGTGAGGTCTTGAGTTCAAGTCTTACAAGAAGCAAGAAATTCGTCTTTCAAAAAAAAATATTTGTATATTTGTGGATAAATTAATTTTTTAGCAAAAATGTTGACTTTAGCCAATTGATTTTATCCGACATTAATACCAAATCTTCTATAAATATATCATGAATATGGTAATTGGACAAGTTGACTAAAAGATGATGAGCCGTTGAGATTGTTAAGTTTACCTTTCTAAATATGGAAATCACAAGTAGTTAGTGTTGACATTTAAGTATTTGATAATTTATAATATCATGGTCTGTTTTTATTGTTGGTGGTTTGTGTAATCATCATAAAGTTGTTTGCGAGCTAGTGGCATTATTAATAGAATCAAAATTCTCAGTGGGAATCATAGATTGCTGGAATTTATATAAAGTTTTCGGGCTCTTTGTTCTTGATACTTCGTTTTTTTTCATTTATGCCTTAATATTAATGTGTACTGTTTGTCATAAATTTAAATAGTTTAGACTCACATGATACATTAAGTTTGCTTTTGTAGTATTATTGTATTTCAGAATTCTCCTTTTTTTCTGGTCTATTTTCCTTCAAGCACATCAGATGTTTGTTGACTGACGATCGATTAGCCAGAAGGAAAAAAGAGGGAGAGGTGTGAACTGACGTCACAAATGTGACAGTACAGACAGAGAGGGAGTGACTGTGCTTGGGGGAGACTGGAGAGAGCGCTTCATCCATAGGGTGCCCTTCCAGTAGCACCCCTTGAAATTACCTAAATTAGGATTTGTGAAGGAGCGATTTATTAGTCTTGTTCATGTTATGGAAACAACCGCTTTATCTCTTAAGTCTGCAATTGATGAATTATTTGCTCGCCACAGTTTGAGTTTGGGTAGGGTTAGAGGCCAAGGATATAATGGTGCAAGCAACATGTCAGGTGAGTTTTGTAGGAAATAGGGTTCACTTTTTATTAAAATAATAATAAAAATAAATATATAACGATACTCTCGTTATTGGTAGGAAATAACATAGTGCAATACCGATTACAAAACTAAATGTAAATGAAAATAAATACAAATACATGTACCGAATCTTGATCCAAGTCGAATACTTTAGTAAACTTCAACCGAACCATCTTGTGTAGCGCACCGCTGCAAGAATAACAAACTAATCGTTGACGGCTTTGATTGAGGATCGTGTTTGACACGGGGCCCTTAAAACAGATTTCGCGCCTCCTCTCAGACGGTCTGTCTCCCAAGTTACAACAACCAGAACAGTATGTGTACTGCCGGAGATGGCTCACGCGCCCGAGGTTACACCAGGTTAGGTGTTTTTGATTTATGTGGAAAATAAAATATGAAGTTGATAGTGGAAGAATTAGAGAGTACTCCTCTCAAAAAATCTATAAACTTTTTGACAAAAAATTTCCTCTAGTAGTAGTATCTTTTGTCTCTAATTTTATTTATGTTATTCTAACATTTTCATATGTATCTAAAATGACTCATAAGACATCCCTTTTATACTCATCTCAAAACTCTATATTTAATTGTCATATTTATACACAAAAAAAATAGTTTTATGAGTCAAATTAAACCTTTATATGATTCATGACATGTTAATGTCAAATTTAATAAAAATATGAGTCATAATCAAAAGTTCTATAATGAGTCTTGAAAGAGTCAAATCAAAACAACCCTTTTATGACAAAGACATAATTTTATACTAGAGTTACCAAAGTTTTAAGAATATTCGATTCAACCACTCAACTTCGAGTTTCGATATCTCATTCATCTTCGCTCCGATTTTGGACATGATTTGCTTAATTTTGTGAAACTTTCACACCATAGAACACAAATTTATAAATAATTATCTATATAACTCATATATAAATACATTATTTATTGTCCAAAATTAGTGAAAATCATTTTCACTACCATTTCTCCAACAATCCCCCACATGAATGAAGATCGATTAAAACACACAAATTCCCCAATGAAACCTCAGCAGTCGAGTATTGCAGGATAGGTGGGTGTAGCCTTTGAACCTTCCTTTGTGAAGCATACTTAGCTTACTAGCGGTATGTAGAACTTTATGTCTTTGAACATACCCCCATTTGTGTAAACGACAATACACTTCACACAATACTTTCCCTAACTGGGCCATCCCCTCATTATCGTGTCCAATAATGGTCATGGAACACTCTCCTGGTTCTGCGGGAGCTCTAGAAATTGTGCCCACAATTTCATTCGAAGCGACCACACTTCTCTCCAACATAGGTGATTTTATATCATTAAAAGCATTATGGTGTACTATGATTTACACTAATCGTTAAACCATATGTTATGCTTAACCTCTCAACAATGTCACTAGATATTATAGGAATGGACTAGGACGTATTTAAACACCCTTTTATAGTTTAGGGGATATGTATATAACCATATATACTAGCTTATATACAGACATATATCTTAGCTATGCCCCCATAGTGACCACCCTTCGGTTCATGTCCCTAGATCTTGGGATCTCCAATCAACTAGGTTAGGTTTCCCTCATGTCCCTTTTTCCATGGGCTTTAGTCTCATTCCACAACTTGGTCTCGTATCAACCGTCGGGTTGTTGGATTCACAATTATCTTTGACTATGCTAAGTCAATAACGATAATTTGCAATTGAGATAAGTTGTCCAAACGTGTGTCTTGACCCGCTAGTCAATTTTGCCATTTTTGTCCATTCATAAGACTTATAACATGTGATCTAAACATAGATCTGGTTATGGTAGCAGGATAGGTAGGTGTTACCCTTTGAACCTTCCTTTTCGTCTTTAGAATGACATGAAACTCAATTCATGGCTAAACACGTTTCCATGCCTTTGGTGATGTTATTCAAAGTTAGCTAGACTTCGATTCTTACCAATTAGCATTTGAGTCCAATCAACTCGATTGACTCACTCCATTTTCAAATGTAAGCCACACCCACATTTAAGTGTTATTGGATAACATCCAATGGGGTGATGAAAGGTTCTCCCTTTCGTATGAAGTTTGAGAAAACTTTTCAAATTCCATTTTCTACCCCTAAGGGTGTTTCTTAAATGGCTCTTCCCCCCCCCCCCCCCACATTGCTTGCACTTTGAGGAAGTTTGAGTAATACCAGTCATTATGACACTAACACCCCCATGATAAGATAGAAAATGTCTATATCTCTGTGTTACGTAAGTCATTTATGTGTATTGCTCTACTTAGATTTCAATAGCTCATAAGAGCTTCTGAGCAATATGAGTACTCCTCATATGAAACCAAATAGAATCATAACCAATGAACTATATAATCGGTCCTTTCGAGTTATCGTTATTAATGAAATTATATTTATAGTTTTGTTTATATAAAATCCATTCTCGTGTCGTCACATAGTTTGAATGTTTAAATGTTAATTTAATCTCCATCAAGCATCTAAATTAACAAGTATTAGTCTTGCATGCTTTAGACTTCAATACTCTAGCGTGTGAACAGAAGATGCATCATTCTGATTCTTCACAGCCTTAAGAGATAACGCACTATCTCTTTCAAACATTCACGTCTTAGTTAGACACAATAATGAGATTTTATTTTACCATTCCAAAACCTCTATTTTAGGAATGTCTCAAAACCATAGTCAATTTTATCCATTAGGATCAAACTCATTTGCCTTTAATCTCCAAGGCTTAACCATTGACTCTTACGAACTTAAACATAAGTCTTAATATAAGTCACTTTGATGAATTTATTCATCATCAAGACGATGAACAAAAGTAGTATAAAATCACTAAAGTCTTGAGATAGAGTCAATTAGATTGACACTCAATGACATAGAATTCACATATGCTTAAAGTGATATATACATTTCCATGTTGTTTTGTTAAAACCATGTATTGGGAAAGTCTCCCAAAACTAAGGACAAATCCTCCACATAGGTCAAACAATATTGATGGTTGTAGAAACATCTACACATCCATCACTATTGTAAATGTCTTACAATAAATTTAGAAAAACTTATTAAAGAATTTACAATCTTAACATATATTTATTTCATATGTTAAACTCAAAGAAAAATTCACAAGTGTGTATTTCCATGTTGATGCTCTCAACATTAGATGACATACCTCATTTTCGTGTATTTAATCTCAGTACAATTGCCACATTCGTCATGATTCACTCATCATGTTGTACGTTTGATGTTTGGTATGTGACTTATTGTATAAGTCATGATCACAACCCGCTCATTGTGTTCTTGCAAGACACTACTTGCAAAACCCATTAAATAAATATCCTTATTAAATTCGTCGAAGGTAAGTCGTCGAAGAAAGAAACTACCATCGTTTACTCTTCCTTTTTTTATCGTTTATTATATTTTAATCACTTGATTATTATAAAAAACGATAAACCCAAAATATATAATATATATTTTAAGGATATATAAACATCAAATCTCAAAGTGTTATTCTCTTCAACACTTTATTGTTTAACGAAATAATCACAATTATATCGTCTTGTGGCATGTTTCGAGGTACTCCCTCAATAAAACAATTGTCCAAAACAACAAAGTTGTTTACAGTATACTACTCGCAAGTAGTTGAGCAAACAACATCGAGTTGTTTTCCACCAAATAGTCTCACCATGACTATTATATGGTTCAAGCCATGATACTTCTCGTACAAGTATCGAACCATTGCAAAGACATGTTTTATTCGTTCAAAACATTTCTCCTTTTTGCAACTGTTTTAAAAATTAAACTATATATGTTTATGCTTTGATTACAAATCAAGACCACAAACTCGACAATAGTTTATTATTTAAAAACCGTATCTAACTCGCTCGTTAGAAATAAAATGATTACAAATCATCTTAGTTAGTTTATCATAGTGAACCCGATTATAACCCGCTCGTTAGAAAATAAACGATTATAAATCGTTAAAGTATATGGATTTTATGATAAATCTTTTGTAATTCGCTCATTAGAAACTATACGTGTACCAAATAAAAAATATTCGGTTTCAATAACTAACAATTTCTAACATACTTGTTAGAATATAAACGATTACGCTCATCGTTATATGGTGTTTTGGTTATATAAATAAACCATTTCTAACACGCTCGTTAGAAATAAACGATTACCAAACTCGTTTCAAAACTTATTGGTTTATATATATACTACCATTTCTAAAACGCCCGTTAGAAATAAACAATTATAAGCCGTTGTAACGCGCTCATTAGAAAGTTAAACGTCTAGCTTGTTCATATTTACAAAAGCATCAATTTCTAACACGCTCGTTAAAAATTTTACTTGTGATTTGTAAATACTCATTTCTAATACGCTCAATAGAAATGCTTGATGTCACATTATTCTTTCAATGTCGTCAATTCTAACACGCTCGTTAGATATACATGTTTCAAAACTTGTTTGTTTACATAACTAAATTTCTAATACGCCCATTAGAAATCTAAATGCTCTCAACATTTTGAAACCACTAATATTTTACTAAAATAATTACTTTCTAACATGCTCGTTAGAAAATACGCATATCTTAAACCTTATTATTTACGAAAATAATATTTTCCAACTCGCTCCTTAGGAAAATAAAGGTTATAAAACTTATTATTTTAGAATAATTAGTAATATCTAACGCGCTCGTTAGAAATTATAAATGTTTTGAAACTTTTTATTTTTCAAAAAAATAATAAGAATCACTTTTAACACGCTTGTTAGAAATAAATGTGTTTCAAGACATTCGATGACAATCACTATTTCTCCAAATAATGATCTCTAACATGCTCGTTAGATCGAAACGTACACCAATGTTTCTGTATGGATTGCCAAAATATTTTCTAATACGCTCATTAGAAGATATTTTACCAAGATTAATCTCTAACACGCTCGTTAGAAATAACCTCTAGCAAATATTTTTCATGGGTTTACAAAATTATTTCCTAATACGCTCATTAGAAAAAAATGTATATTAAAACATTTAAAGCACATTTTATATTTGTATAAAATCGGTTTAACGAAAATACTCATGAATACGACAAACCCATGAACACAAAAAGCAAGAATCAAATGTTCGTTTTGTAAACACGGTATTTCGGATTAAAGATTGTACTCCAATCATAAAATTAATCCGACTCTATGTACTAAATATATATTTACAAAAAAAATTGTAAGATTTTAACAAAAATCCCAATTAATAATTTACACTTTTGTGAACCCAAAAAATCCTCAACAAGAAGGTTTTTAGATTATACTGATAATCTACACAAAAGTCTGTTTTAAGATTGTAGGAAATATGGTTCACTTTTTAATAAAATAATAATAAAAATAAATATATAACGATACTCTCGTTATTTGAAGGAAATAACATAGTACAATACCGATTACAAAACTAAATGTAAATGAAAATAAATACAAATACATGTACCGAATCTTGATCCAAGTCGAATACTTTAGTACACTTCAACCGAACCATCTTGTGTAGCGCACCGCTGCAAGAATAACAAACTAATCGTTGACGGTTTTGGTTGAGGATCGTGTTTGACACGGAGCCCTTAAAACAGATTCCGCGCCTCCTCTCAGACGGCCTGTCTCACAGGTTACAACAACCGGAACAGTATGTGTACCGCCGGAGATGGCTCACGCGCCCGAGGTTACACCCGGTTAGGTGTTTTTGATTTATGTGGAAAATAAAATATGATATTGATAGTGGAAGAATTAGAGAGTACTCCTCTCAAAAAATCGATAAACTTTTTGACAAAAAAATTTCCTCTAGTAGTAGTATCTTTTGTCTCTAATTTTATTTATGTTATTCTAACATTTTCATATGTATCTAAAATGACTCATAAGATATCGCTTTTATACTCATCTCAAAACTCTATATTAAATTGTCATATTTATACAAAATTAAAATAGTTTTATGAGTCAAATTAAACCTTTATATGATTCATGACATGTTAATGTCAAATTTAATAAAATTATGAGTCATAATCAAAAGCTCCATAATGAGTCTTGAAAGAGTCAAATCAAAACAACCCTTTTATGACAAAGACATAATTTTATACTAGAGTCACCAAAGTTTTAAGAATATTCAATTCAACAACTCAACTTCGAGCTTCGATATCTCATTCATCTTAGCTCCGATTTTGGACATGGTTTGCTTCATTTTGTGAAACTTTCACACCATAGAACACAAACTTATAAATAATTATCTATATAACTCATATATAAATACATTATTTATTGTCCAAAATTAGTGAAAAATCATTTTCACTACCATTTTTCCAACAAGTTTACTGGTTTGAAAGCTTTGATTTTGAAAGAAAATTCATCGGCATACTTTGTTCAGTGTTTTACTCACCAACTTCAGCTTCTTGTTGTGGCTATTGCAAAGAAACATCTTGAAATTTGTAATTTTTTTAAAGAAATATCAGAATTAACAAATGTTGTTGGTGCATCTTGCAAACGAATAGATTTGCTAAGGGAAAGTCAAAGAGAGATGTTTGGATTTGATCCGGAGGTTGAAACCGGACGTGGAAAAAAATCAAGAAATGTCACTTGCAAGAGCCGGAGATACATGGTGGAGTTCTCACGAGAAAACACTTATTCGTTTGGTTGCTTTATATCCTTGTGTTATTGACGTGCTTGAATATATAGAAAATGAGGGATCCGATGATGTTCACAGAAGTCAAGCAAATGGATCTCAATTATAAATGAAGAGTTTTAAGTTTGTATTTTATTTACATTTGATGAAGACTATCTTGGGAGTTACTAACGCATTGTGTGTCGCTCTTCAAAGAAAGAATCAAGATATTATGAATGCAGTTGGGTTGGTTAAATCAACCAAAGAAGAATTACAAAGGTATCGACTTCAAGGCTTTGACTCACTTTTGAAAGATGTTGCAACCTTTTGTGAAAAAATATGATATCGAGATGATTAACATGGAAGACGACTATGTTGACCCGAAAAATAACAGAAGAAAGACCAACATCACCAATCGTCACCATTATATGGTCAACAATTTCAACACGGTTCTAGACATGCAAATTCAAGAGTTTGGAGATCGTTTTAATGAGGTAACCACTGAATTGCTAACGTGTATGAGTTCTTTGAGCCCGTGTTATAATTTTAGTGCCTTCAATAAACTGAACTTGCTAAAGTTGGCTGAGATGTATCTGTCTGATTTTACTTTGGATGAAAAAGACAAGCTTATGTATGAACTTAGCCACTACATTACTAATGTGAAAGAAGATAGTCGGTTTGACAACCTGGACGGGGTAAGTGATCTTGCCAAAAGGATGGTGGAAACAAGAAAACATATTGATTATCAGTTGGTCTATCGTTTAATAAAATTGTCACTAGTTTTACCGGTTGCAACGGCTAGTGTTGAAAGATGTTTTTCTTCAATGAAGTATGTGAAGACGGAATTACGTAATAAGATGGGTGATGGATACTTGAACGATACTTGCATTTGTTACATTGAAAGGGAGTTACTACAACAAGTTACGGTCGAGAATGTAATGCAACGCTTTCAAAGGATGAAAACTCGTAGGGAACAACTATAGGTATGTTATTTTATCCTTAAAGACAATCGTATTTATATTATGTGCTTTAAATTTCTAATACCAATGTTTTTTCATTATTACAACATATTTTTTTATGTGATGAACCGTATCCGACCCGAACCGGAAAACCGAACCGAACCCTTGAACCAAGCCGAAATTTTTATGTTTAGTCATATGAAAATGAAACACCTAAAAAGGAACCCAGTGAAAAAAATTCTTGGATCCGCAACCGGGGGAGAGAGCGCTTCATCCATAGGGTGCCCTTCGAGTAGCACCCCTTGAAATTACCTAAAAATTAATGAATCAAAGAGCAGCGTTTCGTGGTCATGATGAATCAAAAAAATCATTTAGTAAAGGAAATTTCTTGAAACTTTTAGAATTAATGGGTGAAATAAATGAAGATCTTGGTAAGATTATCTTAGGGAATGCGCCGGGGAATAACCAAATGATATTTTTTTTGAAAGGCAAACTTCATTCACAAACATGCACCATGTCTCAAGATGAGACCGAGCCGCAACCAAAAAACCAATTACACAATGTCGAAGTTACACCAACTTCTCCAATCCATATTACAATTTTTATGCCTATGTTTAAACCATAAGAATCATAGCGCCTTCACTTCCGTTATAATCACCTACACATTAGACTCTTTTTCCGCGAAAATGACTTCGTTTCTAGCCTTCCATATGCGCCAACAGGAAATGATAATGAGGCCGTGTATGACCTCTCTCTTTAACGTATTACCGTGAAGCTGTTTATGCCACTCGAACAAGTCTCGAAGTGTGAAGGCGAATATATGGGGAATGTTGCACAAAGTAGATAATATCCACCAAATAAGTCCAAAGATTTAAAATATCTTAAACATTGTTTTGCTCAGAGATACTAAAACAAATCTTTAATTAAAGATCTTGGAGATGATGCTTTTTCTTTACTAGTTGATGAATTAAGTGATGTGTCTTAAGAAGGAACAAATGGCCGTGGTTATTCGATATGTTAATAAATGTGGGGTGGTCTAGAAACGATTTATTGGGTTTGTTCATGTCATAAAGATGTCCGAATTAACAATTAAATCCACCATTGATAATTTATTAGGCCAAAATAGGTTGAGTTTGGCTAGGATTAGAGGCCAAGGTTATGATGGCGCAAGTAACGTGTCGGGTGAGTTTAATGGATTAAGATCTCTGATTTTAAAGGATAATGCTTCGGCTTTCTATGTTCATTGTTTTGCACACCAACTTCAACTTGTTGTGGCGATTGCAACAAAACACTTGGCTATTTGGAGACTTTTTGAAGTGGTAGGGTCTTTGACAAATGTCATATGTGCATCTTGCAAAAGACAAGACAAGCTTCACAAAAGCCAAAAAAATACGTGGAAAATAATATTGTTACCACCAGGAGTGGGTTGAATCAAGAACTCTCACTTTCAATGGCCAGAGATACACGTTGGAGTTCCCATTGTAAGACTCTTTCTCGTTTGATTACTTTATATACACCAGTTATGGAAGTGCTTGTATATATTAAAAATTCGAGTCACATTACTTCTAATAGTAGCCAAGCGGATGGACTTTTAAGGAAGATGAAAAAATAAGAGTTTGTATTCTACTTACACTTGATGTTGCATATTCTAGACATGACAAATACATTGTCCTAATGTCTTCAAAGGAAAGATCAAGATTTGTTGAATGCGGTTTCATTAGTTTCTACTACCAAGAACCAACTTACAAAGTTTAGATTTGAGGGTTTTGACAAATTCTTAGATTTAATTAATCGTTTTAGTGATAAGCTTGAACTTGAAGTGGTAAACACGGATGGTGAATATGTTGACATAAGGATGCCAAGAAAAAAAATAAACATCACACTTCGCTACTATTATAAGGTTGAATGCTTTAATTCGGTTCTAGATATGCAAATCCAAAAGTTTGGAAACCGCTTTGACGAGGTAACATCCGAGTTACTTATTTATATTCATAGCTTGAGTCCTTGTATTTTTGGTGCGTTTGATGTTACAAAACTAATACGATTAGCCAAGATGTATCCTCATGATTTTGAGATGAATAAAAAAGAAGACTTCCCGTTGAACTTGAGAGCTACATTAATGATGTAAAAGTAATACAAGATTTGCCAAATTGAATGGTTTATCAAGTCTTGTACAATTAATGGTTGAAACAAAGAAACACCTTAACTTTATATTGGTGTATCATTTATTGAAGCTAACTCTCACATTACCCGTCGCAACTGCAACCGTTGAAAGAAGCTTCTCCGCAATGAAGTTTGTGGAGAACAATTTGCGTAATAGGATTTGGTGATGAGAATTTAAATGATAGTTGTATTGCTTTTATTGAAAAGGATTTACTTAGAAATGTAGAGATCGGAGATGTTATAGATAGATTTTAAAAAATGAAGATCCAAAGAGAACAACTTTAGATTTATAATTTTGTTATGCATAATGTAATGACGTTTAAATTACTTTTTTGCTTTTGGTTTCCTTTAGTTAATTATATAATTTTAGTATTATTATTTTTGGTATACGAGTGGACTCGACCCGGACCACCTGATGGATAAACGACCTATATAAGGTATACGATTCCGCACCCATAAAAAAGTTTCTAGGTCCGCCACTGTTTTCGACATGAAGATATCTTCTATGAGCGGAGACTTTTACATTACAGATCACTACCCCCCCCCCCCCCCCCCCCCCCCTCCTTCTTCCATTATAGTTTAACCTTAGGATGACATCACCTTTCCCATGATGGAAATGTGGTTAAAAATGGTCCATATGAATTAAAAAGGCATAAGATTAAAACCATGGAACCATTACAAAAGTGTGATGACTAGCCTGTGCCTACTCATTAGGACAAGGAAAGCCTTAAGAATCTCTTTAGAGACCACAAGGTTGTGAATCAGATCCATCGACATTGCAACAAAGAGACTGGAGACATGTCAATCACATATTTTTCCCAACGAATAAACTATAAAGGGGATGTATGGTCTCATCTTATATTACTCTTTTATCTTTGATTTAGTTAATGTGGTATATTAACATTTGTATACGAGTTAAATATTTAAAAAAAAAAAAAAAACGGAAACAGCCTAAAGTATACAACAATGTTAAACACAATTAAAACCTTCCACCTAAAGAAACCAAAAACAGCCGATAGAACTTATAACCTTTTAAGTGTATGTTAGAAAAGTTGACGAAAATGGTGGTCATGTGTTTTGCGTGATATATAAATTGATGATTTTTAAACAAAAAATTTTAAAAACACAATATAATATGCCTGCTCACTTCGATACACACATGACATCTACCTCATGGGCGGCCCTAGGGTGCGTCGGGGAGGCCAACCGGCTAGGGTCCGAAAATATTATGGTACATTTAAGAAAAGGTCCTATCGAAGTGAGCTGGAGGTTTTTTAGAGCTGGAGGTTGAAGATAAAGATAAAGATGAAGATGAAGATGAGCAGAGGTTTTTTAAAGCTGGAGGTTGAAGATAAAGATAAAGATGAAGATGAAGACGAGATGAAGTAAAAGAAAAGTTTATATTTGATTTTTTTAATTAAAAGTTGTACTTTTTTTGAACGACAACCATTTTATAGCTAAATATAAAGAGCCAGCAAGAAGCTGGAAGTTAAAAACATGCAAAAAGCAAAACGAAAATTACACCATACTAGAAACATCAAATACAATCCAGTCAGACCAAGAGATGTTTGAGGCTTTTACACGGTGGGATATCCAAAGAAACGCGTCTTCTTTGATAAGGTCCACCGTAGTAGAGACCGGAATAAATTTATCCTCGAACGCCTTAACGTTTCTAGCCAACCATATCCTCCACACGGTAGCAAACATGACCGTATACACCACCCTTTTCCACTTCTTGGAGCCGGGGAGTTTTTCAAGCACTCGATCCACTCGGCTAAGTTGAATGTTCCCGACGGCCATGGGATTTTGAGCCACCGAAGAATGTTCCACCAAATCGAAGAAGCCCATAGGCAGTTCAAAAGAGCATGACTTGAGTCTTCATCCGCAATCCCACATCTACAACACAAAGCATCCAGAAGAGCAATACCTCGGTTCACCAATTCGTTTTTAGTCGCCACTCTACCCAAAATCGCCCTCCACAAAAGGTAATTAACTTTTAAAGGTGCCCACGAGTTCCACCAGAATTTCTGAACATTCGACTGATCAGTCCCAAATGTAGCCGCCTCGAATCGCATTTGTTTCGCCGAAAACGGGACCCCTTCCTTATTTTCCCAAACCCATAAAATCGTTCACAGAAGTAAGATTCACCTGCTGGAGGATGTTGAACGCATCCGCAAGCTGCTGCATTTCTGCCGAAGACTGCAGCCCACGCGAGAAATTCCAAGCCCAACCTTTTATACGCCCATTAGACACATAACAATCCGCCACAGTAGCCTCTTTGTTGTTGGCCATATTAAAGAGGTCTGGGAACATATATTTGAAACTAACAGCCAAGGTCCAGCAGTCAAGCCAAAAGCTAGTTTTAGACCCATTTCCCAACTTGACAATAAGTTTATTTTTAACCAAAATGCCTCTTTTGAACAATTTGCCTTCCATGTTGCTAACATCTTTCCAAACGCTAGGAACTTTTTTGTTGAATGGCACAATACAATTGTCACGCGGGGAGAAGTGAGTGGCTTTAATGACCCCAACCCACAAATTCAGCGACTCATTTTTGAAGCGCCACCACCATTTCGTGAGCATAGCTTCATTAAATTCTTCAATACTTCCGACTTCCAATTCACCAAGAGTCTTTGGTTTCAAAATTTTCTCCCATTTGACCCTTCTAAGTTTGCATCTATCCCCATTTTTTCCCCATAAAAAATCACGTCTCAAGGCTTCCATTTTCTTTATGACCTCCTTAGGAGCTTGGAACAAAGAAAGATAATAAGATGGGACACTCCCAAGCACCGCCTTCACAAGGGTTAAGTGACCCGCAAAAGAGAGATTCCTCGCCTTCCATAAAGAGAGTTTTTTTATTGAATTTATCAATAATAGGTTGCCTAAAAACCACCTGTTTCATATTAGCCCCAAGGGGAACACCCAAGTAAGTAAACGGGAGCCTTCCAACTTTACATCGGAGAAACCCGGCAAAGCTATTAACCTCTTCCACTTCAACCCCGATTCCAAACAAATGGCTCTTCTCGTAATTCACTTTTAAAATTGGAAGTCAAAAAAAGGCAACGAAGGAATCCATTATGGCTTACAACATTGTGTTTAGACCATTCGCCTATGAAATGACATCATCGGCATAACATAGGTGAGTTAACATCAGGCCACCATTAGGAAGTTGGGTCCCATGAAATAAACCCAAAGAATTTGCTTGCTTCATAAACATATTCATGACCTCCAAAGCTAAGATAAAAAGAAAAGGGGACAACGGGTCACCTTCGCGCAACCCCCTTTTGTAAGAGAATCCATCGTGGGGGACCTGTTAATCAACATCGAACCCCTACCGGACTTGAGGCACCCTTTAACCCAAAAAATCCATTTAGACGGGAAGCCCATGAACTCCAATGTCCTGAACAAGAAATTCCAATTCAACGAATCGTATGCCCTTTGGAAGTCAACTTTAAAAATTAACGTTTTCACCTTGTTTTTCTTGGCCCACGAAATAACTTCACTTACAATTAGGGGGCTATCAAGGATGTTTCTACCCCCTACAAATGCGAATTCATTTGGACTAATGAGATTGTCCAAGACGCCCTTCAATCTCTTGGTAAGAACTTTGGAGATAATTTTATACACCGAACCCACTAAGGAAATCGGCCTATAATCGGGAATATCTTGAGGGTCAACTTTTTTAGCAATCACCGCTATAAAAGAAGAGTTGCACCCCGGGCTAATACAACCCGAGTCATGGAATTCGTTAAACACATTAATGATCCCCGGTTTTAAAATATCCCAAAATTTCTTGTAGAATTTCATTGTAAACCCATCTGGTCCCGGAGACTTGTTCCCATCACAATCCTTTATCGCCTCCCAAATTTCCTCACTATTAAAAGGAGTTACCAATCCCTCGACTTCACTAGCGGATAGTTTAGGTAGACCTAAATCTTTAAAGAGAGGTCTTCTTATCATCGGTTCTGCGAACTGTTTTTTGAACCAACTTCTAACTTCCTCTTTTATGACCCCCGGGTTGGTGACCCATCTACCATCAATATGAAGACCATTAAAGCTTGTTCTTCGCTTTATTGACAGTTACCAATTTATGGAAAAACGCCGAGTTTAAATCTCCGAATTTAAGCCACATGATTTGAGACTTTTGATAACTTTCTTAACTTTCTTCTTAGATCAACCCTTTGTCTTTTTACTTCCACCCTAAGCAAGCATGTTTCCGCCTTCTTTTCCAACTCCTCCACAGTTTTAGAAATATCCACAAAAGTCTTGTTTTGTTCAACTTTTTTGATAGCCCTCCACTTCTTAATGTTGATTTTAATGGTCTTCAATACTTCCATAAAAAACAACATCACTTTTACCCTACAACTTCATTTTACTCATACAAGAAACCACAATGTCTTCAAGTTCTTTATCACCAATCCAACTGTTATAAAATCTAAAGGGGGCGGTCCAAAATCACATTCATCACACACCAGAGAAATGGGACGGTGATCGGAAAGTTGCCTTGGGTGAACAAACAGAGAAGCATTCGCCCAACACGACATAAACTCACCACACACTAAATAACGATCCAATTTACTAAGTTTAATCAATTCATGGTCAGACACAAAGGTAAAATTACCTCCCCTCATGTTGTATTCAAGCCACCCAAGCCTCCGAATAAAATCATTACAATGAGCAGTGGCGACCAGATCGAAACCCGAGTTGACTCATACCTCCACTCTCCTGACTTCATTAAAATCCCTAAGGGCAATCCACTTCCCTTGATACTATTCCACAGATCCCTACAAAGCCCGGCGTCATTAGGTGCGTGAAGGTTTAGCACATTGATCATCCCATTTTCCCCCACAATTTCCCCGGAGACCAGAAGATTGTGACGGTCTTTAATAATACTGGATACTTTAAACTTATTAGGATTCCATAACGAAACCAAACCCCCGGACCTACCAACTGAATCCACCGTATCAGAAAGAACCGGCGTTCTATCCCAAAATTTCAAACAAAAAGGAGTTAGACCACTCTGATGCGACTCCTGTAAACAAATAAAATCAGCCCTAGTCTCACGTTTCAACTCCTTACCCCACAAGTGTTTTTCAGTGTCAACCACCCCCTGATATTAAGAGACAAATAAGTCATTGGACCAATTTAGCTTCCCGTTCCCCTTGAACCAGTTTCTTAACATAGTTGTTGAATTTTCCGAGTTTGATTCCCAGACATTCACAATACTCGACCGTCTCATCCACATCAAGATAAACTCCGTGTCCCCATCAAAATCGAAAATACCTTCGTTCGGCGAATCCCTACCCAGAACTGGAGAATCCGCCTGCACCGCATGAGAATTTCCATTCCTTATAAGAGCTTTCTGCTCGACGTCCCTTCTAATAATATCATCAAGCTCGAAAGGATTTGAATCAAACGAGCTATTCAAATCCAGGGTAATATAATGAACTTTCTTCGATTTGTCTTGAACAGCAGTTGTATCGTGATTATCATCAAAGTTATTCTTCCTGCTGAAACATGGGTTATTTAAACCCACTTCCTTACTGGGCCCATTGTCTAAATCATTAGGATGGGTAGAACTATTGTCACCTTGAATATGGGCCTGACCCACTTTGTCATTAAAAAAATACATGGTCCACCAAATCATCTCTAGAGCAGTAATTATCTTGCCTGGGAGAACGTGGCCTCTCATCATCACTTTGCATGGAAATACCATTATGACTCTTCCTCATGCAGCTATTATTTTGGGAAGCCCGAGCGACGTCTGACTCTTCCTTTACCTCCCTGATGATAACGGATCTAATTGTCGGACCTTCATCAAACGACTCATCCTCTTCCTCCCTGACAATAACGGATTTTATTCTCGGACCAGCTTCATTCTCCGGCAACTCTCCGGACTTCTCCCTGCCGAACATAACCGTCTTTAGGGCATTCGGAGCCCACTCGCAATTTATTTCTTCAACCCAAACTTTGAACCTATGGTCCCCTGAGACAACAGACACTTCCGAACGAACTTTTTGGCCGGATTGCACAATGATAGCCATAACATAACCGGATAACACAGAGTCATTAGCATCCGCATTAGATTTAACAACTAGCCTTCCACATCGTTCCCCGATCTTATTGAAAACAATCTTGTCCCAAAGCGCAAGCGGACCCCTGTAACCTTTATCCAGGCAAGCCTTTGAAACTCCTTATCTTCACCATTCCAAACAACCAAATCGGAAAACCAATATTTCCAAAACTCACTTTCCTGTGAAAGAAAAGTCTTAGCAATAGATGTTGAGGTAAAGGTACAAAGGACAAGCATCCCGCCAACATATTTGACATTCACCTTCCAATCTCTTAGGCTTGAAGCCGACTCTGAAAGCTTATTAAGTAAGCCAGAATCTCTAATCTCCCCAATAAATGCTTTACCTTCCCAGTTTAGTTTAGCCTTCGTCTTCATCAGAGGGAGTTCAAAATCGAACCTCACCGTGCCATCCTCATTACAGTTGTGAAAAGCTTCCTTGTACGACCTAAACGTCGTAGTCGTATTATGGTTCCTCCGATCACTAACATGTCCCCCACTTACCGGTTGGTCACCATTATTGATCTTTCCTTCGGCTGGATTAAGTCTAGAGAAAATCGAACAACGAGAGCCAGATTCAACCATGTTTTTGCCTCCATAACGGTTAAATCTGGCGAGATTAACCACTAAAACAGCCCCGTCAATTCTAACCTCTTTAAGTAACTCGGTCCACTCTTCCACATCAACAACATCGAGAATTTCAGGAACCCGGACATACTTCCATTTCTGTTTCGTTTAGCCGGGATGAACGAATCTTCAAGATTGGAAAAGTGTTGGAGCACCCTCCATAACCTCTCTGCGGTACACTCTTCAGGGAGGTTAGAGACAAAGAACGAAGTAGAATTCCTCAGCCTCTCTTCTCTTTCATGACTTCTTTCTTGTTACGGACCAGTTGCCATTCTTCTTCTTTAGATTTGCTTCCCTTGCTCCTGTTACGTAGTCTTTGTTGTTCCTCCTGCTTTCTTCTTCGGAGTTCTTGGTAGTTGGCCGGTTGGATAAGGTGACGGTTGGATCTCATCTTCGTTATACTAAAAGTTGTACTAATTTGAATTCTGCATGATTGACAACGACGCTCAACAATATTTTATTTCGAAACATTTGAATTTTTTCTTTTTTTTCCTATCTAATTTTTTATTTGCTATTTAGCATGTTTTTTCAACCGTTGTTCTAAGTTTTTGTATCCTCAACTGTTATATAGTATATGGTCTTCCCTTTTTTTATAAGTTTTGTTATCTGTAGATATATAACCCATTTTGAGAAAGTTTACTGTAAAAAGAAACTTAACATACAGAGTATAAGAATAATTTTGGGCTTTTAATCAAAATAAATCAATGGATGAGATTAAAATGAGAAAAGTATACGCTGAGTTTGTAAAATAGAAGGAGAATGGTAAAATAGGTATAACCCACAATTGTTGAGTTTCACCCTCATTTTTTAAACGTTCATAACTTTTTCATACAACATTATTTTTCTAAAAAAAAAAACTATACCATAAAAACAAGCTTTTTATCCTCTTTCATTTGCATACCCTATTGTTATACTTTAAAAATAGTTGGGTTAATAACTTGCAATTTATCATGATACAACTTGCGTTTTTTGTCACATATAACTAACATCTTTTTATCAGGTATAACTTGCGTTTTAGAATACATAACTTGCGTTTTATCATTTATAACTTGCATTTTATCAGGTCATTTTGTCAGGTCGTCTTATCAGGTATAACTTGTGTTTCTAAAACGCAAGTATACCCTCAATAAATCGCAAGTTATCAACCCAGCAAAAAAAAAAAAAACCACTTTTTAAAGTATGACAATATGGTATGCAAATGAAAAAGGATGAAAAGCTTGTTTTTATGATATAGCTTTAAAAAAATGTCGTATGAAAAAGTTATGCCCATTTTAAAAATGGGGGTAAAACTTTAATGAGGCATTGATTTTACCATCGTACCCCTAATTATCTAGTTTAATCTATTGCTAATAATCATTCTTATACTTTTTACGCTAAGCTCATTTTTACGTTAATCTCACCCATATATTTTAGATACATTTTATTAAAAGTATAGATTATTACATAAGCTAACACTAACTTATCGTCTGCCATTGTTTTTTATTTTAACCAGTTGCTTATTTTTACCCTATTTTATACTTATTATAAACTTATAGTATTTTTATATTGTATTTATATAGTTAACGAACTATATTATTTTTTCTCACTTTCTTTTTTTAGACGAAGCAAATTCCTTATAAAGAATGCAAGGAGAGATTCACGAACCGTCGGTTAGATACTAATCTATTACGGTATTTAATTTCACTCATCCTAATACTATTATTGTGCTAATTTTTACGTTTATTGCTATACAATTGATCGTACATAAATTTTATTTTAAATATTTAATTATTTAAAGCCTAAGGATCTGAAGAGGCATTTTTTAATGGCCCGGACATGATACATAAATTCTCAAGGACGTCTCTGATCTACTTATATACTGTTTTATGACGTTAAATCTATTTCTTTTAGTATGTTACTCTGTCACCATGTCTTGTGTTATTGGTAGCCTGCTATTTATATATTTATAGTCTGAATTGTTTGATTGTTGCTTGTTTTGAGCCGTTGGTCTCTCTAGAAGCGGTCGCTTTGTCAACATCTGACCCTCAGCATACCCTACAGATAGTTCCTGCTAAATATGAGATTTATCGGGTTTGATTGTTGTTGTTAGAAACATATGTATTAAACAAGTTGAATAATGATAGTGTCAACTAATGGTAGCCAAAACATAAGTATTATTTTGATAAATAATTGATGAGTATCTGAACACAACACTAAAAAATTCTATATATAATTAAAACATGAAAGGTCTTATGAACAGGACACAATTTGGACAGATTTTGAACCTTATTTACACTTCTGCCACTCTCACGTTTTAGACAGATTTTGAATCTAATTTACACTTCTACCACACTCCTCCTGTTTTTTTTTTAAACTTTTTTGTCTTTCAAAGACACACAAGACTTCTGTTCATCAAACCAAACCCTTCGTCACCACCCACTATCTAGCCACGAAAGGCTGATGCTAGCGGTCGCTGCCATTTTCTGGCCTTCAGTAGTGGCGATAGGCGGTGGTTCACATGTAGGCGTAGATGGTGATGGGTTATGTGGTGGTGACATCTATGGGGGTGGATCGGTTGAATGGGTTATCGTATATGAGTCTATTTTTGCAACCGACAACGACTAGACACAGATCCAACGTCTCTTTTTATTGATTTTAGTTGTTGCGTTTAGTGATATGAATAGCATTTTCGTATCAAATCGGAGGTGGTAGCATTAAAGTTGGACTATGTGTTTTGAGAGAGAGATTGGAGGGTAGGAGGTGGAGTGTTGGGCAGATATTTTCATCTCATTGATTGTGAGTATTCCTTTTTAAATTACAAAAATTAAAAAACAAAATAATAAAAGACGTGGCTGTGTGTAGGTGCCAGGTAGCCGAAATTTGGAACAAAATATGAGAATTTACATATGAGTGTAGGGTTAATCTGTTTATGTATTTATAGTATGTATAAGTTAAGTGATTAAATAACTATTCTAGATAATCGGCTGAATAGGTTATCACATACGACTCTAATTTTGCAAGTCCTGTTATTTTTTTGTTTACATCTCTTGCAATTTAATTAATTAGTAAAACATATGGACTACGTTTTATGCAATTTATTCTTATTTTTATCTACGTTTATACGTAAATTTTTGTAACGTTGTTTTAAACTAACTGATTGTTTTAAACATGTTTTAAACCGCTCGACGTTCATCTCTTAACGCACCATTGCAACGTGTTTTTTCTATATTTATATCGACATGCTGTAATGTGTGCTTATCGTGTTTATCTTTATCTACATTTTGGTTTAAATTTTGTTCAAATTAATTGACTTTCCTATACAACAACATAACTTTTTCGTAACTTTCAAATATAACGTTCGTGTTTTTTTTCGTAACTTTTTCGCACCCGCCGCGAAGCGCGGGTAACCCACTAGTTACTATTATTAGTTGAGAACTTCTCTATAATTTTTCTTTAACCGTATAAAAAAAGTGAAATGGATTTAAATACTTTTAACTTTCACCTATTGGCGGATAATACTTCTAATTTTAACTTTGGCCAATAGCACTCATAACTTGCAACTTATGTTGTTTCATCACTCTCAAACTAACGGAGGTTTAACCTGATTAGTCTACGTGGCAAAAATGGCTGACGTGGCAAACTGAGTTACTAAAAAATGTAAAACAACTAAACTTAAGGGACATTTTCAAAACTATTATTATTATTAAGGGACCTTTTGAAAACAACTACTACTACCACCACTACCACCACTACCATCACTACGACCACTACCACTGCCACTGCCACTATTATTATTATTATTATTATTATTATAAAAAGATAGAAAGTGACATGACTCGTCTCCACCACCATCACCATTCTCCTCCTCATCTCCACCACCGCCATCGGCATCCTCCATCCATCCCTTAACCAACTCACCAACTCAAAACCTTATCTCTCCCATGTAACTCCATCTCCGGCCCCCTCCCTAACCTCTCCAGCCTCAATTAAAAACTTTTTATATCTTTCCCACCCAAACCAATTCATTTCTATTTATAGGAAAATCAGGGTAAGCATGGGTGTGCCAGGTGTTTTGGCATGGCCATGCTCAATAGCAGGTACTGTTGCAGAGTCCTTTCAAGCAAAATCTGTCGGTTTTCAAGGCATGCACGCCCGTGCCAAGTGTTGGCACGGTCGTGCTCTTCAAAAAAGTTGTCAGTCTTGTCTGTTTGAGCCTTGGGGAACACGTTTCAGCTGGCACAACCGTGCATAAGGTATTGGCACGCCCGTGCAACCCAGAAATCTGACTGTTTGCCTTCTGTTGACTTGGAAATGTTGACTTGTTGACCCGGGACAGGTGCACAGTCGTGTTGCATCTGATACAGCATCTAAGTCTTCAATTCCTTCCCGAGTTTTGCTTCTTTGTCTTCTAGTGTCCCGACTGATTATCGTTTAAGCCCGGAAAAGGTCTTCACACATACATGGAACATGCTGTGAGTCTCGTATCCTCAGGAATCTTTGTTTTTTAACTGTTCTTACCCGAAAATCACCTGTTTTCGGTGTGGAGCTCCAATTTCCTGAAACATACGAATAGGAACAATTAAGTAGCCAAAATCAGTAATTTAAGCCCCAATTCTGCCATATTATGAGACTAATTATGCATGTTTTATATGTTAAAATCACAACACATCATACTACCCCACACTTAGACTATTGCTTGTCCTCAAGCAACCAAACAAAAGTTACCTAAGGCAAGTAGCAAGATATAAAAATCCTCAAGCCACTTGTTTTATTTTATGATGGAAGAATAAAATTGCATGACACGCCCACTTAACCCCTAAATTAGGCTCAAACCTATACCTGCTCACAAGGATCACTCAACACTCGGGTTTATCTTTTTGGTGAGTTTTGGGGGTAAACACTCAAGTCCGAATCAAAGCCGACACAAGTCATAGGCTCGTATGCAAATCAAATCTCCATCGCTGAATATGGGCGAGAAAACGTGAATCACAAGGTCTTTGATCGGGTAAAAATGATAGAGTGATAAATGGATAGGATAGTTGTCTACTGTCATGTCTGGATTGGGTAGCGGCTAAGGCATGATGGGAAGAAGTCGAGATCTGGATAGTGGGCTTGTGAAATGTCACACCCCAACCGATGGCGGAATACATCGAGGCGCAACTTGTGATAGATTGTTCAAAGACTTCATGAAACTAGAATTTGTAACAATATAATTTAAAGATAAAATCTCATTCATAGCATAATCATTGTCTAAAAGATAACAGAATACAAATTGTCTCATAGAAAGGAAAATTACAACATCGAAACATAGAAAATTAAACTAGTAGTGAGTTTCTAGTCCAATCCTAAATCGTTTTCTTGAAAATCTTGCATTAAACATTACCTGCAACATGTATAAAATATCCGTCAACACATAATGCATTGGTGAGCATACTAGTTTTGGTTTACATGCATAGTATTTAGAATGGTTTACTCGAATCTCATACTAAAACATTGCACATACATATCATACAAAAGACATAACTCAAACCCGCAAATCCACAACGTATACCTAACATATTCATGCTAGGCCATTTAAATCTTAACAATGACCCATAAAGGGGGTGGTGTGCCACTCCTATAGCGCTATACATGTGAAGTGGACTAATAATAGTTAATGAATTATGTTTAAGTATCTAAGAATCATAAGCATGGCAAATAGCATATAAGTATGTTTAATAGATTGAGCATGTGTGTTTATGAAAGCATTAGTGTGTTTTGCATATAATACATGTTGGTCCCAAAAATGATAAAAGAAAAGGGGACAAGTATGACACACCTTTGGGTGCGTCTTGATAGGGTTCCAAAAGTAAGTCTTGGAAGATTAAGCTTTAGCTCCGATTAACTAGAATTAAAGAATTAGAGGGTCTTAGGTTCGAGTTTAGATTATAGGTTCAAGAGAGCCAGGCAAGCCTTTTAGGCAAACCAAAACGCAAATTGCCTTTAGGGCAATCCGGATGGTCATGAGAATAAGTTAGACCAAGCACAAAATCATCATAGATGATTCGGATGGTATAAGGTTAGGAATGTGAATCTGATTTATATGTTCATGTCATAACCACTTCGCCTATGGATAAACGTGGCTTTTGGACACGGGATTTCCCCTTTCTAGTGTGGATTAATCCATGGCACAAGAAGGGTCAAGAGAGTTGGTAAGGTAGGGTGTAACCACAAACCTTCCAAAAGATTATTAATAGAATAATAAGATAGAAGATTGAAAGTAGTTTATAATAATATATAGTATAACCAAGAAGTTTAGGTAAAGTTTGGTGACTCATTTGGATGAGCCTTGGCTCTCCTTGGTCAACCAATACCATAGCACAAATCCCTCTAACATTAGATTGTTAGTGGACTCGGTTGGTTTCTTTACAACAAACATCTTAGGACATAAAAACAAATCAGAAAACAAACACCTTTGGGACCACTTTTAGGTGCTCTACCCTTATCACACTTCTGTGGATAAATATGGGGAAGATCCTAGAGGCTTCTCCAAGGAGTTTTGGATAGAAAAGAGAAGGAAAAATAGAAAAGAAATGGAGGTTTGAGCTTAGAAACTTACTGATGTGTTTTCAGAAAGTTTGCTCAAAACTTTGAAGATTAGAGAGAGTTTTTAGAGAGAACAAGGATGAACAAGAGGTTAAAGGGTGGAGATGAGTGTATTTATAGGTGGGTTAAGGTGGTTGGGTATTAAATAGAGTTATTAGGGTGGTTGGGAGGAGATTAAGTGGGGGTTAAGTTTGGTTGTTAAGGGGATAGTTCTAGTTGTTTAATGTTTGTTGTGCACATCGAGTTCTTTAAAAAAACATAACGAGCACAACATTTATTTTATGTTGTGTGTTATTGTTTGTCAAAAAGTCAAGGAAAGTATGAAACATAATTCACGTTTTTTTTTCGTTTTTTTTCTTTATTTTTTTTAATCTGAAAGTATTATGAGAAGAAAAATATATGTTTTATAAATAAATATATATTAGGATCTTAACTAAATGAGTTTCTAAATTGATTAGGATAAATTATATTGACGACTCGTCAAGAATTGGTAGGAGTAACATAAAAGAAGCGAGTAAAGGCGAATTTGGAATTTGTTAAGTATAGCATACCTGAAAAAGTAAAAACCACGCGATGTTACAGTCTCCCCTATTTTAGTAAATTTCGTCTCGAAATTTAATCAAGCGGTTTGACTGAAAAGATGTGGGTACTTTTTCTTCATTTGTTCTTCATGTTCCCAAGTGAATTCGGGTCCATTCTTCGATTCCTAACGAACATTGACTAGAGGAATACGTTTTCGTTTGAGTTGTTTGACTTCACGATCCGTAATTTCCATTGGTTTCTCGACGAAATGCATGGTTTCGTCGATTCGTACGTCGCTAAGAGGAATATGTATGTTCCCTTCGGCTAAGCATTTCTTCAACTTTGAAACATGAAAGGTGGGATAAACATTGTTGAGTTCTTGGGGTAACTCGAGCTTGCAAGCTACTTTCCCGATTCGCTCAGTGATCTTGAATGGTGCAACATACCGTAGAGCTAACTTTCCTTTCTTTCCAAATCTAAATACCCCTTTCCAAGGAGATACCTTGAGGAGTACTTGATCACCGATATTGAATTCAAGGGGCTTTCGCTGTTTGTCAGCATAGCTTTTCTGACGGCTTCGAGCAGCTAAAAGATTATCACGAATCTGGATGATTTTGTTGGTCGTTTCCTGGATGATTTCGGGACCAGTGATTTGTGCTTCACCAATCTCGTACCAACATATATGAGAACAACACTTTCGGCCATAGAGAGCTTCGAATGGAGCCATTTGGATGCCGATATGGTAACTATTGTTGTAAGAGAACTCGACCAATGGTAGGTGAGCATCCCAGTTTCCACCAAAGTCAATTACACAAGACCGAAGCATGTCCTCAAGAGTCTGGATTGTACGTTCAGTTTGACCATCAGATTGAGGATGAAAAGATGTACTAAGGTTAAACTGAGTTCCCATGGCAATCTGAAATGTTTCCCAAAGACATGAGGTAAATCGACCATCACGGTCTGAGATGAAATTGAGAGCTACGAAGACGATCGGTTTCTCGGATGTTGCATAGGACTGCATGACCTTTACGACTAAGAGCATCGGCTACTACATTCTTTTTACCAGGATGGTAGCGAATTTCGCAGTCATAGTCGTTTAACAATTCGACCCATCGTCGTTGTCGCATGTTTAGATCTTTTTGATTGAAAATGTGTTGGAGGCTTTTGTGGTCGGTAAAAACAACACATTTGGTACCATAAAGGTAGTGTCTCAGTATTTTTAAGGCAAACACAACGGCACAAAGTTCGAGATCACGGGTGGTATAATTCTTTTCGTGGATTTTGAGTTACCTTGATGCATAGGCGATGACTTTGCCTTGTTGCATAAGAACACAACCAATACCTTGATTCGATGCATCACAATAAACCACGAAATCATCATTCCCCCCGGGAAGAGCTAGAATAGAAGCATCACAAAGCATGGACGTGAGGGTTTCAAAGGCTTCTTCTTGTTTAGGACCCCAAATGAAAGGTTTGGATTTTTGAGTCAAAGCTGTGAGAGGTGTAGCAATTTTGGAAAAGTTGGAGATGAACCGACGGTAGTAACCTGCCAATCCTAGAAAAGAACGAACTTCGGTAGGATCAACATGAATACGCTTATCGTTCACAATATGCCCAAGGAATTGAACTTCTTTTAACCAAAATTCACATTTAGAGAATTTGGCATAAAGTCGTTCAGCACGTAAGTGTTCTAGAATCAAACGGAGATGTCGTTTATGGTCGTCTTCGGATTTGGAATAGATCAAAATGTCATCAATGAAAGCAATCACAAAACGATCCAAATAAGGTTTACACACTCGATTCATTAGATCCATGAACACTGCAGGTGCATTGGTTAAACCGAAAGGCATCACCACGAACTCGTAGTGACAATACCTTGTGCGAAAGGCGGTTTTTGGAATATCTTCTTCGTGTATTTGAAGTTGATGGTATCCCGAACGAAGATCAATTTTTGAGACACAAGTAGCTCCTTGGAGCTGGTCAAAGAGATCATCAATGCGCGGTAAAGGATATCGGTTTTTTACAGTAAGCTTGTTAAGCTCACGATAATCGATGCACATACGGAAAGATCCGTCTTTCTTTTTGACAAATAAAACAGGAGCACCCCATGGAGAAGTATTCAGCCGTATGAAGCCTTTTTTGAGTAGTTCTTGGAGTTGACTAGCAAGTTCTTGCATTTCGGAAGGTGCAAGACGATATGGAGCTTTTGAAATAGGTGTAGCACCAGGTATGAAGTCAATGCAAAATTCAATAGAACGAGCAGGGGGAAGACCGGGTAGATCGTTAAGAAAAACTTCGGGAAAATCACAAACGACAGGTATGTCTTTTATGCCTTTTTCCTTGTCTTTGGTTGCTACCACATGAGCCAAGAATGTGACGTATTCCTTACGGAGATACTTTCGAGCTTTGGTACAAGACATGAGCTTGAGTCCTTTGGAGGCTTTTTAACCATAGATTTGTATAGTGTCACCACTAGGAAGCGGTATATGGATGAATTTTTCAAAACAAAAAACTTCGGCACGATGTTTTGCAAGTCAATCCATGCCTACTATGATGTCAAAACTTCCCAATCGCATGGGGTTTAGATCTATGGAGAAATCATGGTCATTAAGATTCAAGGTGCAGTTTTTTATAATGAAATCAATAGAGATGGGTTCACCATTTGCGACTTCAACGGTGAAAGGTTCCGTTAATTTAGATCATGCACAAGCAAGTAAAGGTTTAAATTCTAGAGACACAAAACTCTTATCCGCACCAGTATCAGAGAGTATAGAAGCATAAGATCCATTAACAAGGAACGTACCGTTCACAACATCATTCTCGTTTTGAGCTTGGGTCGCATTGAGGTTGAAAGCACGACCCCTTGGTGGTTGATTTTGAGCTGGGGCTTGAGCTTGAGCCGGGTTATTGTGGGTGCATTGAGGAGCAAAATGGTTAGGATCACCACACTTATAATATGCACAGCCATGGCCGATGGCTAGAGGAGGTTGGTTGGCAACTTGAGGTTGGTTATTTTGGGTTCTAGGGCCAGTTTTGCAAGTTTGGACAAGGTGCCCATAGCGGTTACAATTGATACAGAAATGGCAAGTAAAGGTTGTTAGGTGATGAAAATGGCACGTGTTACATTTTGGGAATGAGCCGGTGTAAGGTTTCTTGGCAGGTACTTGTTTAAGAGGAGTTGGAGCTTGAGCTTCGGTTGATGGGGTAGTAACGGCATAATTGTGGTTTCGGGATTTGCGTTTTCGACCATTGTTGTTTGCTGGTGGGGTTTTGGTGTCTTTTGGTTTCTCGGGTGGAACAGTGGTGGTTTGGTTGACGGTTTTGATGGTGTTTGAGATAGTTAAGGTTCCATCTTTCACTTGGTTATCCAATATTTTGGAAGCTAAATGAATGGCTTTTTCTAGGGTGGTTGGTTCGGCTCCTTCAACGATATCACGAACACTCGTTGGGAGGCCTTTGAGATACTTTGCTATGATTCTTTTAGTGGTGTTGAATTGGTGAGGTACAAGGACAAGGAGTTGCTTGAAACGATTGGTATAGGTTGGGTTATCACCACTGTTTTGCTTGAGTTTCCAAAACTCATCTTCAAGTCGCTCAATCTCTTGCGCGGGGCAGAACTCCTCAATCATGAGTTGCTTGAGTTCCTCCCACGGTAGAGCTAAAGTGGCTTCGTTCCCACGGGTGGCTCTCTCGCTTTTCCACCACTCAAGTGCCCTCGATTTGAAGACACTAGTGGCGTGACGAGTGCGGAGATCCTTGGGGCATTTGCTAGTGATGAAAACTATCTCGATGTGGTTGAACCATTCGAGCATAGCGGTAGCACCATCGTTTCCTGTGAAAGAGTCGGGTCGATGTAGGTTGAATTGCTTAAAGGTGAAGGAGGTAGTTTTGGATGATTCAATCTTTGAGTCAATAGAACCATGAGGGCTTGAGGAGGCTTGGATCTTGCTAACCACATCGGGTATGACCTTGGCCATTTGCTTGGCCATGAAAGATAGCATTTTCTTGTTAGTGCTTTTCCTTGAGTTCCTTCGGTTTGACATGGAAGACATCTAAAGAGTAAACGAAAGGATTATGAGCTTTGATCAATGGTTTATTTGCATAAAGATTGCATTTTGTCTTTGTTTTTAGAAATGAATTAAGAATATAAAGCACATAGTGTCAAATGATTCAAGTAGCATGAAGTTTCACATTGTTTATAAAGCATAACACATAAGTATAAGCAAGTATAGTGCATCTAGACAATACAAAGGAGCTTTGATTAATGTTGGTTTGCGATTATTAGTATTGTTTGGAGATTGCGAGAGTAGCTCGTAATGCGAGTCTTGAGTGCAAGTGCGTGTATAATAAATCGAATATATATAGTGAAAACATAGCATGAAAACAACATTGAAAGTAATATTAGCATAAAAAGAGAGGCTTGTTTTAAACAAAACAATTGGAGTGTTCCGGAACGGAACTAAGACTAACCAAAGCGATTCGAATTTACCTTTGAGTTTGGAAACATGCTTTGGCCTAATAGGTGTAAATACTCTCGCTGAAACGTTCGGTTAACGGTATTCACCCTTCCAGTTACTACATGTTCCTTGTCACTAGTAAAATTGAGACTTTGGCGAGATTAAAAAATAATCAAGGATTGAAACTAATCACTAAGTTGCAGATTTCACTCCTATCTTAGCGAGGTCGTTTCTTTGAGTGTGATTTGTACACTTTGTCCAACGTGGTAAGAAAATTAATTCTAACCTTCAACTGGTAAGTGTCCACTAGAACGAGAATTGTGAAATTTCCACCAAGGTGAGGATATCACTCCTATCTTGGTGTAGTTTAAAAAACACAAAGAAATTACGCGGATTGAAAGTTATCACCAAAGTGAGGGTTTCACGCCTATTTCGGTGATTTCCTTTCGTTTGTGGTATACGAGCGTCTTCTAGTGTAGAAAAATCCACCGTAAGGAAGTTAATTTTATAGGCCAAAAGAATGGAGTAGAAGCAGTTTACGGAGAACAAGTATATTTAGCATGATAAAAGGATGGTCATGGCAACTTTTCCTAATTCCCTATAGGCATGGCTCTAATACCAATGTGTCACACCCTAACCGATGGCGGAATACATCGAGACGTGACTAGTGATAGATTATTCAAAGACTTCATGACACTAGAATTTGTGATAATATAATTTAAAGATAAAATTTCATTCATAGCATAATCATTGTCTAAAAGATAACAGAATACAAATTGTCTCATAGAAAGGAAAAATACAACATTGAAACATAGAAAATTAAACTAGTCGTGAGTTTCTAGTCCAATCCTAAATCGTTTTCTTGAAAATCCTGCATCAATAATTTCCTGCAACATATATAAAATATCCATCAACACATAATGCATTGGTGAGCATACTAGTTTTGGTTTACATACATAGTATTTAGAATGGTTTACTCGAATCTCATACTATAGCACTGCACATACATATCATACAAAAGACATAACTCAAACCCGCGAATCCACAGTGTATACCTAACATATTCATGCTAGGCCGTTTAAATGTTAACAATCACCCATAAAGGGGGCGGTGTGCTACTCCTATAGCACTATACATGTTAAATGGGCTAATAATAGTTAATGAATTATGTTTAAGTATCTAAGAAACATAAGCATGGAAAATAGCATATAAGTATGTTTAATAGATTGAGCATGTGTGTTTATGAAAGAGTTATTGTGTTTTGTATATAATACATGTTGGTCCCAAAAGTGATAAAAGAAAAGGGGACAAGTATGACACACCTTTGGGTGCATCTTGATAGGGTTCCAAAAGTAAGTTTTGGAAGATTAAGCTTTAGCTCCGATTAACTAGAATTAAAGAATTAGAGGGTCTTAGGTTCGAGTTTAGATTATAGATTCAAGAGAGTCAGGCAAGCCTTTTAGGCAAACCAAAACGCAAATTGCCTTTAGGGAAATCCGGATGGTCATGAGAATAAGTTAGACCAAGCACAAAATCATCATAGATGATTCGGATGGTATAAGGTTAGGAATGTGAATTCCAATTGATATGTTCATGTCATAACCACTTCGCCTATGGATAAACGTGGCTTTTGGACACGGGATTTCCCCTTTCTAGTGTGGATTAATCCATGGCACAAGAAGGGTCAAGAGAGTTGGTAAGGTAGGGTGTAACCACAAACCTTCCAAAAGATTATTAATAGAATAATAAGATAGAAGATTGAAAGTAGTTTCTAATAATATATAGTATAACCAAGAAGTTTAGGTAAAGTTTGGGGACTCCTTTGGATGAGCCTTGGCTCTCCTTGGTCAACCAATACTATAGCACAAATCCCTCTAACATTACATTGTTAGTGGACTCGGTTGGTTTCTTTACAACAAACATCTTATGACATAAAAACAAATCAGAAAACAAACACCTTTGGGACCTATTTTAGGTGCTCTACCCTTATCACACTTCTGTGGATAAATATGGGGAAGATTCTAGAGGCTTCTCCAAGGAGTTTTGGATAGAAAAGAGAAGGAAAAACAGAAAAGAAATGGAGGTTTGAGCTTAGAAACTTACTGATGTGTTTTCAGAAAGTTTGCTCAAAACTTTGAAGATTAGAGAGAGTTTTTAGAGAGAAGAAGGATGAACAAGAGGTTAAAGGGTGGAGAGGAGGTGTATTTATAGGTGGGTTAATGTGGTTGGGTATTAAATAGAGTTATTAAGGTGGTTAGGAGGAGATTAAGTGGGGTTTAAGTTTGGTTGTTAAGGGGATGGTCTAGTTGTTTAATATTTGTTGTGCACATCAAGTTCTTTAAAAAAACATAACGAGCACAACATTTATTTTATGTTGTGTCTTATTGTTTGTCAAAAAGTCAAGGAAAGTATGAAACATAATTCACGTTTTTTTTTTCCTTTTCTTTTTTTTCTTTTCTTTATTTTTTTAATATGAAAGTATTATGATAAGAAAAATATATGTTTTATAAATAAATATATATTAGGATCTTAACAAAATGAGTTTCTAAATTGATTAGGATAAATTATATTGACGACTCGTCAAGAATTGGTAGGAGTAACATAAAAGAAGCGAGTAAAGGCGAATTTGGGATTTGTTAAATATAGCATACCTGAAAAGGAAAAAACCATGCGATGTTACATGAAACTCCTCCCCGGAAGATTAATTGCTCTGATGCCCCACTTTGCGAACTGTTCGGTTTTCAACCTAATAATCCTGCCAGGAATGTCCTAGAAATCAATATTTCAACAAAGTTGTTTTCTCTAGGCCCTTTTATTGTGGAGTTTATTCCGACTTATTTCTCAAAAAAAAAATTATTTTTATTATTATTTTTTTTTTTTTTTTGCATAATATTGCTTGCAGTGAAGTTTATTCTTGGGTGTGATGACTCTTCATGGTTATCCTTTTTTCTTTTGTCAAACCTCCTTGGTGGAAATCATGACGTCTGATCTATTCCTTTTATTCCAAGACTGCCCAAAAGTGTTTCGATTGCCTTCAACCAGCTTCCTTTTCCAAAACATGATAGGGGCTCGATGTGATGGAAGAAACAAAAAGACTAAGGCTCAAGAGGGGTAACTAGGTGAGGGGTATGTATGTGATAGGCTAATGAAAAATTGAACGGGTGTATCCTAGGTGCCTTGATCATCTTCACACTCTCTCACCTCGTGTGCGGTCTCAAAATGTATAAGACACACAAGTTCTAACCGTGTAGGACTAAGGTCGGATATCTCTCAAGAAAATGAAGTGAGCAATAAATGATATATATATATATATATATATATATATATATATATATATATAAGTGTGATGCTCGATAAGGCTCAAGAAACTCTCATGGACAAGCGGGTAGGATAAGGTCTAGATTCTAAGCATAATTTTAGGGGTATTTTCTACTTGCCATGCAACCTATTTTTCTGTTTTTATTTATATATATATATATATATATTTATATATATATATATATTAAGTGGACTTTTGGATTTTTAAAATTTAGTCATATTTTGACTATCCTTTGGTGTGAACCGTTCGGCGAGATGCCTAATAGCGTCCACTTGGATAAGTCTAATAGACTTTACTAATTTGTCCTGAATGACTTTGAGTAGCGCTACGAGTATCAAGCGGCTAAGAGGGTATCAAATAGTGCATAAATGATAATAAATGACCCACTAGATGCATGAAAATAAGCATCAAAAACGGTCCACCCCACACTTAAAATATTGCAAATATTTTAAGTGACCCAAAATGAATTAAAATACAAGGATTGTATTCATTTAATCATTTAAAATGATTTAAATGAAAACATTTGGCTTATCAAACTCATTAAATTTCTAACAATGTTTGGGAAGACGTGTTTTAGTCCATAAGTGGACTCATCCCAAGAATTCCCATGTAGGCATACGGGTCCCTCGGTTGATTGGGATTTATACGAAATGCCAATCGTAGATAGAAGACTTAGGATACATGCGTTCACCCTTCCGGATTGCATGAGTTCTTAATCATTATTAGAATCTAAGGACTAAGATTTTGATAAAAGTAAATTATATAGAAAAAATAATAAAACTAGGGACAGAGTACTAGTGTCGAAACACTAGCGGGGTGAAACATGTCTAAAGAGTTAAAATGTTAACATCATATATATAACGAAACCAACTCATCGTGGAGCTGAAACGTCAAAAAATGAATATAGTTAATTCTCTTTTTTGTAGAATGCAAACGGAAATGAAGTAACCATTTTCATTTTCAATTTCCTTTATGTCTAGCTAACATTGCTGGAAGGATCCCTTTCAACTTTCATCTTATCTATTACCATAACCGATATTTTTTAAATGACTATCTTTAGGAATTAAACTAAATCAAATCATTAAACCTGTATTTTTAATAGTTTATTTTATATCACAATCATGAGAATTAATTTAGTTGGGTAAACTCACAAATATCTCTCGAAAGTGTTCTTGACATCACCAATAACGCCTTCGCTCGCAGTTGTTACATACCACAATTCGAACCCGCTTCTAATTGAGTTGCTTACAAAAGTCTTTCTAAGGTGTACTACTTTTAGGTATTTTGTATGATACTGAGTATTATTTCAATTTGATGACTAAAGCTAGATTAGAGGCCGACTTTCTCATGTTCAAGTAATAGAAGATTGCTATGAGAAGGAGAAGAACCCAACTTCCAAAGAGTATTAGATGAAATTTTTTTCCCAAGCTTCACTTCAAACCTTATGTCTTCGGGTGTTCTAGCTCAACATTGTATAGTTAGTATTTCAAGGCTATGTGACCGTTAATATGTGTATTAGTTTAGACATAAGCTAGCTTCATATTGTTTTCTATATGATGATGATTCTTTACATGGCCAGCCCTTAAGGGGTGCGGAGAGGACTCCCGGCCCGGGCCCAATTTCTCAGGGGCATATTGACCCTCCGGTAAACCAAGTTTTCTTAACAGTGATGTTCTTAATTTGATGGATTTTTGTACGTTTGAGCCTAAAAATTGTTAATCAAGTATTAATCAAAGTGAAGAGTAGTTTATATAAAACAGAAAGTAAAGAAATGTTGAGAGATGTTAAGAATTATAGAAGAAAATGAAATGGTTGGAGAAAAAAAGAATTGCAGGTTTATTAATGAGTGTAGGACTATAGAGGATGAAGAAGATAAAATGAATAGAACTCACACTTAGTTGTTTTTGTTTTTTACCAGCTGATTTTGACTTCCATTTTAAATTTTGTTTTTGTTATGAAACAAAAAAAAAATAATTGCTAAACTTTCACCCATTTATATTTTCACCCTTTAAGGGATTCGAACTCCCAACCTCCCCAATAGGGGTTGTTTCCTCTACCGTTAGACTACAACCTAAGTCGGAAAGAAAATTTGATCCGTCAATTTGATATTACTTTAATCGTAGCTTAAAAAATAGTTTACATTATTTATTTCGTTAAGGCCTAAAAAGTTAGGGCTAAGGGGCACACTTTTTGCAGCTCGGCCCGAGCAACTGACTTTTTAGGGCCGGCCCTGATTCTTTAGAGCTTATGTTTGATTAAATCAAAGTTGATGTGGGTATGATAACAATTGGTGGTATTGAGGAAAATATCATAAAATACATTGCAGACACATAGAGAGGCCATTTTTACTTTTAAAGGACTAAATCGTATTGATAATCTGTTGGTGCCTAATGACAACGACCGTAAGTTTGAAGATTGGATCATCCCGATATTTGAATAGATGTTTGAAGAATAAAAGACAAAGGTATTATAGTGCTCCAAAACTAGATAGGAACTTTTGTGTTGAATTTTGATAGATTTTAAACTTTCATCGATAATCTTCTTTGAGCAAGTTGTGCATGTAAGAATTTATACCTTCTTTCTTTGTATTTTATCAAAAAATTGATATTGTGTCCTTATGTTAAGAAACCAAACCGAGTCCTCTCAAAATATAAAGGCGTTGGCTTGCATTAATGCGGTTGGTTAGAAGCTTGGATCGGGAACTTCTTAGAAAAAAAGTGAGTGTTTTAAGTACTAAGATAGAAGTTATTTATTTGTTTATTTATAACAAATAGGTTAAAGTCCCATGCCAAATAACTAACTTGGTTTGTTGTGGCTCAAAACTGAACCGAATCGCCACGTCCTAAAATAAACAATCTAAATGTTGTGCTCCTGCCGTAACGTACGGGTACCCACTAGTATTACATTTTAATTGTTACGTTTCCCAACTATTAAACAATATTAAATAATAATTATTTTATTTCTCTCCCATATTTAATAATACTATTAAATCATAATTTTCACACTAATCTCTTCTTTGTTTAATATTTATTATCTCAACTATTTTTTTATTCCATTCATTAATACTTATTTAACATTTCATCATCTAACCCTATTATACTATAATACAATTATCAACTTAACGTCCGTTATCTTTGCCGTCATCGTAACCGCCACCGTTAATCACCACCACTTTCTTTCACGTAAGTGTCCTTGCAGTTATCGATCGTAACCGCCACCGTTAATCACCGCCACTTTCTTCCACTTACAACCAAATAACCATCACCAATGCCTGCCATACCGTTGTGTAACATTACGCATTTAAATACTTGTACGTTACGATTATTTTAAATAAAACGTCAAGTTTCATCATTTATCGCCTTTTAAAAATTATTTGTGACGCATCTGGACCCCTAATACAATACTATATATATATATATTATACATATTTATGTGGAAAATTGTCAAAAAATATATGCCTTGGGCCGGGATTCGAACCCGCGCCCACAGCCGGGTCAACCAAACACAACAGCACAACCAACTGGTCTACACAACATCTTTGGTTAAACTCCAACACAATTTAATTATATTATGAGATGGTATACCCACAGTTGACTTAGAAAGTCAAGTGTGATAAACGATCACCATAATCACACCATTTAAACGCGTATTAATCCTGATTAGGAATGATTGGTGATTGATCTGTTAATTACGCGTCCTTTACACGCTGAATGGAGGTCAGAAACATACCAATTTTACTCGAACATACGCGTCATCACATTCATGGCGGGTCAACTTTCCAATTCATCAACCCGAACCCTCTCCCTATAAATTGAACCTCTCAAATCACTCTACACTCGCCGATATCCCTCTCTAAACCTCCAATTTCTGTTTTAAATCATTCTTTCTAAGCTTTTGTCGAAGTGTTTGACTATTCTGTTGACTGGGCATATAAACACGATTCGTAATTGTAAGTTGTGTTTTTTTTATGGGTTTTGTTCATCGGCATATACACAACAATAACCCTATGATTAATTGGGTTATTGTTGTGTAAATCAAATTATTGATAGGCTAGGGCACGATTGGGTTTGATTTGGAGAAGAACACCTTTATGAACATAAATATATATTTTAAACAGACAGGAATCAAACACAACCACTGATCTAGATCAAGTGGTTGTGTCTGATGCTTGTTAATCAGGGCACACGGGTTCGAGTCCCATACAAAGCGATTTTTATCTTTTCTTTTAAAAAGATTATAAATCAGTTTTCCTTTATGCTATATAATTAATTTAAACTAAGATTAATCGTTCTCAGGGTCCAGACCAACTGGTCTGGGCTTGTGATTTAAAACACCCGACCCGGGTTTGACGTGGGTTCGATTCTTGGCATCAACAAAACATTTTTTTTCATTTAAACTTATATATATATATATATTCTCTTATATTTTTAAAATTAGATTTAAAATACTAAACCTCTTTTATAAATTCTACAAAAAATATTTTATGTTATTCTAGTAAAAAAAAGTTTAACATACAATTTTTAGTTTTCCAAAAATTATTTATTTAATATATATAATAAATAATTCAAGTTTATTCTATTTTATTTATAAAATTCTATAAAAATATCAAAACAATTATATAAATTTCCACAAAAATTATTCTGAGTTTTTATAACATTAAACTTTTCTGAAATGATTTTTATTTCTGAAAAAATCATTTATTTAATATTTTTAATCAATTTTTGTTAGTTTTAATCATAAATAAATCATAATAAATTCATTTTTCAATATTTTTGCACCAAAATTTTATATAAATTATTTCTATTTATTTGGAACAGAAATACAATTTTTAATTTAATAATTCTTTAATTTTAATATTTTTAAATATTAAAGTTATATTTTGACAATTTGAAATAAATAGATTTAATATTCTATTTTAAGAAAATAATTTTATAAAAATTATTTTCATACTTAAAACTTTATATTGTGACCATCTTTAATTTAAAATTTACAAAAAGACTTTTGTTTATTTATTTATCAAATTCCCCTTATTTATTAAACATTTTATTTATTAGTCAAACGAAATACTTATCCCCAATTCAAAACCCTAGAATATATTTGTAGATTAGAAAGACTTAGACATATTTATTACCTTAATTATAGGGTAATACTTGGCATCGTTGGGCAACACATATTCTATTTTCTCGAGACATAACATTTTGCTAAGGTGAGTTTTACATAGCCTCTTTTCTATTTTTTACTATTTTTGGGGTGAAACATGTTACAACATTCTATATGCAATTCAATCATAAAGTGTCTATGTGTTTTTCTATGTTACATTATGTCTTAAACATGACTAGGGTAAGCACAATATTCTAGCATAATCATTAACATTAATCAGCCGACGGTATACAATGATAGATCTATTGGACTGACAATCCCACCCGGATACGTGCCTCCTACATAGGTAGCGTGGGTGATTGTTATCGCATAACATAATCGAGTGAACCATGAGCGTATGGGATGGACCACAATATTCTAGTCACAAGGGTTGATTATGCACTCGATTTACTGCTAGTATGTTTTCACATATGGACTAGACTTGCCATGACACTTGAATTGTACAAGCTTTATTCGATTATCAAAACCTATGTAATTCTCACCAACTTTTGTTGACCCAAAAATATTTTCAAAATTAACATGTTTCAGGTAACAATGAAGCTGAGGCTTAGAGTATGCATGAGGAAATACTATGAAGTTTATTTTGAAGTTATTTGCTTTATTTGATATCATGTATTTGGGATTTCTAGACATCATTTCATTTTGGATATTTATGTTATGAATAAATTATTTAAAATTTCAATATATACCATGTGCTACTGAAACAATCATCAATACGTGACATCCCGATGTTTCCGCCATCGGTTGGGGTGTTACACGTTGCAACCCCTCCGACAACGACAACCGTTGCATCTCCTCCGAAAAGTCAACCGTCAGATCGATATTCAGAAGTTCAGGTCACCGGCCGGACGACGCGAAGAACACGATCTCACGCTTAATTAAGGAGGTGTCATCGAGTCCGGTAATGATAGTGTGCATTTTAGGGGTCGGACCGAGAACCGCTTTGTTTTTTGACCGGACCGGAGCTTTTTTTCTTTATCATATTCGCAGCCACCGAACGCCCAAACCCTTAAACAACCATGAACCATCATTGTTAATCATCATCATCGATCATATTCATCAATCATCCTCATCTTCATCAAGCATCATCGTTCATCTTCATCAATCATCATCTTTCATCTCCCATTGCAGGTTTATTTATATCTTCATCATCATCGATGAAGTGGGTTGGTGGTGAAGGTTTGCGTGGAGAGATAATTTGTATAACAATATTGATATGTATGGAATAGAAGAATATCTTTTCATTTTTTTTGTCAGTTTATGTAAATAGCAAAGCTCAATGCAATCAATATTCAGTAGTTGTGGGTTTTTTTTTTTTTTTTTTTTTGAAAGGTGTGATTTTTTTTAATAAAGAAAACAAATATTTTGTAATATCATAATGTAAATACAGCTGTAAATGGTTAACAAAAATTCCATCTTTAGCCCTTTTAGATTGAATATTGTCTATATTGGCAACAAATAAAAAGAAGACAATGTCTCAAAAAGAAAGATTTTAACAAATTATTAAATTAAATATATTTTATAATATATATAATATCATCCGGTTCGTAAATCCGGTCCAACCAGTTCAACTGGTCTGACCAGTGAACCAGTAAGAAGACCGGTTCGACGTCCGGTCTGGTTCTAAAAACATTGGGTATAAGAACTTACAACTACACTGTATGGTTTTATATCATTATAATTCATATACTTTATATCATTATAATTATCATTAACTAATATTTATTAAATAGAATAATATAATGATAATCATTTAATTGATTTTACAAACTACTATACACCTTTAAAATCCGACATATTAATCCATTATTTATAATCAACATACTAAAGACTTTTATATCAACATCCCGCTACAACGCGCGGAATAGCGTCAACTCGTTTAATACAAAAACAAAGTAAAAAATTTCAATAAATATCATATCAAATTCATTTTTTAGAAACATATCTTGATGACTGTATGTGTTAATTGGTTTCATTTTATTTATTCAAACAATATAATACACGGGTTTATGCATCCCGTGCAATATACGGGGTGTTTTAAAGATATAACTTGTTATTACTTAGTATAAAGTTACATTTAATCAACACGTTTAATGCACGGACTTTTAGCATAGTAAACAAATACATGCTTAGTTTTACTTGTATCATATAAATAAATTGTGATATTATGTTTCTACCTAAATATGTAAAAGCTAACTTTAATCACCTTTACATTTTATTAGTGCATAAAAATACATAAATTATATAATAGGGGACTTATGCCTTCTCTATTTGTCAGTGTTAAACTTTTGATTCTAGCTTGAGAGTATCATAATTCAAAACCTTAATTGTGTGTTCAAACTTCAAGAGGGTATTAATTATTATGTTTATATGTTACAGGATGATCCGTGTCTATTAACACATTTAAATACTTCTAATTACCAAAGTGTTTATGCAGTAGTGTGTTGTATTGCATGCTTTAATGGTTGTACCGGTGATATTAACAAACCAATGTGCTGGTTGGTTTTGTGGATGTGGGTTGGTTTCTCTATGTGTAGACACGTGTTCCTGGTCATCCAGCTTTCTTTTTACCATTTCTATCAAGAGAGAAAACTCTCTTCACCACTACACCACCGGCAAAACAACCTGCTTCATTAAAGGTTTTCTCAAGACTCACGGCTATCACGGCCTCTACACCCAAGTCGAGATTTTTTATTATTTTATACTACGAAACAAAAACACTATATGTTTGGCAAAATTCTTTGATTGGTCATATAAAAATCGTTTCATTTGCACTTCTTGCTAATTAATTGACCACATTATTCCCTTCTAGGAAAAGTTTTATATATTTATGTTTAATTTATAAGTTTGTCTTAAAGTAATAAAGTTTATGGTTGTTAATTACCTTATTTTCGTTTCTCTAATGGATTATATAAATTCTTGCAGCTATCATTGTCTGCTTCTAATTTGAGTGAAAGGGATATGATTTCCAAGGTAGCTTGCTTGCTTTCTTCTGAGCATCAGATTGTAAATATATGGCTATAGTTTTAGACCACCTTTTAACTTTGAGTATGTTGTTACACAGCTGGCCGTGGTGGTTTTGCGGCAGTGAAGATCGGCGGGGTTGGTGGTTTGGGCTGACAGATTTGGTCACAAATGGGTTGTAGGTGGGCTGGGGTGACGGCGGTTGTTGGCAGTGTTGTCATGCGATTGTGGTTGCTGAGAAAAAGGCAGATGGTTTTTGACGTCTGGTGGAATCGATTGTTTATCTTCACTATTTGGTTTATTGCTCGAATCTGCATTCGCGTTCAAGTAGCATTCTATTGTTAAAGGTATGCATGTTTACCGGGGTTTGATACACTTAATCATCATTTCCTTTTGTGATTGGCTTTAGTTTTTCGTCTTCTAATTAACATTACTCCTTATTTTGCAGATGACATTTTGACATATGTTGATTTGTTACAAAGATTTGATACATTGGTATTTAATAAAGGTTCTCATTCCAATTTTGTCGATTTGTTTTTATTTGATTTGCAGACGGGAAACTGAAAGCTTCTTAAGAGATTTGTAGTAATTCAATTCAAATGGGTTAGTATTTTTATAACTTTATTATAATTATTCTACCTGTTATATTTGGCTTGTTATTTGTATTTTGATAGGACTGGATTTGAGCATGATCATGTAGCAAGTATGTATTTGAATTTATCTTAGTGATATTAATTTTGTAGCTGTTGACTTTAATCTACTAAATGGGTTTAAATTTACCTTTTTCAAGTGATGAATTCAGTAGATTTAGTTGTTGTAAATGGATGTAGGAGCATGTAGGAGCATTGTGATATCCATGTCTATGATTTTTGCGTCATTAATTAGCTACATTGTTGATTAGTGGTTGATTTGCGTAGTCATTGCATAATGCATTAGGAGCGTATCTTATGAGTTTCTATTAGTATCCATGTGCTTTGTTGTGACAACCGGCAACTTCCGACAAATACCGATGTGATTTTTATTATGTAAAGTAAATTATTTACTTTAAATATTATTAATTATTGGGTTTCGGAAGTTCACGGATCGTTTTAACAACGGAAAAACGTGATCGATTTAATTAACGCGACTTAAACGCGTGTTCTAAAAACAAGCGTCGGATAACGAAAATATTTATATTTATGCTCGGTTAGCATTTCGAACAAAACCGACTACTTTTATAATTAATTATCGAGCCTAAATAGAAACCGAGACGTTTACGTTTAAAAACAGGTACGATATGCGGTAATAACCCACCTAACCTAACCCTAAGTATAAAATGGCATTATCCTTCTTCTTCTTCATTTAGCTGCAGCCGCAACCTCTCACTACTCTCTCTCTCTAGACCTCACCCTCTCTCTCTCTCTCTAAACCTGCCTCCCTCTCTCTCTACCTCACGCTCTCTCTCAGCTCCCTCTGTTAACAGCAGCGGCCGGCCACCACCCACCTTATGGTGGTGGCGGCGCATGGTTTTATGGCCCGGAGGGGCTGTGTTGGTGGCGGCGCAACCTTATGACCCCGAAAACATCAACAATAAGCAGCAACAGTGGCATAACAAGCAGAATCGAGTCCAGGTTGGGGTTCTCGGTCAGATGATTCCAAATCTCGGGTTTCTGGTGGCTGATTGAAGACGGGATTGTGATGGTTCTCAGGCTAGGGTCGGGTCTCGTTGTTGATGATGGTGCACATGGGTGGTACCTGGTTCAATGGGTGGTTTCAGGGGTAGGTCCGATGGAGAACGCGAGTGGTGGTGGTCTCGGGTGGCTCTAGACGATGGTGGCTGTAGGTGGGTGGAGGTGATGGTATGGTTCATGAAGACGAAGGTGGTGGTGCCTGGTCGTAGTCAGGTGGTGGTCAGGTGGTTTTTCGTTGATGACAGGTTAGGTAGGGTCTGGTCCGATGGGTTCACGGTGGAGGTTGTTCAGATCGGGTTTTAGATCTGGTGGCCTCGGTTCTGGTTATGCGGGTTTGTATTGTGTCGGGTTGCTGGTTCAGTTTGGGTCTTGGTTTCGGGTCACGGCTCAACGGGTTCCAAACGGTTTTGGTTGTGGTTTGTGTTGGGTTTTCGGTCCGGGTCAGATCTGGGTCTGGTGCGGGTTCCTTCCGATTCGGGTGTGGGTTCAGTTCGGGTCCAAGGGTGGTTAGTTGGTCGTGTTTCAAGGATAATGGATGAGGCGGCAACGGGAGGTGTTTGGTTGCTGCAATGGTGACTCGAGAATGGTGGTTAGGTCGTTTGGTCGCTGGTTCGGTATGGGTTCTATGGGTCAGATTTGGTTTTGATTTCGAGTCGCGGTTTAGGTTTGGTCCGGTTCGTGTCTAGAAACAGATTCGATGCGAGTTTGGGTTCGGTTCGGGTTTCAGTCGCAGTTACAGACGGTTCGGTCAGATCTGGTCAACGCGCAGTCAATGGCTCGATGTGCGACTTGGTATACTTAAATTCGTATTCGTTATTATTGTAGATGTTGAATATTTATAAATATATTGATTCGAACGAAATAGTTTTGACTCGCGAACGGACCGAGTAATAATAATGGACGGTACCTATATATCGGACGATTTGATAAATAATTAATTTGAAGTGACTTATGATATCGAACATCGGACTAAATACAATTGGACTATATAGTCGGACTACGTTTTATATTTATATAATTAAGTATATATATAAGTGTCGAAACGTATAGTCTCGTGAATCGGAATTGTGGATAAAAAGAACTTGTTGAATTGTGTTTGAAAGTTGATTTGAAGGAAAATTGTAGACAACGGGTGTTGTCTGGTTTGTGCAAAAACAGAGGAAACTCTGCCCAAATTTTTATAAAATTAAAACGTAACAAACTGCTATTTATTTCTATAAATAAATTCCTCTAAGTGTTTTGGACAAGTGTATTATATACAAAATCGAAATGTTTTCAAAGACTAACTATTTGTAACAATAAAGATGATTTTCAAACAATATTTGGGAAAAAAGTAATAAATGTTATTAATTGGTTTTAATAACTAAATTTGTATTTCCTCAAAGAGTATTTATATGATTTACGAGACGAGATACGATTCAGGATAAATATACGTTTCGGGGTGTTAGTCCAACTTGGTTACATACAGATAGTGACAAGTGTGAAACTTGGGTACTATGTTGTATGTAACTTGTGAATTAAGGTAAGTCATGATCGGTTCGTCGAGTTGAAACGTTTTGAGACTCGTGTTGGTACACACGAGTCTAGGCAGTCGGGTAGACTATCTTTTAAGCGGTTAATAAGCTAGGCTTATGTGTGATAGACTGTTAAGGTGTCCTTTGTTGGTAATTAGGGCACGAGGAAGTCGGTCGAGGTCTCAGGCTTTGTTTGCTAGTTTAGCACGGAAATTAAGGTGAGTTCATGACCCCACTTTTTACTGTTTTCGTAAATGTTTTCGGGGTGGAAGACATGCTTCTTTTATGAAAACCTGAGGAATTCCAAACGAACAAGTTTTTGATAAATGAAACGGGTTGCGTGAGTTCACAGCCCCACTTCTACAGCTTTAACTTTTGGGGGAGAAAACATGCGCTAAACTATTTTGGTAACATATGTCATACTATGGTTTTAACTTTGTATTGCTATACGATCTTTGGAAGTCCGGGGGAAACCATGAATGTGCGGGGATGCACAACGGGGGAAATGTGGATAGATCTATTGGGCGTGACCTGCCCCACTCGACGGCTTGGAGGGTCGGGTGGGTGCATGTTGTCTCGAACTTTGCTAAACATGCTGAACATATTCGGGCTGCTTAAACATATGCTAAACATTGCTAAACGTGTCCAGTAATGGTTTCCAATCGTAGTAGTAATAAAACATACGCCTAGCTAGCGTACTTTGGTAACATTGACATAGTATTGACAGGATTGAACTGGGTAACATTTCGGTAACATTTTATACAAACTTATGAACTCACCAGCATTATATGTTGACTTTTTAAGTATGTCTTTCAGGTTTAAACTATGGTAACGGCACGGTTGGAGTAGGTGGCAGTTGGGACCGGGGATCCTAGAGGGTTAGAATTGGCGTTCAGGGAACCAGAGTATTAGATGCATCTTTCCGCTGCGTTGGCAAAGGCACCAAACGTCACAACCGACGAGGGGAAAAGTTGGGGTGTGACATTTGTATAGATTTTGCGGGTTCGAGCAAGGATGACAATGTTAGCAGTTAGTAGCGAACTTTCAAGTATGTTTTCCTAACAAGGGTCAAACCAGTAAGTTAAACAGCCAAGTTTTAAGGAGTTGGTAAGATTTGGTAAACAGGGGTCAACACTTTTGATTAAGCAGGTAAACGAGTCAAATGGGTTAGTTCTATCAAACAAATTGGGTTAGTTCTATAACACTTTTCTTATGCCGATCAACTGGGCCAGATTTTATAAGTTGATGAGTTTCACAAACGAAAGTATTTTCTTTATTATGGTTTGAACCACTGGGTTTAACGGGTAAATTTTAACGATTTGGTACGTTTTTATAAACATTTACCAAGCACTTTTGACATTTTTCAACATTTTAATGTTATGCTAAAAATTTGTGTGTCTGTCCACCGCTTCATTTTATTAAATGAATCAAGTTAATTGTAGCCATTACTTTCTCATGTTACGAATAGTGTCGCCACAACTTGCAGCACAAAAAATAAGCTTATTGTACTAATTTTTATAAATGACTTATAGTAATAGTTGTCTTGATATTTTTGAATGATTTATGGGCTGCTTGTGTGTTGCAGCTATGGTGGAGTTCATTGAAGCTTATAGTATAAGTTGCCAGCCATTTTCTTCTATTTTTTTATGACTAAGAGCTGATGTTTGGGATTAAAGGTTGATTTTCCAATAAACAATCCTAGGCATCCCTATTTAGTTAACTTATTACATGATTTTGAATTGTTGACTAGATATGTGTTTTTTGATTTTTTTTTTTTTTAGTCAGCTTTCGGTTTTACCGGCCTGAACTTCATATTTTTAACCATGGCCGGCCCTTAAGGGGTGCGGGGAGGACTTCCGGCCCGGGCCCAATTTCTCGAGGGCACATTGACCCTCCGGCAATCCAAGTTTTCTTAATAGTAATGTCCTTATTTCGATGGAATTTTGTATGTTTGAGCCCCAAAATTGTTAATCAAAGTATTAATAAAAGTGAAGGGTAGTTTATATAAAACAGAAAATAAAGAAATGTTGAGTGAGGCTAAGAATTAAAGAAGAAAATAAAATGGTTTGAGAAAAAAAAATTGCAGGTTTATTAATAAGTGTAGGACTAGAGAAGATGAAATGAAGAGGGCTCATACTTAGTTGTTTTTACTTTTTACCGATTGGTCTTGTCTTCCTTTTTAACTTTTATTTTTGTTATGAAACAATTTTTAATTTCCAATCTTTCACCAATTTATATTTTCATACTTTGTGGGATTCGAACTCCTACCCCCCCCCCCCCCCCCAGAGGGATTGTTACCGTTAGACTACAATCTAAGTGGGAAATAAAATTTGATCCATCAATTTGATATTAATTCAATCGTAACTTTAAAAAATAGTTTACATTATTTATTTCGTTAAAGCCTAAAGCTAAGGCTAAGGGGCACAATTTTTACAGCTCGGCCCGGACATCTGAATTTCTAGGACCGGCCCTGTTTTTAACTACTTGAAAATATGGATTTCTATTGTGGTTTATTATGCTTACATGTGTTGATTGTTTGGTACTACAAAGTACGATGTCAGGTCATTCGGGATCAGGTGTAGTGAAAGATCGCATGTGTGACATCCGTCACTTTTATCACTATTATATATATATATGTATGTATGTATGGGAGTTTATCTAGTTAACCAATCCAAACCCTTTATTAGTTCAGCCCATCATCTGAGCCCAAGTCTGAACCGGCCCAAGATAGCAGCCTAAGCCCTTGAATCTGTTTTAAAAAAAAAGGAAAAAACCCTCTGCTGTTGCCGGGTTTCGAACCCGAGCCGGCTCCAAACACCACACCACACTTAACCACTTGAGCCAAGCCTCATTCTTGATTTTATTCCAATTCATAATATATATATATATATATATATATATATATATATATATATATGCACATTCAAACCTATGCTTTTTTCTTCTTTCACTGTTGTATGCGAACAGCATACATTCACAACAATTACATGTACAAGCTTCCACCCTTGACCTTTGACTAATCTAATTTAGGGGGGATTAAATCCTATTAACAACTGCTGACCCGATTGATTGATTATCACGCGTTAATCAACACACGAATTGCGTGATTTCAGCTCTAATTGAAGCCTATGACTCGACTTTGACCAAGCTTGAAACCCGAATCTAAACCTTATAAATACCCATCGATAACTCAATTAAACCTGCACCCACACACACGTTTATGCGACTAAGAGAACCCCTATAACACTTTTCACTATCAAACACCAAATCGTCCAGAATCAAAGCTTTTACACTCGTGGTTGACTTTTTCTTTGACCGAGCTATACATACGAATTCATCATTGTAAGTCGTTTTTCTTTGATGGGTTTTGTTAATCGGCCCTTGTTGGTCATTAACCCCATGATTAATCAGAACAAAATTTCGTGTATAATGTTATTAAAGAATCTAGGGCTCGAAATCATTTGACTTGGGGAAGAACACGAGGCAGTTAACTTATATAATTTTATTCTAGAACAGAAATAAACAAAATGAATCCTAGATCAGTTGGTTGGGGCTTTTGGCTAAACTCATTGAACCGGATCAGGTCTGGGGTTCAATCCTTGCAACCTACAAATATTTTTTTTCCTTTTTATATACATATATTTTTACATATTAAACTTTTAAAAATAGTTTTTAAATACTAAACGTAGTTTATAAATTCTATAAAAATTATTATGTGATCTCCAGATGATAAAGTTCATCATCCAATTTTTAGTTTTTCAAAAATAATTTATTTAATATATATTATTAATAATACAAGTTTATTCATTTAAATTTATTAAATTCTATAAAAATATCTAAACGATTTTATTAAATCTCACAAAAATTATCCTAAACTTTTTTATTCTTAAACATTCCAGAAAATATTTTTATTTCAGAAAAACCGTTTTTTTTTATATTTTTAATTAATTTTTGTTAGTTTTAATCATAAATAAATCATAATAAATTCATTTTTCAATATTTTTGCACCAAAATTTTATATAAAGTATTTCTAACTATCTAGAACTGAAATACAATTTTTAATTCAGAAATTCTTTGATTTTAATATTTTTAGATATTAGAGTCGTATTTTGACAATTTGAAATAATTAGATTAAATATTCTATTTTCAAGAAAATAATTTTATAAAAATTATTTTCATACTTAAAACCTTATGTTGTGATTATTTTCAACTTAAAATTTTACAAAAAGACTTTTATTTATTTATTTATTAAATTTCTTATATTTTAATAAACAATTTATTTATTAATCAAATAAACGTTTATCCCCAATTCGAAACCCTAGAATTCCATGTATCCTAGAGTTATTCCCTTACACATTATCAAATTCTTTAGGTTGATTCTTTGGGATAATTTCAACTCATATTTCGTTGTCCAAGTTCAATTACAAGCTATTACGTAAACAGTGAGTATTCCTATCCCCTTTTTGCTTTTATTCATTTTTGGGGTGTTACATGTACACATTTCAAATACAAGTTTACATTTTTACAATACAATTCTAGTACTATGTGCATTGCTTACAACGTGCTTTATGCTTAGACATTACATGTGGATTACATTTGTACTTAGTGAAATCATTAACATGGTACAAGCCGACCTTAACATTGGATAGCGCTATTTGGATTGACAACCCGCCTAGATTGATTCTCCCCCTTTTTCATCGGAGAATCCATGGCCAGTGTTAAGCTTTTTATCCATTTATTGGATAAGTACACTGCCGTTCATACAGCACATTATACAGTCACAGGGTTGATTTCGCTCATTTGTATGATACATAGTTTACATATTTGCACTGTAGCATGCACTTGAATTGTATATTTTTTTTAAAAACTTACTATATATATATATATATATATATATATATATCAAAACTAGGAATGCTCACCAACATTTCTTATGTTGACCAAACCTATTTTTGTACATGTTTCAGGTGCAGTTTGATCTAATGCTTTAGCAAGAGACATTTAGTGCTTTATTTTAATTCAGTTATTTCAATAATTACATTTCATTTAGACAATGTATTTTCCATTTCCATGTAAGACAATTCTGGTTTATTCAATAATATTTACATTTTAGTACCATGTGCTTTTGAACAATCGTCACTACGTGGCACCTCGATGATTCCGCCATCGGTTGGGGTGTTACAGATTGGTATCAGAGCCATGGTTATAGGGAACTAGGTTATTAGATAAAATGTCCTAGACTATAACCGAACCTTCATGCATAATATTTCCTAAATTACCTTACCCCTCATTTCCCTCTACTTCCTTCCTCTATCTTTCCCTCTTCTCTATTTCTTCTCATCTTTCATCATGGTGCATAGAGATGGTGTCCTACAAGAAATGGAAAGTCTACATCATCATGGAACAGGAACAGTACCTTTCATGAAGACACTCGTAGACATAATACCTACTCTTATTTTACTCCTTCGAAGTTGTTGAACTTTAATGAGTGTGATAAGGACACGTGCAATCTGGAAGGGTGGACGCCTGTACACTGGGTTTTCTGGCATAGGCAAGCATAGCGCATAAATCCATTTACGGACCTGTTATGCTTACCTGGGGATTCCTGGAGTGAGTGTCCACTTATAGGCTAAAGCATGTCTTCTTTGATCACCATTGGGTTCAATTCCTTTGAAAAGTCAATGTTCTTGTTGAGCTTTACAGCTAGACAAGGGCACTCCAAGCATTTTGTACAAGTTTTTCCAATAATACCCTCTCGTTTCATATACAATACTTTGCATATCATGATTGCTTACAAGATCATGTCTTCATAATCATCTGTACGATTATACACTTACATTTTCTAATCTCATGATTATTAATTAACTACCTCATAGATGTCTGCTCGCCGCATGCTCCGTGATGCCAGCCAACGCCCTGTTCGTGCTTCTGGACGACGTTCTGATCGTCACCTCGCATCTTTAGTCGCCGAGCAAATTGCTGCAGTGATCCCAAACCTTGTCAGTGAGATAACCCAGAATAGTAACAGTGCCAACACAGGGAGTACGACTCAATTTCGGTGCACTTTCAAACACTTTAACTCCTGCAACCCCACAAAATTCACTGGTGAGGAGGGTGCTACTGGCCTCCTCCAATGGTTTGAAAGCATGGAGAGTACTTTTGTGAACAGTGAATGTCCTGATGAACTCCGCGTTCGCTATGCTACTAGTGTCCTTCAAAAGGGGGCGCTAACCTGGTGGAATGGTGAAAAGCGCAATCGAGGAGCTGATATTGCTTTATCATTATCTTGGGCAGATGTTAAGGAACTCATGATCACCAAATTCTGCCCTAGGAACGAAATCAGGAAACTGGAGGAAGAGTTCCATGGACTGAAACAAGACAGTGGTGAGAATCTTGCGTATAATACTCGATATCACGAACTTAGCATACTGGTTCCACACATGGTCACCCCAGTCTCTCGAGCAATCGAAAAATATATCGAGGGATTACCTGACCTGATTCAAGACGTTGTCACTGGAGGCAAAGCCACTACGGTAGAAGAAGCCATCCAACTTGCAGCCACATTAACAGACAAACACGTAAGGAAAGGAAACTTGGTTAGGAAGGGCACCAAGACACCTACTGAGAAAACCACCAATGTTGTTGAACAATCTAAGACTGTTTTAGCAAAGGTCGCCACTACTGCTTCGAACTCTAAGAAACGAATGGGCGATAATCAGAACCATGCTGTTGTTGATCCGGTGGCTCAGCCTCCTATCAAGAAAGCCTACATGGGAATCCATCCTCAATGCAACACTTGTAAGTATCATCACCCTGCAAATCTTCCATGTCGTCAATGCACTAGATGTGGAAGGTTTGGACACTTTGTCACTACTTGTCGTGTAACAGATTGGACGCAAGATAATCATCAAACAGCTGCCCAGGAACCACTACAGATTACTAACGGTCGGGCATGTTATCATTGTAGAGACCCTAACCACATGCTACCTCAATGTCCCAAATTGAACAATGTAAACCTTGTGGCACATGGATGAGCTTTCAATATCAATACCAACGAAACAACTGATCAGGATGACATTAACCCCACTGGTTAAGCCATGGATGAAATCTTCCCAAGACTCGAGAATCCAATACTCGTATTTTCATTTTCTTGATCCTATTATCATTTTGTACCCAATTTTGTCGCACTCATTAGCATACAACATCTAGAAATTTCCTTGCATACTATTGTGTACGAACACAGATTGGATATTTATCAAATTCGGTTACGTTTATTTTATATCGTATGAGTTCAGCCTCTACCTTACATTTTATTGAAACATTTGGTCTTGACTTCCATGGAAATCAAAATACTTATTTAATCCTACAAAGCTTTTCTAAAAACATCATTGTTTGTCATATGCAACTTGATTTTTCCTTAGTTTGACTATCCATTGAATATTTAATTATTCATGATACTCGTAAACTATTCCTATAGGCCACTAAGACAACACTTACACTTAATGGTCGTAGTGCTTACAAACTTGCTTGCATGTGTGTATTATCCACGCAACTCAGATAAACATTTCATTTAAAGGGCTCCTCGGACGAGTGGTAGCCCATACTTAAATACTATTATGCTTACAAGTCATTGCAAACCCATGCAATTGACCCCATTATTACATGGCCTCATTTCATTGATAACATCTCATTGTAACTCAACGTGTTTGATGTGACATCTTCTTGTGAAATTTATTTGCTTTAATGTGTGTTAGATTAGGATCATAGAAGGACATAAAACCCTAATGTAAGGTAAATTGATGATTCCGGTCCGAAACGTAATCATGAATTTACAGGTACGTTAGGGTAGTGTGAAATTCTATTAGAGTTTTTGGTAGGCATCCAGTACGTTTTCAAGGTATCAAAGGTGTGGTGGGTTAGCTGCGGTACACCCTGTATACAAACACTAATGATGCATTGAAAGTGAGACTGGAAGTCGGACCAGGAACAAACTCTAGTTACTTGGTAGTTCATTTGGTCTTTCTATAGTCAATCAACTCGTACATTTATTTTAGGATTCCTAAACTTGCAATTTAAGTGATTTACTAGATTTTTATTCTCCTTATTATTCGAGACGAACCTAATCCAAATCCTTAACTCACACCTATCAAACCTCATATCCAAATCATTCGAATTTCCCAAACCACTACTACCTTAATTTCTACTCAAACATCCATAACCCTATGTCTCTAATAATTTCGGGACGAAGTTTCTAAAAGTAGGGGATGCTGTGACATCCGTCACTTTTATCACTATTATTATTATTATATATATATATATATATATATATATAGGGTAGAGATCCTAAGAGAACCAACCCCTATTTGAGAACTGAGAGAACCATTCTGAGCCACACATTTCATATAAAGGCAAAAAAAAAAAAAAAAATTTTTTTTTTTTTTTTTTTTTTTTTTTTTTTTTTTTTTTGCTTTAATCGCACATTTTTATGCAAGGAAAATTTTTTTTTTTATTTTTTTTGAATTTTTTTTCATTTATACATATGTGTATATAGCAATTATACATATGTGTATATAGCAATTATACATATGTGTATATAGCATTTTTCAGCTATACATATGTGTATATTTCAGTTATACATATGTGTATATAGCATTATACATATGTGTATAATGCAATTATACACATGTGTATACTGAAAAAAAAAATACAAAAAAAATAAAAAAAAAAATTTTTCTTACATATAAAGCAGCGATTTTTGCAAAAAAAAAAAAAAAAAAAAAAAAAAAAAAAAAAAAAAAAAAAAAAATTTTTTTTTTGCCTTAGAGAAATGTGTGGCCCAGAATGGTTCTCTAGTTCTCAATTTGGGAAAAGGTTCTCATTTGAACCAAATCCTATATATATATATATATGTATAAGAGTTTATCTAGTTAACCAATCCAAACCCTTTATTAGTTCAGCCCATCATCTAAGCCCAAGTCTGAACCGGCCCAAGATAGCAGCCCAAGCCCTTGAATCTGTTTTAAAAAAAAAAGGAAAAAACCCTCTGCTGTTGCCGGGTTTCGAACCCGAGCCGGCTCCAAACACCAAACCACACTTAACCACTTGAGCCAAGCCTCATTCTTGATTTTATTCCAATTCATAATATATATATGCACATTCAAACCTATGCTTTTTTCTTCTTTCACTGCTGTATGCGAACAGCATACATTCACAACAATTACATGTACAAGCTTCCACCCTTGACCTTTGACTAATCTAATTTAGGGGGGATTAAATCCTATTAACAACTGCTGTTCCGATTGATTGATTATCACGCGTTAATCAACACATGAATTGCGTGATTTCAGCTCTAATTGAAGCCTATAACTCGACTTTGACCAAGCTTGAAACCCGAATCTAAACCTTATAAATACCCATCGATAACTCAATTAAACCTGCACCCACACACACGTTTATGCGACTAAGAGAACCCCTATAACACTTTTCACTATCAAACACCAAATCGTCCAGAATCGAAGCTTTTACACTCGTGGTTGACTTTTTCTTTGACCGAGCTATACATACGAATTCATCATTGTAAGTCGTTTTTCTTTGATGGGTTTTGTTAATCGGCCCTTGTTGGTCATTAACCCCATGATTAATCAGAACAAAATTTCGTGTATAATGTTATTAAAGAATCTAGGGCTCGAAATCATTTGATTTGGGGAAGAACACGAGGCAGTTAACTTATATAATTTTATTCTAGAACAGAAATAAACAAAATGAATCCTAGATCAGTTGGTTGGGGCTTTTGGCTAAACTCATTGAACCGGATCAGGTCTGGGGTTCAATCCTTGCAACCTACAAACATTTTTTTTTCCTTTTTATATACATATATTTTTACATATTAAACTTTTAAAAATAGTTTTTAAATACTAAACGTAGTTTATAAATTCTATAAAAATTATTATGTGATCTCCAGATGATAAAGTTCATCATCCAATTTTTAGTTTTTCAAAAATAATTTATTTAATAAATATTATTAATAATACAAGTTTATTCATTTAAATTTATTAAATTCTATAAAAATATCTAAACGATTTTATTAAATCTCACAAAAATTATCCTAAACTTGTTTATTCTTAAACATTCCAAAAAATATTTTTATTTCAGAAAAACCGTTTATTTTATATTTTTAATTAATTTTTGTTAGTTTTAATCATAAATAAATCATAATAAATTCATTTTTCAATATTTTTGCACCAAAATTTTATATAAACTATTTCTAACTATCTAGAACTGAAATACAATTTTTAATTCCGAAATTCTTTGATTTTAATATTTTTAGATATTAGAGTCGTATTTTGACAATTTGAAATAATTAGATTAAATATTCTATTTTCAAGAAAATAATTTTATAAAAATTATTTTCATACTTAAAACCTTATGTTGTGACTATTTTCAACTTAAAATTTTACAAAAAGACTTTTATTTATTTATTTATTAAATTTCTTATATTTTAATAAACAATTTATTTATTAATCAAATAAACGTTTATCCCCAATTCGAAACCCTAGAATTCCATGTATCCTAGAGTTATTCCCTTACACATTATCAAATTCTTTAGGTTGATTCTTTGGGATAATTTCAACTCATATTTCGTTGTCCAAGTTCAATTACAAGCTATTACGTAAACAGTGAGTATTCCTATCCCCTTTTTGCTTTTATTCATTTTTGGGGTGTTACATGTACACTATTACAATTTCAAATACAAGTTTACACTTTTACAATACAATTCTAGTACTATGTGCATTGCTTACAACGTGCTTTATGCTTAGACATTACATGTGGATTACATTTGTACTTAGTGAAATCATTAACATGGTACAAGCCGACCTTAACATTGGATAGCGCTATTTGGATTGACAACCCGCCTAGATTGATTCTCCCCCTTTTTCATCAGAGAATCCGTGGCCAGTGTTAAGCTTTTTATCCATTTATTGGATAAGTACACTGTCGTTCATACAGTACATTATACAGTCACAGGGTTGATTTCGCTCATTTGTATGATACATAGTTTACATATTTGCACTGTAGCATGCACTTGAATTGTATATTTTTTTTAAAAACTTACTATATATATATATATCAAAACTAGGAATGCTCACCAACATTTCTTATGTTGACCAAACCTATTTTTGTACATGTTTCAGGTGCAGTTTGATCTAATTCTTTAGCAAGAGACATTTAGTGCTTTATTTTAATTCAGTTATTTCAATAATTACATTTCATTTAGACAATGTATTTTCCATTTCCATGTAAGACAATTCTGGTTTATTCAATAATATTTACATTTTAGTACCATGTGCTTTTGAACAATCGTCACTACGTGGCACCTCGATGATTCCGCCATCGGTTGGGGTGTTACAGCATGCTATATAACTGTTAGATGTGATAAAGTAATGCGGATTCTGAAGGCATGTTGAAGGTCAAGGAATACAAGCTGGATGCAACTTTAGTGACATTTGCTGCTTTGAATATGGCATTCAAGAACATGTTAATTTTGGTATCAAGTATGTTTCGTCTCTTTAAATTCAAGATTATCTCTACTACATTATAAAGAGTGAGCAATAGGCAAACATGTCCAACTTGGTAAAGTTAAAATGAGATGTGAAAAGTCGTGTGCTTTAACCCTCAAATGTCATATAAATCTTCTCCAAATTACCTTTCAATGCATTAACATACTTGTACCATGTAGTAAAGATAAATAAAGGTTTATTTTCTAGATAATTAAGTTTCTATAATTGCTCGCAAAAATCCATTCAAATTGTTTTATATAATATCATGTGATGTGGTATGACCACAAGCTTCAAATAATTATATTCAACAAATATTAATTTTATATGTTATTTCTTTCTTTAAAATTGCATATGTTTATATAAATATACTGTGTCGTTCATCATGAGAATTGCTGAAACAAATTACTTTATCTTTATCTTTGCAGAGAGTTAATGGTGATACGAAGTGACGCACACACAACACCAAGTAGTACAGTACGTTTTGATTTTCTCTTGATAAGGTTTTTTTTATTTTAATTATTTAATAAGAACGACAAGGTGCGACCGAGGACGCTGAAAAGAGTAATCATGTTGTAACGAATCTGGCAAAACGTCGACACAATATGAAAGTGGATTGTATCTGCAAGTTCATCTTCCAGGTTAAACTTGATTTGTTTATTAAAATAAATGTCTTGTTGGTACTTCTTTACTTCTCTGTTTACTTGTTTATACTGATATCGAATAGTTGTGTTTTGGTTTATCTACTCTGTTTTGGTAGTGATCATGTTGTAATGAATATGGAAAAACGTAGACACAATCCGAAAGTGGATTGTATCTGCAAGTTCATCTTCCAGGTTAAACTTGATTTGTATATTAAAATAAATGTCTTGTTGATACTTCTTTACTTCTTTGTTTACTTGTTTATACTGATATCGAATGATTGTGTTTTGGTTTCTATGCTCATATTTGGTTTTGAGTTTATGCTTGACAATACGTATCCATATGGTGGTTTGGTCTAAATTTGTGAAAAACTATATAGAAAGATTTGGGAATAAAAACTATCTATGCTCATATTTGATTTTGAGAACAGTGCTGATGACTGAATTTTGATGGTCAAAGAAGTTCATTTTCATATATAGTGAAATCTTTTTTTTATACTTGGGTGTCCTGTGTACACATCATCTCTTAGATGTTGGAAGTTAAGGACATATGGTTGGACAATTTAGATAGTGTGGCATGAAAAGTTATAAGAACGTATATATTTGATATAAAAAAATATAGTTTCTTTTCAAAGTTTAAACAATGAAGAGAAATGGATTAATTTCATATATATCGTTTTGCATTCAAAGACAATTACGTTTTTACACTTTTTCTACAGCTTGGTGGGCTAACACGGCTACGCTTATGCATTGTTCAAAAAAATATATTTATCTTAACCGTCCCGCAGCAACGCGCGAGTTTCCCAGTAGTATACACTTCATGTTTGATGTTTCGCGAGAAAAAAAAAGTGGGCAATGTCAATTTCATTTTTTGTTTGTATGTAGTTCATGATTCATTGGATTTAGTTTTTAGTAATTCATGATTCATTGGATTTAGTTTCCAATGCTTATCGTGAGGTACATTAGACTTTTTGGTGAGGCAGTGGCAGATCTAAACTAAAATTTCAGAGGTAACGTTTTTTTTTCCGTACTAGGTAGTTTCATAAAATGTAAACGAAACAAAAATAAAAACACAATAATAAATAATGTTCAAATTTTTGTTTACGATACTTTCATAACCAATATATTTTTTTCTTAATTAGCGCTATTCTAACCAATGATTTGTCAAAGCATTTTACATCACTAGGCTTGAGCTCGATCTTGGCTCGTTGGTAGTGTCTCATGTTCGAGCTCGACTCGTTTATTATTTATTACTTAATATATTAAATAAAAATAATATAAATAATAGACTTGTTTAGGCTCGCGGGCTTGATAGGTGAAAAGCTTGGTTCGGCTCGTTGGTAGTTTCTGATAGGGCTGCAAACGAACCGAACGAACACGAACAAGGCCTTGTTCGTGTTCGTTTGTTAAGGAAATCATGTGTTCACGAACAGTTCATGAACACTTGTTGAACGATATTTTTTGTTCGTGTTCCTTCGTTAAGAAAACACTTGTGTTCGTGTTCGTTTGTGTTCGTTTGTTAATTTTGTTCATGAACGCACACGAACACAAATGAACATTAATGAACACAAACAAACACAAAGAAATGTTCATGAACAGAAACAAACACATACGAACATATATTAACTTTGGAATAAGATATAATTCATAAAACATTAGCTAGATCCACCCAAAATATAACTAAATTATCCAAGCATATTTACCTCACATCTATTATTTATTTGGGTAAATAAAAGAAAATGAAAAATTATAAAAATTATAAACCGTATTAAACTATCGAACATAAATGAACACGTTACCGAACGTTCACGAACATAAACGAACGAACACGGCCTCTGTTCATGTTCGTTCGTTTAATTAAACGAACAAAATTTTTTGTTCGTGTTCGTTCATTTGTTAAACGAACGAACACAAACGAACTTCCCGCCGAACAGTTCATGAACTGTTCGCTGAAAGTTCCGTTCGTTTGCAGCCCTAGTTTCTGAAGCTCGAGCTCGACTCGTTTGATATTTATTAGTTTATATATTAAATAAAAATAATATAACTAACAGACTCGTTTAGGCTAGCAAGCTCGATAAGTAAAAAGCTCGGTTCGAGTCGTTTACTAAACAACTTTAAAATAAGGGTAAATAATATAAAATATTAATAAAACTAATATTATGAGCCTGACGAGCTTCACATGCCAGGCTCGTGCTCAGGCTTGAAAAATAATCGAGCTTTGTTTTAAGCTCAAGCTTGTATCGGGTTCAATATGTCACACCCTCAAATCCACTTGCGGAGTTTTACCGTGAGGCGCATGACAAACCAGGATCCAAGTCAACGATCACAATAAACAAGTCTAAATGAACATATGCAATTTCAAAAACATAGTTTAAAATCCCCAAATACAGCGGAAGCTTATTCTCAAAACATAATCCAAACGTAAACCAAATTATTCAATGTTTGAAAACCATGCAATCCTAACTAGACGCCGTGCAGACGCGTGCGCCCTAGTTCCATAGTGCTACCTTAGCGACCTGAGAAAACATGTAAGAGTTTACGTCAGCACAAAAATGCTGGTGAGTTCACAGGTTTTGTAATCAAAGTACCAAGTTCAACCTGTCCATACTATAACAATTTGCAAACCAAAGTACGCTAGCTAGGCGTATGTTTTGTTACATCTACGATTGGAAAACCATTACTAACTCGCAAACCAGATGTCGTGCCCGAATAGTAAACCTGTTCCTGTTTGAGACAATATGCACTCGCCGACCCTCCAAGCCGACGAGCGGGGTTGGTCACTCCCAATAGATCTATTCACATTTCCCCGTTGTGCTAACCCGCACATTCATGGTTTCCCCCGGGACTTCCAAAGATCGTATAGTAAACCATAGAAACCCATAGTATGACAGTTGTTACCAAAACATAAGTTTAACACATGTTTTCTCCCCCAAAAAGTGAAACCAGTTAAAAGAGGGGCCGTAAACTCACCTTAGGTTGCGTTACTTCGATATACGAATAATATCAGCAAGCTATGCTAGCCCCGTAAAGCGGCGACCTAACATATGACAGTTACAAGTACTTAGACTAATAACCCGTAGGTTAGTTAGTCCCTAGATGTCCAGACCATAACCAAGTTCGTTTGAAAACACCGTGACTGTTAAATTAACCCAAAGTACAAGACTCGACATCCCATTGGTGACCCGAGACTCCCCGTGTTATAATTGTACTCACAAACATACAATCATGCAATACACACTTAACATACGTTAAAGTCCAACAAGTTATAGCACGTAGTTCAAGTATCACATAAATAAGTCCGAACACATGTTACCAAGTTATTAGATATGCTACGGGGTTCCTAGCATGTTCCTAGGTGTCAAATCGGGTCCCGAAACGCTATATTACACTTACAGCAGCAGTACAGGCGATTAGGAAAAGTCAACTAGTGATTACGTGGGTCAACAGGCATTTAGGAATGCTAATCGCCTATACTATAGGCGATTAGGGCTATCTGGTATGCAATTTATAAGTTTATAGGCGATTACGTCGTAAAGCATGCAATTCAGGGCTTAACTAGCATTTAGGATCGTAAATGCATGAAGTAAAGGGGAATAGGCTCCTATTCGCCTATACTATAGGCGATTAGGGCTCCTCATCAGGCGAATAGCCTCCTAATCGCCTATAGTATAGGGGATTAGGGTTCCTATTCGCCTATAGCACAGCTGTTCCGGTTTTTCGCGCGTTTAACACTCCAAATCCAATCCAGAACGTGTGTACACATCAAATATCAATCAAACAACTATATCAAACATATTTCAATCAAAATCCTTAGCTTAACCTCGTTCTATCAGCCCTGCATGCAACCATGTAACCCAAACACAACACACATAGCATGAAACATCACATTAACATGCATAACCGTAACCCTAATGAACAATTACTCAGATTTCATCAACATGCTATCATTATTAATCTGTAACTACCTTAATATCATGTTACTAATCCTTCTTGAATCATAAAAACCCTATCTTTTAATCATAAACCCACATACAACAAGCATAATAGTTAGAATCCAATTAACAACAATTAACAACGAATTTTCAGAAGACATTTACGTTTATAAACAGGTCTGGACTATTAGGGATTTAATAAAAACGTTATTAAAGATTGCATGAATGAAAACCACACCTTAGATTTGTAATAGATTGATGTAATAGGCTTGAAATCTTGTGTTTTGATCCAAAATCGTGTTCCAGAGGTTGTGTGTGACAACCGGCAAATTTCGTACAACGATTAACGTGAAGCTAATCATGTTTTAGAAATAATTAACATGGATTAAGGTTAATTATGGTTAGTTAAGCTAATATGAGTCCTACGATGTCCTTTTGAAAGTTCGTTGGAGTCTTGACGCCTTTAAAGAAAGACTTCGCGTGTTTAACGTAACGAACTGACATCAGCAAAATTTGTCAAATTGAAATAACATAAGCTTATTCTATGAAAATACGACACGTATTTACTATCGATGCGAACGGATGTGAAAACGGCGTGGTAAACGGCCAAAAACGCAGCGTTTTGGAGAACGCGGAGAGGAACGGGCATGGGATTCGAACGTCGAAACGCGTGGCTTTAACCGTTACCGAACTTCCGGAATAATTATTTAATTGCTCGGTCTGGTGTTATTTATGACTACGAACAAAAACCGGGTCCAGGAACGATAACGGGCTAAAACGGAGTAGTTGGTACGCGACGTTGGGCTTGAAGCCCAATCCAAAAGCCCACCTATATAAGCCCATAACCTCCCAATTCTTCTCATTTCTCACATCACTTCCTCTCTCTAAAAACCAAACTCTCTCAACTCTCTCTCTCTCTAGAAATTCCGGCAGCATTCCGGCAGCCTTCCGGCAGCATTCCGGCGGCGGTCCGGCGGCGGTCCGGCGGCCGTCCGGCGACTTTTTCCGGCGACCGTCCGGCGACTTTTTCCGGCGACCTTCCGGCAAGTTTTTCCGGCGAGTTTCCGGCGAGTTTCCGGCGACCTTCCGGCGACCTTCCGGCAAGTTTTTCCGGCGACTTTCCGGCGAGTTTCCGGCGACCTTCCGGCGACTTTTTCCGGCGCGTGACACCTCCACCCCCACTAATTTCGACGCCCCGAACGCGATGGTGAAGGCCGTTTTCCCTAAAACGAAGCGGTTTGAACGTTGGTACCATTCCGGCGACTTTTCCGGTAAGCTCGTTTTCGAGTTTTCTTTGTACAAACGTTTAGATCGGGTCTTTGGGAGACTCCTCACAAGTTTTCACGGGATTTCGTTCTCCGGCCATATTCCGGCGAGCTATTTCCGGCTAGTTGCGAGTTCGGGAGGGGCCGGAGTGGGTTTGGTTGGGTCCCGATGGCGCGCAAGTATTCAGAACGGAGGTTTTGGTGGTCCGGCCACGGTGGTGGTGGTCCGGCCACGGCAGTGGTGGTCCGGCCACGATGGTGGCGTCCGGCGGTTCGGGTCCGGTCAATTTTGGGTTCGGGACTCGGGGCTCGGGTCAAGATTATGCTTCCGGGTCAGATTCAGATCGGGCTCGGTTTGCGTGCCGTCTTCAAGTTCTAGTCGTGGGTCAAGTATGGTGCTCTCGGGTAGATCCGGTCAGATTCGGGTTGGTCAACCCGGTCAACTCAGTAAACTTCGGTCAAGCGTTACGGTATAATTAACTAGCAATTATTTCGTTATATTATTATTTACACATATATTTCTAAAATATATAAATATGAACGACTAACTCGCTAACGAACCGATAAAAATATTAACGAAAAGCATTATGAGCTAATATTTGTGTATTAGTCGTGACTCGCGTTGTTGTTGGACTAAATTGATGGACTATACGTATATATATATATTTATATAAACAGGATGATTTATATAATAGTCACAACGTATAAAGTCTCGCGGATTAGAATGCGGATAAATATAATGTCGTCTTTGTTAGGAGTTGATTTTGGGAATTTGTAGACAACTTGTGTTGTCTGGTTTATACCAAAAACAGAGGAAACTCTGCCGAAATTTTTATAAATCCGAAGCGCGACAAGTGTGACTTTATTGTTCGTTCTTATAAATAACTTTCCAAGCGCTTGATAAATGTAGTCATGTACAATCACGACGTTTTGACAAATATTATTTGTAACAATAATAGTCCATTCCGAGAAATATTTCAAAACAAATATATAGTCTTTTGCTACCAAGCGTCAAGGATTGACGAGTTTTTAAAGGTTACTTGGTAACTAAAATATGTTTGTTGTTCGGATTAAAAGATGTATAAACGTTCGGATTTATTTGGAAAACCTTTTTATAAAAAGCAAAGTCTTGAGATTTGTAAGATACTCGGATTCGGGAAAAGAAATAACAAATGTTATTAAAAAGGATTTTAATAACTATATTATATTTTAGCAAGGTATATTTTCCGAAAATAACTATACAAGACGATTACATTTATCCGATTTACGAGACAAGCTATTACTCGGGATGAGTTATACGTTTCGTGGTGTTAGTCCAACATGGTTTACACACGCAGAGTAACAGGTGCGCGACTTGGGTACTATGCCGTGTGTGAACACATGAATTATGGTAAGTCACGATCGGTTCGTCGAGTTAAAGCACTTAAAGACTCGGGTTAGTACACACGAGTCAAGATAGTTGGATAAACTATCTTTTAACCGGAAAAATAAGCTAGGTATATATATGATAGACTTTAAGGTGTCCTTATTGGTACTTAGGGCACGAGGAAGTCGGTCAAAGCTTTGGATTTTATTTGCTAGCTAAGCATGGAAATTAAGGTGAGTCTCACGGCCCCATTTTACTGTTTTAACTGGGGGAAAGATATGTTTGTCAAAAGTTATCACATATTGAAATGTTTTCAAAGGTTAAAATGTGGTAAGTGGCATGATGAGTACTTGAGTTTTTGGTCGCCACTCGGGGTTGGGTCCTCGCTACTGTAACCATTAATTCAGGTAAATGAAACTGAAGGAATATTTGGATAGTACTATTGGTGCCTGACAAGGCCCACCCCTAATCGATAGCGTCGATTATGCATCGGTGTATGCCTGGGGTGCATGTATTCTGAACTTAAGTCGTTGGGTTCCGAGAAACGACTTGGAGCGGGGCATATTTATTAGTCTTGGTTTGGTTATGGGACTCAGGGGATTGCTCATCATCATAATTTGTAGGAGCTAGCTACTCCATACAAAGGCCACGAAATGTGCTGGATTTGCACAGGATATAAAAATGTGCTGGATTTGCACAGGATATAAAAATGTGCTGGATTTGCACAGGATGTAAAAATGTGCTGGATTTGCACAGGATGTAAAAATGTCGTATTTACGAAACTAAAACCTGTGAACTCACCAATATTTTATATATTGACGTCTTTTTAAACATATCTTTCAGGTAACTAAGTGCTGAACAGGTATGCGGCTAGTACGGTGGAATTTGGGATGTCGGACAATGGTTGGGGGTTTTCATCTATTGTTACCTTCGGGTTGGGACATAAACGGAAACACCCCACTTTAAAACTTAATGTTTGTGGTTTTAAGTAATGTTTGAAAACAGGTACTCCTTCCCGACATCTTAATATAATGATCTTTTCTAATTAAATATAGTTTGTGTTAATCTTGACTTTGATATGCTTTCGAGCGTCGCGCCACGTGTTTCCGCCATTGGCGTGGTGTGACAGAAGTGGTATCAGAGCCAAGGTTATAGCGAACTAGTATTTTTGAAAAATCTAGACTATAACCGGTTTTGGCTCGAAAACGAAGTTTTCAAAAATAAAACACAACGAAATATTTTAGAAAAGAAAGAAAATTGTACATGGAGTGTACAAGGGGAAATTCCGACCGACTAGCCATGTGTGTCAATATATAAAATGTTAGAAAATAAGGATATGAATGTTTAGATTGTGTAGAGATCCGATTTTCTAACTAGTGCTAGTTGATGCATATAAGTAGTACAGATAGCTTGCCTGTAAGGATATCGTCTCACACTTCACTTTAGTCCGCACTTTTGCATCGATTACCGATATCGACAAGTGGGAAGGACAAGCGGTGGTCTACGACGAACTCACCCGCTTACCTGCGGACGGGATGATCGGAAGGGCTAACCTTTATCGTGCTAGTGGACGTTGTCGTGTTGCTGATGATGGGAAGGCAAAGCTAGTCTAGGTCCTTTATTTGTGAAATCTTTGTTTTGGATCAGGAAGCTCGGAACTAGCGGGCACCAAAATTACCTGGCAACACCGATTATCATTGCGGGTGCACACGTAATAATAACTTGTGGTGCACGGTAACCTAGGTGGGCGCTAGGGCTGGGGTTGGTGATCACTCCTTGCCTTGTCTATTCTTGTACTGTAGGGTCAGTCTTAGCTTTTGATTGGCCAACGGGCTAAAAGGGAAGTCTTGTTGATATCCCTTGATTTTGATCCTCGCAAACTGAATGAGCTTTCTTCAGCATTACCTCTAAGGTACGAACACGGAAGAGCTCGGACGTCTACTTCATATGAGTAATCTGACGTAAACCCTCGCATCGGATAAGGACAGGAGACGAAAACTTCCTTGTATAGGAGTTTAATGCCTCCGCACGAAGTCCTTCGATGGAGCGGACATACGAGGATGCACTGCCTACCGAAGAGATGAATGCATGGTACGATGCGTGGAATGCTAAGCTTGGAAAGCAGTGAAGACCAAGGGTGCGTCCTTGCGAAACCAACGCGTTTTGAGCACGGGACCCTGTGTGGATCAGTATTGAGACTAGTGGCCCGTGTGCTGCTGTAGTATTACTGGGAGTAAGTCATTCTTGATCTAGCACATGCCCAAGTTGTCTTCGAGGGTCAGGCGTTCCTTCCCCCATTGGAGGGCAGAATCGTCCTTGCTGAGTTAATAGGCTTGATCATCTTATCTAGAAGGCATGATAGCCCCCAGCTAAATCAACAATGTCGAATCGGCAAGATCCTAGTATATTTATTTAATGGGAAAATAAATATATGGTAAAGTGAGCCGAGTCGGGTGTTGAAAATGAATTATCGATCGGCAAGATCCTAGTATATTTATTTAATGGGAAAATAAATATATGGTAAAGTGAGCCGAGTCGGGTGTTGAAAATGAATTATCGATCGGCAAGATCCTAGTATATTTATTTAATGGGAAAATAAATATATGGTAAAGTGAGCCGAGTCGGGTGTTGAAAACGAATTATCGATCGGCAAGATCCTAGTATATTTATTTAATGGGAAAATAAATATATGGTAAAGTGAGCCGAGTCGGGTGTTGAAAACGAAATGTCGAATCGACAAGACCCTAGTATAATTATTTAATGGGAAAATAATTATACGGTAAAGTGAGTCGAGTCGATGGTCGTAAAATACAATGTCGAATCGACAAGATCCTAGTATAATTATTTAATGGGAAAATAATTATACGGTAAAGTGAGTCGAGTCGATGATTGTAAAGTGTAATGTCGAATCGACAAGATCCTAGTATAATTATTTAATGGGAAAATAATTATACGGTAAAGTGAGTCGAGTCGATGGTGGTAAAACGGAATGTCAAATCGACAAGATCCTAGTATAATTATTTAATGGGAAAATAATTATACGGTAAGGTGAGTCGAGTTTATGGTTGAGAAATGTAATATCGAGTCGACAAGGTCATAGTATATTTATTTAATGGGAAAATAAATATATGGAAAGGTGAGTCGAGTCGATTACGGGAAAAATGAAATCTCGACTGACAAGATCCTAGTATGACTACTTAATGGGAAAGTAGTTATATGGTAAAGTGAGTCGAGTCGGAGATAATTTTACCCAAGTCAGTTAATATATATGGAGACATACATATATATTGAATATAGGATCACGACGTGCGTTTTGCGTCTGAATCCGTCATAATACTCGGGGAGTGAAACCACATTTCGGGAGCCGAAATCGTAAAGCGTGTGACACGTAATTGTCAAGTGTCACGGAACGCTCTGGCAGACATCGAAAATCCCCCTCGAAAAGGCAAATAACGGACTACTGGAAGTGGTCACGTTATTCTGTCAACTAAACTTACCCATGGGACGGCAATTCCATTGCTCATGTTGCAATGTTGAACGTCCGCTACCCTCGTCAGGACGACGAGACTGGTTGTTTATTTGGGGTGGTAATTGATGCGAAGTGTTTTCCATCAATCCCCATAGATATTGAGACGTTGCGTCCCTTTGTCACGGTGTTTTATAAACTAAGGTTGCGAGATCCATTCGTCATGGACAATGTGACTTGTCTAATCTCTTGTCATATTTCGAAACTCTCACTGCATGGCCTGTCATGAAGGAAAGTTCACTGGCCTTGCTTAGGTAACGGAGAGGCATTTCAGTTGATGACTATCGGTGTTAGGACCAAAATAACATGCAAGAGGACCCTAAGGAGAAGGATGACTCGGCTGAATTGCCAGAGTCTGTATCGTTTTTATTTTATCGTGGTGTCTCGATAAATTATGATCCTTCTACCTCTACTATTCTCGTTGTGACCAATATGGTGATATTGGAAAAGGTATAGATTGGTTTCTAGGTCCTATGGATGCTAATTACCACAAGTCTAATAACTACGGTGGGTCTAAGGCTCCCACCGAGCCTGATGTTGCTCCTGCTGTAATTGTTCTATGGCCCAAGCGAATCATGTCATCGTTGCTGAGAGTGTAGCTCATACTGAGCGTGTTAAGGATGTTTCTATGGCTTTTGTCAAGTTTGATGTTACTGTTGTTTCGAAGGCTCCTGCCAAGATCATTGCCATTGACATAGATATCTCTAAGACCCTTGCCAAGCCGCTATGATCATGTTTGTGTCACGATGGAGTTCGTTGCCATTAACTCCATTTTCTTTGAGGTTTCGTTGAACCGCTCGTTATCATTCCCTGGCTCCTGCCAAGAATGGTCCTCAAGCTTGGGTTAAGTCTGTCAATGATACAGTTGCTATTATTCGAGTGACTTATATCGAGCATACAGTCGTTCTCCCTAAGGACGATGTCGGCTTGATAAGTCTGCTAAATTATGTGGAACCCATCGTTCCCATTTCTTTTATGATGACGAATGCCTTTAATAACCCAATTGTTCCCACCGATGAGCCTATGGAGTATAGGCTGTTGCTGGGGTCACGAATAAGGATTCCGTCGCCATAAGTGAGCTGAAGCGCACCGGGATGCGTGCTCACCGTAATGGAGCTTCTCGTAGTTAGGTATAGTGGACTCGCTAGGTTGTGTGTCATCCTGCTGTCTTGAGTTCATGTTGTGGCGTTACCCCTAACGATTGTGCATTCTTGTAGTTACACAGTTTTGCCGACTGCATATCCATGCGGTTGCGTTTCGCTGTCGACGGTGCATTCCTGTTGTTGTGCTGCTCCTACAGTGGTGTAGCCTTGTTGTCGTATTTCTCTGTGTCATGCGGTCCATGTTGCGGTGTTGCCTTGTTGTCATGCTTCTTTGTCGTCGTGTTGTTCCCGTGCGGTGTTCCCTTGTTGATGTGTTCGTGGATGTGTTGTTGTCATGTCATGTTATTTCTACTACCGTATCGCACCGTGAGCGTACTGCTACAATTTGTTGGATTGACTTGATGATGTGATGACCTGTCGATTGATTCACTCTTGGTTCCCTTGGGATAAAGACATTACCCCAAACCCACGTAACCGTTGTATGTTGCTGAATGGTTGTGTAGTGATGCCATCGATAATGTGGGAATTCGGGTGTCTAACGGACTTTCCAGTAGTCATACTAAGACACTCTAGTCCTAGTGTTAGCACATGTATCTCCCTAAACCTCGAATCTCGTGGTAGTTTCAGCAATTGACCGAATCATGTGTCGACCTCTTTATATGCTCACGCGTTTCGTGGGCATTACCTCTTCAAGATCTAAGGCATCAGTGACGCCATGTCCAGCCTTGACCTTTACGCGCATTTTGGTCGACTAACCACTCTCGAATCATGTCGGAAGGAAATCCCATGATCCACACACGACGGGGTGAGGCTCGTCTTCGTGATAAGGGATTTCGAATACATCTCGAACGTGAAGGAATCGAGTAAATGTGAGCGATATTATGACCCATACCTTTGGGCTAGTAAGAGTTGAAAGACTCAATTTATTATTGCTCATCCCAGTGGATTGTTTAACGTCATACCTGCCGACGTGTCGTGCTGACGATTATGGAAATACCATTGTGGACCCACCCATGGCGTGGGCATTGGTGGAGTCCCTGGGACACGATCCCGAAGGTTTTGTGAAACCCTGAATCCAAAAGGGCGTGTAGCATTATCTACGCTATAAGGGTACTACCCTACTGTGTTGAGACGGTTGATTGTCTCGGCCCTTCGATTAATGTTGTTATCCTGCTAATGGTAGGTTTATCTTGTCTTGGTGTCGTTACGCAGATTCTTGGGATAGTGGAACCCTTCGACCTTGGGTCAATACAGGTGTTCCCAGTTATTTTTCAGTAGCATTGCTCGCGCCAGAGCAAAATCCCCTGTCCTGGACAGACACTGTTAGAGACACCATAGTAATATGAGCTTCCAGGTTAGTGCGTTTAGCACCTGACTAACCAAGATGAGCTCGAAAGCTTACATGTTGCACCCATGCGTGTGACTACCTGAGTCGTTGAATGGGATGCCTTATTGGAAGGCTCAAGACTACTTCTTGTAGGGCGATCTCGGTCGTTTGTTGTTTTAAGTAACGATTTTGGCGCATGAAGCCGTCAAGCCCAAACGTGAGATCTATGCCAGATGCATTCATCTATGACTCAATTTCACCTCTTACCTCGAAAGATTCCAGAAGATGGAATATTCGACGAGTGAGGATTCCGGGTCAGGGCTCCCTTCACTCAGACCTCTGCATAGGATCTGAAAGTCAATTTAAGGGCGTGTGTCCTGTATTGTTCAGAATTGACTTACTAGGTTGCTAATAACGATAGGACACCAGTGCTCGTGAGGCACCTATAGCAGGACAAGCACTGGGTACCCTTGTCTTGAGTAGTTACCAATGCTCTGCTTACCGTCTCGAGAAAAGCCAACGTGTTGAGATGTTGTCGAGACCCTATCCTCTGTTTATTACGGCAACCATATTATGATGGTTCATGTACATCAATCCTATGTTGACCAATGTGATGAGGTGATGTGAGCCTCTAGACATTTGTGTTTTAGTCGGCTTAAATCCTCACGTATTGTGGAATTGTACGGCTGTATGTTGGATATACACTGTCTACTGCCTGGGGAACTGAGGGGTGGAAGTGACGCAAAAACTTTCGACCTCCATCAGTCCATATTAGGCGTCCTAGTACCACTAACCATAATCGCTCATGCGAAAGGTTGTAAGTGGGTGCATAGTGGATTTCAGTCCATGTGAGGACACAGGATTACCATCCGCTACTATAAACAACCTGGAGCGTCCTCGGGGATGTCGACTGCTTTGTGATCTGGTAAGATCACCCGATTAGTGAAATTCGAACGAGCGAACCTAATGGTCATGTCGCCTGAGGTGTCCGGTGGCTGTGATGAGGCACAGGAATGATCGATCGCTGTTTGGAACCTTCTCATCCCATACTCGCTTGTGGTTATAATATGAGGCATACGGATAGCCACCTATACTCTTGGAGAGTTGTGGCTAGGCACTAGGTGTCAACTTTCACAATATCGAACTTTAGCAGTTATCCTACCTCAGGGTTCGCCGAACCTTGAACGCAAGTCTGGGATACTCAATTTGAGATGAGTATGGATTACCATTCTCGAACGAGTGAATTACTGTCCTAGACGGAAGTGTCCTGTGTGATACGATTAGTGTCGGTGGCAAATCAAATTCGTGTACTTCATCGCCAGAATTTCCTTTGTGATAGGAATCATCACCCTAGTGTTCGGGGTGTACTGCTCGAAGTCCTCTGGAGTGCATACGTGTACGTCTCTAGTACATTGAATGACAGATAGAGATATACACATGATCTGGCGTGAGTTCAAGAGGTGACCAACGAATCAGGTAGATTCAAATCTTCTTGAATAAGCTTAGTGGGACTCTTGACGAATCCCGCAGGTCTGGCTTGAGGAAGCATTGTCAATTCCTCAACCGACAGGATTCAGGTTGACGCAAAGCTCTACTATTTCGGGAAAACCGATATTTGTGCCGGATTGCGATACCCAAGAGCTCGGCCGTAGCCGACTCATGACATTGTGTTCGTTAGGACGCTAAGCGTGAACTGGAGTTCACGAAGAAAAGGAGTAATCGTGTGAGTTGCAAACATCCCGCCCTGTTCAAGGATACTAATGTATCGGATGACTCGAACTGAATTCCGGGACGGAATTCTCTTAACGGGGGGAGAATGTGACAACCGGCAAATTTCGTACAACGATTAACGTGAAGCTAATCATGTTTTAGAAATAATTAACATGGATTAAGGTTAATTATGGTTAGTTAAGCTAATATGAGTCCTACGATGTCCTTTTGAAAGTTCGTTGGAGTCTTGACGCCTTTAAAGAAAGACTTCGCGTGTTTAACGTAACGAACTGACATCAGCAAAATTTGTCAAATTGAAATAACATAAGCTTATTCTATGAAAATACGACACGTATTTACTATCGATGCGAACGGATGTGAAAACGGCGTGGTAAACGGCCAAAAACGCAGCGTTTTGGAGAACGCGGAGAGGAACGGGCATGGGATTCGAACGTCGAAACGCGTGGCTTTAACCGTTACCGAACTTCCGGAATAATTATTTAATTGCTCGGTCTGGTGTTATTTATGACTACGAACAAAAACCGGGTCCAGGAACGATAACGGGCTAAAACGGAGTAGTTGGTACGCGACGTTGGGCTTGAAGCCCAATCCAAAAGCCCACCTATATAAGCCCATAACCTCCCAATTCTTCTCATTTCTCACATCACTTCCTCTCTCTAAAAACCAAACTCTCTCAACTCTCTCTCTCTCTAGAAATTCCGGCAGCATTCCGGCAGCCTTCCGGCAGCATTCCGGCGGCGGTCCGGCGGCGGTCCGGCGGCCGTCCGGCGACTTTTTCCGGCGACCGTCCGGCGACTTTTTCCGGCGACCTTCCGGCAAGTTTTTCCGGCGAGTTTCCGGCGAGTTTCCGGCGACCTTCCGGCGACCTTCCGGCAAGTTTTTCCGGCGACTTTCCGGCGAGTTTCCGGCGACCTTCCGGCGACTTTTTCCGGCGCGTGACACCTCCACCCCCACTAATTTCGACGCCCCGAACGCGATGGTGAAGGCCGTTTTCCCTAAAACGAAGCGGTTTGAACGTTGGTACCATTCCGGCGACTTTTCCGGTAAGCTCGTTTTCGAGTTTTCTTTGTACAAACGTTTAGATCGGGTCTTTGGGAGACTCCTCACAAGTTTTCACGGGATTTCGTTCTCCGGCCATATTCCGGCGAGCTATTTCCGGCTAGTTGCGAGTTCGGGAGGGGCCGGAGTGGGTTTGGTTGGGTCCCGATGGCGCGCAAGTATTCAGAACGGAGGTTTTGGTGGTCCGGCCACGGTGGTGGTGGTCCGGCCATGGCAGTGGTGGTCCGGCCACGATGGTGGCGTCCGGCGGTTCGGGTCCGGTCAATTTTGGGTTCGGGACTCGGGGCTCGGGTCAAGATTATGCTTCCGGGTCAGATTCAGATCGGGCTCGGTTTGCGTGCCGTCTTCAAGTTCTAGTCGTGGGTCAAGTATGGTGCTCTCGGGTAGATCCGGTCAGATTCGGGTTGGTCAACCCGGTCAACTCAGTAAACTTCGGTCAAGCGTTACGGTATAATTAACTAGCAATTATTTCGTTATATTATTATTTACACATATATTTCTAAAATATATAAATATGAACGACTAACTCGCTAACGAACCGATAAAAATATTAACGAAAAGCATTATGAGCTAATATTTGTGTATTAGTCGTGACTCGCGTTGTTGTTGGACTAAATTGATGGACTATACGTATATATATATATATTTATATAAACAGGATGATTTATATAATAGTCACAACGTATAAAGTCTCGCGGATTAGAATGCGGATAAATATAATGTCGTCTTTGTTAGGAGTTGATTTTGGGAATTTGTAGACAACTTGTGTTGTCTGGTTTATACCAAAAACAGAGGAAACTCTGCCGAAATTTTTATAAATCCGAAGCGCGACAAGTGTGACTTTATTGTTCGTTCTTATAAATAACTTTCCAAGCGCTTGATAAATGTAGTCATGTACAATCACGACGTTTTGACAAATATTATTTGTAACAATAATAGTCCATTCCGAGAAATATTTCAAAACAAATATATAGTCTTTTGCTACCAAGCGTCAAGGATTGACGAGTTTTTAAAGGTTACTTGGTAACTAAAATATGTTTGTTGTTCGGATTAAAAGATGTATAAACGTTCGGATTTATTTGGAAAACCTTTTTATAAAAAGCAAAGTCTTGAGATTTGTAAGATACTCGGATTCGGGAAAAGAAATAACAAATGTTATTAAAAAGGATTTTAATAACTATATTATATTTTAGCAAGGTATATTTTCCGAAAATAACTATACAAGACGATTACATTTATCCGATTTACGAGACAAGCTATTACTCGGGATGAGTTATACGTTTCGTGGTGTTAGTCCAACATGGTTTACACACGCAGAGTAACAGGTGCGCGACTTGGGTACTATGCCGTGTGTGAACACATGAATTATGGTAAGTCACGATCGGTTCGTCGAGTTAAAGCACTTAAAGACTCGGGTTAGTACACACGAGTCAAGATAGTTGGATAAACTATCTTTTAACCGGAAAAATAAGCTAGGTATATATATGATAGACTTTAAGGTGTCCTTATTGGTACTTAGGGCACGAGGAAGTCGGTCAAAGCTTTGGATTTTATTTGCTAGCTAAGCATGGAAATTAAGGTGAGTCTCACGGCCCCATTTTACTGTTTTAACTGGGGGAAAGATATGTTTGTCAAAAGTTATCACATATTGAAATGTTTTCAAAGGTTAAAATGTGGTAAGTGGCATGATGAGTACTTGAGTTTTTGGTCGCCACTCGGGGTTGGGTCCTCGCTACTGTAACCATTAATTCAGGTAAATGAAACTGAAGGAATATTTGGATAGTACTATTGGTGCCTGACAAGGCCCACCCCTAATCGATAGCGTCGATTATGCATCGGTGTATGCCTGGGGTGCATGTATTCTGAACTTAAGTCGTTGGGTTCCGAGAAACGACTTGGAGCGGGGCATATTTATTAGTCTTGGTTTGGTTATGGGACTCAGGGGATTGCTCATCATCATAATTTGTAGGAGCTAGCTACTCCATACAAAGGCCACGAAATGTGCTGGATTTGCACAGGATATAAAAATGTGCTGGATTTGCACAGGATATAAAAATGTGCTGGATTTGCACAGGATGTAAAAATGTGCTGGATTTGCACAGGATGTAAAAATGTCGTATTTACGAAACTAAAACCTGTGAACTCACCAATATTTTATATATTGACGTCTTTTTAAACATATCTTTCAGGTAACTAAGTGCTGAACAGGTATGCGGCTAGTACGGTGGAATTTGGGATGTCGGACAATGGTTGGGGGTTTTCATCTATTGTTACCTTCGGGTTGGGACATAAACGGAAACACCCCACTTTAAAACTTAATGTTTGTGGTTTTAAGTAATGTTTGAAAACAGGTACTCCTTCCCGACATCTTAATATAATGATCTTTTCTAATTAAATATAGTTTGTGTTAATCTTGACTTTGATATGCTTTCGAGCGTCGCGCCACGTGTTTCCGCCATTGGCGTGGTGTGACATTGTGTGGGTGTTGGGGCGAGTTGTGGGACGACTAGGGTTATTAATATGAAGTTTAGGAGGTCAAGTATTGTATTTATAGGCGTTTTTAGTCGTCCAGCACGTTATAGGCGAGTACGCAGCATCATCAGGCGAATAGGGATGCTAATCGCCTATAGTAGGGGCGATTAGCATGCTATTCGCCTATAGCATGTCCCTATTCGCCCCCTATAGGCGATTAGGACTCCCTACTCGCCTATAGGGGTTGGTTCCGTGTATTTTGCGCGTTAAACCCCGTTTTAACATATGTTAACACATTTTCACATACCGACAAGTCACATAATGATTGTAAACACATAATACTTGCAAACAAACATATTCACACTCGTTCACCAATTCCCGGGACTCGAGACTTGATGTTCCCCATGCTCCGACGATTTCTACGAATCGTCACCCTTTGTACACTTGGTTAAGGACTGACATCTAGTGAGCCTTTAGACTAACATCTAACGATCCTCTATACCAAACTAACAGTTCCCGAACCGTAACACGACTCAACTAACCCAGTTAAGTGTAATATACGCGTGACTCGCTAAGGTAGACTTTAATTTAGACAACGTTGTTAATCGGAATTTGCCGGGTGTCACATCATCCCTACGTTAAAAGAATTTTCATCCCGAAAATTGCACAAGTATCAAAAGGAATAACAAAAGAAACAGACAAAAGATAGAAACCAAGAATGAGATTTACCCGAGTTGTCACATCATCCCCACGTTAAAAGGAATCTCGCCCCGAGATTCTTTCAGCAGCAGTGGTAACATATCTCAATTCGAACGCTTCCTTAGGAAAGAGATGAGGATACTTAGACTTCATCTGATCCTCCCGTTCCCAAGTGTACTCTGGTCCCCGGTTCGAGTTCCAGCGAACCTTAACAATACGAATCTTACTATGACGTAGGCTACGAATCTTGTAGTCAAGGATCTCAATAGGTTCCTCCACAATCCGAAGACGATCATCCATCTTGATCTCTTCCAGTGGAACAATAAGAGACTCGTCCGCCAGACACTTCTTTAAGTTGGACACATGGAAGACGTTATGTACGTTGCCGAGCTCCGTCGGTAAATCAAGACAATATGCCACCGGTCCAATCCGTTCCAGGATTGTAAATGGACCGACATACCGAGGGTTGAGTTTGCCACGCTTCCCAAAGCGTATGACGCCCTTCCACGGTGAAACTTTCAGAAGTACTTTGTCATCAACTTGGAATTCCAATGGCTTGCGACGTTGATCAGCATAACTCTTTTGCCGATCCCGTGCCGCTGCCAACCGGTTGCGAATCTGTACGATCTTTTCCGAAGTTTCGTACACTAGCTCAGGCCTAGTGAGTTGACTCTCACCCACCTCAGCCCAACAAAGAGGAGACCGGCATTTCCGCCCGTACAGTGCCTCGAACGGAGCTGCCTTGATGCTCGTGTGGTAACTGTTGTTGTAAGAGAATTCTACTAACGGTAGGTGAGCTTCCCAACCTTTGCCAAAATCGATCACACATGCTCGCAGCATGTCTTCTAAGGTTTGAATCGTGCGTTCACTCTGACCGTCAGTCTGCGGGTGATATGCGGTACTCATATCTAGCTGGGTACCCAAAGCCTTGTGCAAAGACTTCCAGAAGTGAGAAGTAAAGTGGGAGTCACGATCCGAAATAATAGAAACCGGCACCCCGTGCTTAGAAACAACTTCCTTCAGGTAAAGACGAGCCAAACGATCCATGGTGTCGGTCTCCTTAATAGCGAGAAAATGGGCTGATTTCGTCAACCGATCAACAATCACCCATATCTTATCATTCCCGCTCGGTGACTTAGGTAGTTGCGTGACAAAATCCATTGTAATCCGTTCCCACTTCCACTCCGGAATCTCAGGTTGTTGCAAGAGACCCGACGGTTTCTGGTATTCCACCTTGACCTTAGCACAGGTCAAGCATTTGCTCACGTATGAGGCTATATCCGACCTCATGTTTGGCCACCAGTAAAGCACCTTCAGATCTTGGTACATTTTATCCGAACCAGGATGAATAGAATACCGGGACTTGTGAGCCTCATCGAAAACAAGCTCCCGAAGTCCCCCGAATAAAGGAACCCATATGCGTTCTGCGAAGTAGTGCAGGCCATCAGGTCTTCGCTCGAGGTGCTTGTCGGCACCGTGCATAGTCTCAGCTTTAAGGTTTTCCTCCTTCAAAGCTTCTAACTGGGCAGAACGGAGTTGGTCAGGTAGAGAGGAATGAATGGTGAGTTGCAACGCCCGAACGCGACGAGGTTTAATTGATTCCTTCCTGCTCAAAGCGTCTGCTACTACATTCGCCTTGCCAGGATGGTACTTAATGGCGCAATCATAGTCATTCAGAAGTTCAATCCAACGACGTTGTCGTATGTTCAAATGTTGTTGGTCGAAAATATGTTGAAGACTCTTGTGATCGGTGTAGATGGTGCATTTGGTACCGTACAAGTAATGTCTCCAAATTTTCAACGCGAAAACCACTTCACCCAACTCCAAGTCATGGGTGGTGTAGTTCTTCTCGTGCACCTTGAGTTGACGAGAAGCATACGCAATCACTTTCTCGCGTTGCATCAACACGCAACCGAGACCATGAATTGAAGCATCACAGTAAACAACGAAATCATCAGGGCCTTCAGGCAAGGACAAAATAGGAGCAGAACAAAGTTTAGACTTCAGTTCTTGAAATGCCGACCCTTGTGGTTCACCCCAGTCGAATTTTCTATCCTTCTGAGTAAGAGTGGTCAGGGGTTGAGCGATCTTCGAGAACCCCTTAATGAAACGACGATAATAGCCTGCAAGGCCTAGAAATTGCCGCACGTCAGTTGGCGTCTTTGGTGCTCCCCAGTCCTTGATCGCTTCGATCTTAGCTGGATCGACATGAATTCCTAGTTCATTAACCACATGTCCTAGGAACTGAACTTCGCGTAACCAAAAGTCACACTTTGAGAACTTAGCGTAAAGTTGTTCCCGTCGCAAAAGTTCCAAAACCAAACGCAGGTGTTCCTCGTGTTCGGTCTTGTTCTTGGAGTAAATCAGGATGTCATCAATAAACACAATGACGAACTTGTCAAGATATGGTTTGCAAACGCGGTTCATTAAATCCATGAAAACCGCCGGTGCGTTTGTGAGACCGAAAGGCATGACCAAGAATTCGAAATGGCCATAACGAGTACGAAAGGCAGTCTTTGCAACGTCAGCTTCCCTTACGCGCAACTGGTGATAACCGGACCTCAAATCAATCTTAGAGTAGTAACTAGAACCCTGAAGTTGGTCGAATAGATCATCAATACGTGGAAGAGGATAACGGTTCTTGATGGTCACCTTGTTCAATTCTCTATAATCCACACACAAACGAAAACTTCCATCCTTCTTCTTAACGAACAGAATCGGGGCTCCCCAAGGGGAAGAACTTGGTCTGATGAAACCCTTGTCCAAGAGTTCCTGTAACTGACTGGACAATTCCTGCATCTCGGGAGGTGCAAGACGGTAAGGGGCCCGAGCAATAGGAGCAGCCCCTGGTACAAGATCAATACCGAACTCAACCTGACGATGGGGAGGAAGACCAGATAAATCATCGGGAAATACATCAGGAAACTCGCGTACAACAGGAATATCGTCGATCTTCTTCTCATCGGTAGAGGAAACAGATAAAAGTGCCAAAACGGCCGAATAACCCTTTCGAAGATACTTAAGGGCTTTCATGCTGGAGATGAGATTTAGCGGAACACCGCCCTTGATACCGTACACAGAAAAGAATTCTCCATGAGGGAGAGGAATCCGAATAATCTTGTCGTAACAAACGATCTCCGCGCGATACAAAGACAACCAATCCATGCCTACCACAACGTCAAAACTACCCAAAGGTATCGGCATAAGGTCGATGGGGAACGAGAAACCCGACAACTCTAGTTGACACTCCCGAAGGATACAAGTAGCTTCAATCTTTTTACCGTCAGCCAACCCAATTATATACTTAGCCTCTAATGGTACAGGTACTACATCTAGCAGTCGACTAACTTCCATGGATATAAAACTTTTATCGGCACCGGAATCAAATAAAACACTAACAGAGCGATTATTGAGAAGGAACGTACCGGTAACTGTGTCAGGATCCTGCCTAGCCTCTGCGGCTGCAATGACGAAGGCACGTGCATTCCTTCCACTGCCCCCGTTGTTCCCGTTACCGTTGTTCCCGCCCTGCTTCAGTTTCGGGCAATCCTTCTTGTAATGCCCAGTCTCCCCACAGTTGTAACAACCCTGCCTTCCCGTAGTTCCCTGAGTAGTAGGAGCCGAGTTAGTAGTTGGAGCCTGGGTCGATGGAAGTGTCGCCCGACAGTCTTTAGCAAAATGCCCCAGTCGCTGACAACGATGGCAGCGATTACGGTCGCAGTCCCCCTGATGATGACGCCCACACTTGTTGCATTTAGGTAATTTCCCCGCATAACCACCCTGTTTGTTACCAGAAGAAGAACCCCCGCTATCGAACCTCTTACCCTGTTGTGCTGGCACAGATCCTTTCCCCTCATTATCCCACTTACGCTTGTTATTCTCTGGGGCCTTGACAGTCGAACCCTTAGCAGGCAAAATACCCTCATTCACCTTCAAGTTTGTCATCCTGTGAGCCGATCGGACCACCTCTGAGTATGTAGGATGATTTCCCGCAGCCACCAACCCTGCGATCTCTGGTACTAGCCCCGAGATATAGTGTTCGATCCTCCGGTATTCTGGCACATGCAGATCAGGACACAGCACTGCCAACTCATTACGCCTTACCGTATACTTTTCAATCTCTGACCCAGTCATCTTGAGGTTCCACACCTCGTGCTCTAGCTTTTGAACTTCCTCCCTAGGACAGTATTCTCGCTTCAGCAGTTGAACAAAATTTTCCCAAGGCATAGCATACGCCTCCCCTATACCCATATTCTGGGTGATGTTGTTCCACCAGGTCAAAGCAACATCCTGGAATAACGCAGCAGCGTACTTGACTCTATCCTCTGGGAGACAGTTACACATCAGAAACACCGACTCCACCTTTTCCAGCCACCTGAGCAAGCTCACCGCACCCTCAGTGCCAGAGAATTCCTGGGGCTTACAGTCCCGAAACATCTTGTAGGTACACATAGGTGGGTGTGGGTTAACAAGACCACCTGAAATGAAACGCATGAGAAACCACGAAGAATGTAAACAAGGTTCACTAATGAGGCAAAAGTGGATAAATCACTTACCACCACCATTGTGCCCTAACTGAAAGGCAGCTTGCAGCAAGTTGTTCAGATCTTCTTGTGATAGGTTTACACCTCCACGACCACCACCACCACCGCGACCACCACCACGCCCACCATTGCGGCCACCTCCACGTCCTCCTCGTACTCCAGACATGATTCTGACAGAAAGAACGAGAAAATTTAGTTTCGCAGCTAATGGTAACCACTAGCATTTACAAGATTAAAGCTAGATCCAACTCAGGACTATCCATTCAAACCCAGAGCTCACTAGGGCTTTCATGCATTTCGGTTTATGATTTTGTGTGCACCCAAAATGATAAACCGCTCTACATGGTCCTCCAAGTGTTCTCCTAGTTCAAAGTTCAAATCACCGAACATAGACTCTTAGCTATTCACCGTAATGCTACGGTAGTTTATGGCAAGTGTTTCTATTGGAGTATGAAAGGGAGATGTCCGAGCCTTGGACAAATCTCAAGAGTACACGATTTACCCCAATATACCACACTACCTAGAGAGCAAGTAACCTGACCTAAGATAGAACGGATGATGTAACATAGGAAGGTCAGATGATTTAGAGACACCCCGACAAGCCCATACGTAATCCACCATAATGTTTAGTACTTAGTGATCGTCTAGTGTGTGCGACTCGGCTATAGTCTAAACTCTACATGCAGTCCTAGTTCACTATAACCATTGGCTCTGATACCAATCTATCACACCCTCAAATCCACTTGCGGAGTTTTACCGCGAGGCGCATGACAAACCAGGATCCAAGTCAACGATCACAATAAACAAGTCTAAATGAACATATGCAATTTCAAAAACATAGTTTAAAATCCCCAAATACAGCGGAAGCTTATTCTTAAAACATAATCCAAACGTAAACCAAATTATTCAATGTTTGAAAACCATGCAATCCTAACTAGACGCCGTGCAGACGCGTGCGCCCTAGTTCCATAGTGCTACCTTAGTGACCTGAGAAAACATGTAAGAGTTTACGTCAGCACAAAAATGCTGGTGAGTTCACAGGTTTTGTAATCAAAGTACCAAGTTCAACCTGTCCATACTATAACAATTTGCAAACCAAAGTACGCTAGCTAGGCATATGTTTTGTTACATCTACGATTGGAAAACCATTACTAACTCGCAAACCAGATGTCGTGCCCGAATAGTAAACCTGTTCCTGTTTGAGACAATATGCACTCGCCGACCCTCCAAGCCGACGAGCGGGGTTGGTCACTCCCAATAGATCTATTCACATTTCCCCGTTGTGCTAACCCGCACATTCATAGTTTCCCCCGGGACTTCCAAAGATCGTATAGTAAACCATAGAAACCCATAGTATGACAGTTGTTACCAAAACATAAGTTTAACACATGTTTTCTCCCCCAAAAAGTGAAACCAGTTAAAAGAGGGGCCGTAAACTCACCTTAGGTTGCGTTACTTCGATATACGAATAATATCAGCAAGCTATGCTAGCCCCGTAAAGCGGCGACCTAACATATGACAGTTACAAGTACTTAGACTAATAACCCGTAGGTTAGTTAGTCCCTAGATGTCCAGACCATAACCAAGTTCGTTTGAAAACACCGTGACTGTTAAATTAACCCAAAGTACAAGACTCGACATCCCATTGGTGACCCGAGACTCCCCGTATTATAATTGTACTCACAAACATACAATCATGCAATACACACTTAACATACGTTAAAGTCCAACAAGTTATAGCACGTAGTTCAAGTATCACATAAATAAGTCCGAACACATGTTACCAAGTTATTAGATATGTTACGGGGTTCCTAGCATGTTCCTAGGTGTCAAATCGGGTCCCGAAACGCTATATTACACTTACAGCAGCAGTACAGGCGATTAGGAAAAGTCAACTAGTGATTACGTGGGTCAACAGGCATTTAGGAATGCTAATCGCCTATACTATAGGCGATTAGGGCTATCTGGTATGCAATTTATAAGTTTATAGGCGATTACGTCGTAAAGCATGCAATTCAGGGCTTAACTAGCATTTAGGATCATAAATGCATGAAGTAAAGGGGAATAGGCTCCTATTCGCCTATACTATAGGCGATTAGGGCTCCTCATCAGGCGAATAGCCTCCTAATCGCCTATAGTATAGGGGATTAGGGTTCCTATTCGCCTATAGCACAGCTGTTCCGGTTTTTCGCGCGTTTAACACTCCAAATCCAATCCAGAACGTGTGTACACATCAAATATCAATCAAACAACTATATCAAACATATTTCAAGCAAAATCCTTAGCTTAACCTCGTTCTATCAGCCCTGCATGCAACCATGTAACCCAAACACAACACACATAGCATGAAACATCACATTAACATGCATAACCGTAACCCTAATGAACAATTACTCAGATTTCATCAACATGCTATCATTATTAATCTGTAACTACCTTAATATCATGTTACTAATCCTTCTTGAATCATAAAAACCCTATCTTTTAATCATAAACCCACATACAACAAGCATAATAGTTAGAATCCAATTAACAACGAATTTTCAGAAGACATTTACGTTTATAAACAGGTCTGGACTATTAGGGATTTAATAAAAACATTATTAAAGATTGCATGAATGAAAACCACACCTTAGATTTGTAATAGATTGATGTAATAGGCTTGAAATCTTGTGTTTTGATCCAAAATCGTGTTCCAGAGGTTGTGTGGGTGTTGGGGCGAGTTGTGGGACGACTAGGGTTATTAATATGAAGTTTAGGAGGTCAAGTATTGTATTTATAGGCGTTTTTAGTCGTCCAGCACGTTATAGGCGAGTACGCAGCATCATCAGGCGAATAGGGATGCTAATCGCCTATAGTAGGGGTGATTAGCATGCTATTCGCCTATAGCATGTCCCTATTCGCCCCCCTATAGGCGATTAGGACTCCCTACTCGCCTATAGGGGTTGGTTCCGTGTATTTTGCGCGTTAAACCCCGTTTTAACATATGTTAACACATTTTCACATACCGACAAGTCACATAATGATTGTAAACACATAATACTTGCAAACAAACATATTCACACTCGTTCACCAATTCCCGGGACTCGAGACTTGTATGTTCCCCATGCTCCGACGATTTCTACGAATCGTCACCCTTTGTACACTTGGTTAAGGACTGACATTTAGTGAGCCTTTAGACTAACATCTAACGATCCTCTATACCAAACTAACAGTTCCCGAACCGTAACACGACTCAACTAACCCAGTTAAGTGTAATATACGCGTGACTCGCTAAGGTAGACTTTAATTTAGACAACGTTGTTAATCGGAATTTGCCGGTTGTCACACAATAAGGCTCGGCTCGTTTCAAACTTTTTATTAAGTCGATCTCAACTAACTTACAAGTTGTTTGGCTCGTTTGCACTCCTGTTCAATATTTTAACCATGGTTAATGAGCTTGTATATTTAATTAATAAATTACAAATGGAATGGGTTAGACCATGTGTAATGGTTGGTGAAATTTGGTAGGTGAAAGGGGCGTTTTTCGACACATGGCAATGTGGGGCCACTTGGTGGGTGAAAGGGGCTTGGAATGGGCAATGGGTGTAATGGTAGGTGAAATTTGGTGGGTGAAAGGGGGTGAATATATAATGGTATTAAATTTGAATTAAAAAAAGAAAAAAAATTAAAATGAAGTGTCAACCATTGATTGGCCCCTCCAAAATTTCACCACGAGAAATATTTTGACGGGCACCCTTTAACGCCCCATTAACCGGGGGGCGGTGTTCCAAGGTGAATGGGAGGTGAAATTCCCTACTTCACGCCCAATTCACCAATGATTACACCTGGTCTTATGACCTATAAATTTCTATCTATTTTTATGTTAAGCTTATATTAAAAACTTTGAGGGTGTGTTGGGTTTAAAAAAAAATTGAAAGGTAACGTTACATAATCTTCCGTTGTAACGTAATACAAAAAACATAAAAATACGGAAAAAAAAATACACTATGCAGTAAGAGTTTAGGGGTAACGAACGCCACCCCTCGTTTTGTAATACGTCTGCCCCTGTGGTGAGGCCTATTGGTTATTTATATATAGTTTTATCACAAAGACTTGCTTAACTACACAATCTAACTAACTTACAAACGGTTTCTATATTTGTTTTGGTGTCATCAACCCATAAACCACGCATGACGCCACACTGTTATCAACGTGCCCCGCTGCAGCGCGCAGGGTAGGGCATCTAGTTCATACTAGTTAACGATTATATAAAAAATTTGCATTCATGTTATTGCCATCTTAAGATACAAAGTCAACAAAAGGAACAATTTTGAAGATTTGGACAAGGATATTCTTGTCTTTATATGCATTTTTTTTTAATTTCCATGAAAAGTTGGAGAACTTGTTCGGTACCATATTATTGATTAGACCCATTTTGTCTCACACCCAAGGTGGGCTCCTAACAATCATCCAATATAAAAACAATGCCCTTTTTAACTCATTACTACTTTTTATGATTTATTTTTATTTTTATTTTTATTTTGTGGGGCATTCACGGATCCAATGCACAAGGCTTTTAAATGCGTTCTTAGGAAGTCCCATGTGGGTTGCATTTGCCTCTCTATAAACATCAAAGCCTAACAAAAATTTCACATTTGATGTGGTTCGTCGATTAACTCGGTTCCAGTGGCTCGTAGTATGTAAACCAAACCAGTGAGATAATTGATTTTTGGTTCAACCGGATAGTTCAGTCTAGTTCTGAATACATTGGTTTTAAACAAGTAAAGAAATTAGAGATTATTCATTGCGTGTCGTTTATTGTGAATCTATTTCTTAATGCACATATAATAGAAATTTTTTATAATTATAAAATCTAGCAACGTGTTATATAATCATGATTCATGCATGTAGACGAGGCGTGTACAATTCTGTTATAGCTTTATTATGTTTATAAGTGACAAAATATCATTTTTTTTCTTGTCAAGATATTAATAAAAGAATAAAAATTAGTCTTATCACATATGTTATTGCTTTCAAATTTCCCTCTTATCTTTGTCTTTAACATGGGAATGCCGACAACCAAAAGTAATGATATCATATATAAACCAGACAATTAGGGAGATCTAGAATATACAATCAAATGGTTGATTTGGTCATTATTTTGCTTTGCATCCTTTATAGGACAAATTTGTACCGCATCAAATCATGACATTCATGTCGAGATTATATAATTTGAAACACATCACATCATGGCATTCATATCGAGATTTTATATATATACACATATATGTATATATGTATAGATTTCTGTACAAAGTGTGAGAAGTCTATCTAGTCATTGTGTTTTAAATTATGGCTATGATGTTTGCATTGAATTATATTAAAAAAAACACCAAACGCAACAATTTAAAACGGAAAAATTACAGAATTCGTCCTTTAGGTTTACCTCGTTTTTCAGTGGTTGTCTTTTCGCGTTTCAGTTGCTGAGATTCATCCTTAACGATCTAAAATGTTACACCCACTGTCCTAAGGCACTAACTTGGTTAAGTTTTAACGTTAAATCGGATCATGTGCCTGGCACGTGATGGTAACTTGATCGTTTCATCTCCCCATTTCATCTTCCACCTATATATCTATAACGAATTAGAGGAGATTGATCAGATCATCTAGGGTTCTTCAAGAAACCCAAATTAGGGCAAGCACTTCAATCGATCATGGACCCTGTGTACTGCCATTGCGGAAAACCAGCAATTGTACGTACATCGTGGACAAATAGAAACCCAGGTCGAAAGTTTTATGCTTATCCTGACCAGGTACGTTATACACTCAAGTTTCTGATTTTCATTACATAATGTTGCATCTGATGGATTTGTTTATGTCAAATTAGCTGTCACGATGTGGATTTATTGGATGGTGTGATGAATTGAAGTGCCAAAGGTGTACAAACATCATACCAGGTCTGTTAAAAGCTAAGAACAACCTTGAAGTTTATAATGTCCACCTTGTTGTTGCAAACCACCAGCTTGAAGACAAAGTTAAAGCTTTGAAAGGTCAAGGAAGCAAATGGAAAAGGATGTTGATTTGCAATTGGTTAGGTTTCTTGGTGTATATAGTTTTATATTCTTAGTTGAACTGTGCATATAATGCACCTGTTAGGACCTTGTAAAAAATGGCTAATGATAATGAAAGTGCTTATAATTCACATATTGAATCTTTGTCACTCTACATATCTCCACAACCCTAGGTATGAGGATATACGTAGTTATTTACTTAAAATCGATTCTAGATTTCCTCCCCTTTTTCTACATCACATTTTTAAATACACCATTTTTTTGCTTCTTATGAGGCTTGAACTCCCAACCTTACCTTTAGAATTCCATCACCATTACCACCACACCATAAGGGGTGGGGTGCACGGTTTCATTAATTAACATTAACATTATGTTAAAAACTTTAGTCATATGAAATCATTTATTCCTATAATTTATTTATTTGTTTTTTATTCAATATAAGGTCCTAGGTAGCTAGAGATAGATAGTGTATTTTGTTTGTGTTTGGGCCATTGATAGTTTGAATTTAATCCATTATGACTTTTGTGGGGTTTTAGCCTAAAATAAATGGACAATTTTTCGTGTGTTGGGAAATATAAAGCATGTAAGGTACACATAAATACATAATAGAGCACATTTAATATGAGTATACCAAATAAGTTTGCATTTTGACTTGATTTCCCAATAATGGAGTGTGCACTTGGATTATATTAGAGGAAGAAAAATAAGAAAGTGTGATAGTGGGTTTTGTGAGCTAATAATAATGCTTTAACATGGCTGCAAAATCGTTTTCGGCTTTAATCATGTATTGAGTTCAATTCCTAGACATAATGCTTTAACACACACATCTATCAAATCATCATGTTACTAGAAAATACACTTTTGCCTTTGGAAAAAAAATTACTGAGGCATCATCGGATTAAACAAAACCCTCAAAAAAAATTCTTTAATCTATTTGTGATCGTAATTACCAACGAATCTCCGACAAGTATCTAGAAAAAGCCAATATCGTTAAGGCTCGCCGTCAATAAATTTTATTTAACTTTTTTATTGAAAGTTATTATCGCCGACAGAACAAACCATCTGTGGTATTTCGTAGGGCTGTAAACGAACCAAACGAACACGAACATGGCCTGGTTCATGTTCGTTTGTTAAGGAAATAACGTGTTCACGAACTGTTCATGAATACTTATCGAACGAGTTTTTCTGTTCGTGTTTATTTGTTAAGGGAATAACGTGTTCACGAACTGTCATGAACACTTACCGAACGAGATTTTCTGTTTGTGTGCAATTGTTAAAGAAATGAACATTTGCGTTTTCGTTTATGCTTATTTGTTACAACTTAGGAGTCGGACAAAAGCAAACACAAACAAACACAAATTGATGTAAATGAACACATACAAGCATTCATGAACAAAACCCGGGACAAATTAACACATATTAAATTTCAAATAAAATCAACATTTTTTATCACAAACATTGTTACCAAAATATACTAATATAATTACCCAAACATACTTGACATAATCTTGACCATATAAATATAATTACCATAACATAATGTCTCATAAAAACATAAAATTATCAAATTAAGCTTGAAATTCTCATTTAATCCACAAAAAATACAAGTTAATCAAAATAGGTGAACTAATATTAAAATGTGATATACTAATATATTTTAAATAATCTACCAATGGGAATTTGAATTACCTAAATTAAAAATAAAAAATAAAAAATAAAAAAAATATAAATGAATAAAAATGAACGAACATGGCCTTTGTTCATATTCGTTTGTTTAATTAAACGAATAAAAAAAATTTGTTTGTGTTCGTTCGTTTATTAAACGAACGAACACAAACGACCTTCAGGCCGAACAGTTCACGAACTGTTCGCCGAACGTTTGGTTTGTTTACAGCCCTAGTATTTCGGTAAAAAGGTCTTCACCGACACGTCAATGATAGTTTATTGATGATCCATTAATAATCCGTCAATTAAGTATCCATTAGTGATCCTTCAATGAAGCCTCCATTAGTAATATGTCTGTGAATTCTTTACCCACACCTGTTTTCCCTCATACTTGCACTAATGGATATTGCAACCAACGGATAGCTAATGGATGTTGACATTAGTAAAATTCCTCTTATTTGTAGTGGTGTCGTTGTCATCATCCTCTTCATTATCATTATGTACTTCACTTCCTGTTATTTGCTAATTTATTTATATTTAAGAATTTTAGTTTTCAAATAGGTTTATCAAGTAAAGAACACTAACCCATATAAAATGGTTAACCTAGGCTAAGTTTAGGTTCAAAAAGAACCAATTCTAAACCAACCATCCATCACATCTCATTCCTTAAACAAAACAAGTTACATTTAAATGGTGGGTAAGCGGGCAACAAATTGCGCCGCTATCCCCTTTTGAATCGCAAAGTCTATCCTGCTAAACACAACAAAAGCCACGTCATCATTATAGTTTGAGTTAACTATTTTCAAGTGTAGCCAATATGTGTAATTACACGTTATATCATATCATATCATTTTTCTTTCCGTTCATCATAAGTCATAACAGCTCGTTAGGGAAAACTCATGCGTCCCCATCAATACTAATCAGTTGGAGCAGATAAAACGCAATTTAATTACGTTCTCCTCTGAATGTGGACTCAAAAGATATAACATCAAGAGGACAAAAACAAAATAATGACATATCTAGTGTTCCTTTTACAATGTCTTTAGTTTGATTTTTTCAAACATGGTATACGTACTAAATTGATGTTCCAAGAAAGATTCATACATTATCTTTTAATGGTTGTTTCTTTCATGTTCATAGTGCACATTGGACACCATTTGTCTCTTTGTTTATGGCTTTGGGTCCGCACCGTGCATTAATGTCATTTACGTAATATCAGTAATGTATATTTTATGTCGGATATGATAGCTTTCTTTGAAATTGAAATAAGGTTTCAATATTGTCACGACATGTATTTTGTCTTAGCTTATAAACGTGCATATAGGTGTTAAATTTGGCTCGCAAATACTATGCTTCTTGAACTTTTATAAAACGTAGACAATATGTCACAAACATGGTATCATGATCAAAGAACAAAATATTATTGAATCAGAAAAGACGATAAACAAACTTTGAGATCTAAACGACTTACAAAGAATCAAAAAAACAATAAACTCTCACAGCTCTCAAAACTAATCAAAAACTAGACAAAGGATTAGAACCAACTCAACATAATACAAGATGTAATCTGGAAACCCTAATCGTCTAATATCAAAGAAGAACAGAGAGAGAGAGCACAAGAAATAATGTGAGACTGAATGAGGACAACTAGATGGACGACTGAAGACGAAAAGCTTTTATACTCGAGCTATCAGATGAGACCTCGGGATCCGTGTGAAACATATTTGAGCCATCCATTGTGAACGACTCAATCTTAGCCGTTCACAAGAAACACACATTTAAACGTAAACAACTGGACCAGGCCATGTGTAACACCCCAACCGATGGCGGAAACATCGGAATGTCACGTATTGATGACTGTTCAGTAGCTCATGGTGAATAATAAATTTCATTAAATGATTTAAATAAATTACATACAATTTGTTCTACAAGAATTCATACATCAAAATGAATAATACTATGCACACATCTTCAAGTATTAACTCAAATCTTCAAGCAAGTAGAACCTGAAACATGTTAAAGTTGAAAATATTTTGGGTCAACAAAATGTTGGTGAGAATACATAGGTTTTTGAATATAGTTGATAACAATAGTTTGTACAACAATCACAGTTGTATGATGATAGAGTATGATTCCGACATGTAACAATGCGTCTTTGTACAATCAAACCTTGTGTCGACTGATGACTAACTCGCAAGTTAGTTAAATGTTGTTACTGTTATCGATCATCCCTGAATTTATGCGGGGGGATGGGTTTGTCAGACCTATAGCGCTATAATCTAAACAGGCGGCTTGATCAATGTTAATGATTGTACTGTGTCTTTTTGTTACAGTCAAATGATAGAATGAGTAAATGATAGTGTATAAAATGTTAAACATGTTTCACCCCAAAATGTAAAACAGAAAAAGGGGCTATGTAAACTCACCTTAGCAAATTGTTATATCTGTTGAAAAAAATTGAATAGTGGTGTTGCCCAAATGTGCCAAGTATTACCCTATACATAAGGTAATAAATATGTCTAAGTCTATCTAGTCTACCAATATATATATTCTAGGGCCTCGAATTGGGGATAAATGCTCGTTTGATTAATAATAAAAATGTTTGTTAATTGAGGGAAATTTAATAAATAAATAAACAAAAATCTTTTTATAAGATTTGAATTTAAGATGGTCACAATAATGATTTTAAAGTATAAAAATAATTTTTATAAAATTATTTTCTTTAAAATAGAATATTAAATCTATTTATTACAAATTGTCAAAATTTAACTTTAATATTTAAAAATACTAAAGTTAAAGAATTATTAGTTTAAAAATTATATTTCTGTTCTAAATAATCAGAAATAATTTATATAAAATTTTGGTGCAAAAATATTAAAAATTGGATTTATTATGATTTAATTATGATTAAAACTAACAAAAATTGATTAAAAATATTAAATAAATGATTTTTCAGAAATAAAAATCATTTCAGAAAAGTTTATTGTTATAAAAACTCAGAATAATTTTTGTGGAAATTTATTAAATTGTTTTGATATTTTTATAGAATTTTATAAATAAAATAGAATAAACTTGAGTTATTTATTATATATATTAAATAAATAAATTTTTGAAAACTAAAAATTGTAAGTTAAACTTTTTCATTAGATTAACTTAAAATAATTTTTGTAGAATTATTAAAAGAGTTTTAATATTTTAAAATGAATTTATAAAGTATAAGTAATATATATAATTAAAATTGATTGTTTTTAATTGAAACAAAACAAAAAGGAAAAATGTTTGCAACAGCCGGGGATCGTGTAACATTACGCATTTATACTTGTACGTTACACGTCATTATTAATAAAAACGTCAAGTTCCAGTATTATTGTTTGCATTTAATTATTTTTGTGGCATTTTGGGAACCCTAATACTATATTAATTATATATATATATATATATATATATATATATATATATATATATATATATAGATATATTGTGGAAAAATGTTTAAAAAAAATTGTGCTTGGGCCGGGACTCGAACCCGCGTCCCAAGCCGGTTCAATTATACACACCCACATAACCAACTGATCTAGCCATAATCCTTGTTTTAAACCCGGCTCATTATTAATATAACACTAGTTTAAAAAAAACCCTCACAATTGACTTAGAAAGTCAACTGTGAGACGCGACTTACCATAATCACAATCAATAACTCGTAATTGATTTGTGATTGGCAATGCACCATGATTACCGGCCTGTTGTGACTCATACACACGGCAATTGACAATCAATTGTTACCAAAATTGATCCACGACGCTTCAACATTCATTACAAAGTCAACGATTGCCAATTCGAAGACCCAAGCCATTACCCTATAAATTGAACCTTTCTGGACCTTCACAACTCGCCAATCTATCTTTCTCAACCTCTAATTTCTCATAACAAACCTCTGTTCTTGGATTTTCTGTTCGAGTTGACTTTGAAGTCTTGACTTGTCATTCGTGTCTAATTCAGTATTGTAAGTGTGATTATTGTTGTGGGTTTCATTAATCGGAACATACACAACATTAACCCCATGATTAATTGGGTTAATGTTGTGTGATTCGATCAATTGCAGAATCTAGGGCTCGTTGTATGATTTGGGGATAAACACGATTTCTGTTATGTTATTTATTTTTAATAAACAGAAACCAACACAACCACTGGTCTGGACCAAGTGGTTGTGTCTGGTACCCACCAACTAAGCCACGCGGGTTCGAGTCCCGGCTGTGGCAAATCATTTTCTTTATTTTGTTTTTAATCAAACAATCAAAATTAATTATATTACTTATATTTTATAAATTCGTTTTAAAATATTAAAACTCCTTTAATAATTCTACAAAAATTATTTTAAGTTAATCTAATGAAAAAGTTGAACTTACAATTTTTAGTTTTCAAAAATTTATTTATTTAATATATTTAATAAATAAATCAAGTTTATTCTATTATATTTATAAAATTCTATTAAAATATCAAAACAATTTTATAAATTTCCACAAAAATTATTCTGAGTTTATATAACAATAAACTTTTCTGAAATGATTTTTATTTCTTAAAATTCATTTATTTAATATTTTTAATCAATTTTTGTTAGTTTTAATCATAATAAATTCAATTTTTAATATTTTTGCACCAAAATTTTATACAAATTATTTCTGATTATTTGGAACAAAAATATAATTTTTAAACTAATAATTCTTTAATTTTAGTATTTTTAAATATTAAAGTTAAATTTTGACAATTTGTAATAAATAGATTTAATATTCTATTTTAAAGAAAATAATTTTATAAAAATTATTTTTATACTTTAAACTCATTATTGTGACCATCTTAAATTCAAATTTTATAAAAAGATTTTTGTTTATTTATTTACTAAAATTCTCTCAATTATCAAACATTTTAATATTAATCAAACGAGCATTTATCCCCAATTCAAAGCCCTAGAACATATACATTTGTAGACTAGATAGACTTAGACATATTTATTACCTTATTATAGGGTGATATTTGGCATTGTTTGGGCAACACACTATTCAATTTTCAAGAAGTATAACATTTTTCTAAGGTGAGTTTTACATAGCCCCTTTTCTATTTATCACCGTTTTTGGGGTGAAACATGTTACAACATCATTTATGCAATTCAATCATCAATGTGTCTATGTGTTTTTCTATGTTGCATTATGTCTTGAACATGACTAGGGTAAGCACAATTCTAGCATAATCATTAACATTGATCAGCCGACGGTATACATTGATAGATCTATTGGACTGACAATCCCACCCGGATACGTGCCTCCTACAAAGGTAGCGTGGGTGTTTGTTATCGCATAACATATTCGAGTGAACCATGAGCGTATGGGATGTACCACATTATAACAGTCACAAGGGTTGATTATGCACTCGATTTACTTCTAGTATGTTTTCACATATGGACTAGACTTGCCATGACACATGAATTGCACAACATTTTTATTCGATTATCAAAACCTATGTAATTCTCACCAACTTTTTGTTGACCCAAAAATATTTTCAAAATTAACATGTTTCAGGTAACAATGAAGCTGAGGCTTGAGTTTGCATATGGATTATACATGAAGTTATTATTTGGAGCTATTTGAAGTTTTGTTATTTGATATTATGTATTGAATTTCTAGACATCATTTTATTTTTGGATTATTATGCTTTGAATAAATTATTTAAAATTCAATTTATACCATGTGCTACTGAAACAATCATCAATACGTGACATCCCGATGTTTCCGCCATCGGTTGGGGTGTTACAGATTGGTATCAGAGCCTTGGTTATAGGGAATTAGGTTATTAGAAAATAATCTAGACTATAACCTTAGGGACTTAAACAGTATTTGCTCCTCTTACTTGAAATCCTAATTGCTTCCTTAATCTTATCCCTATCCTATGTAACCCTAAGCCTACATGTGACCTACTCTTATTCGTCTGCTGCAATCCTGATCCACCATTAGATTAATAGGACAAAATCCTCAGGTTTAACCTGAACCCCCTTGAGATCTCGTCGAAGTTCTAGATTTTAATAACGAACACGTGCAATTTGGAAGGGTGAACGCCTGTATTCTGAATCTTCTATCTAGGCTGGCATTGCGCATATATCCCAATCAGACGAGGGACCCGGATGCCTACCTGGAAATTCTCGGGATGAGTGTTCACTTATAGGCTAAAGCATGTCTTCAAATGTTATTGGAATTTAGAATCTTTGATAAGTCAACGTTTTCGTTTATTCGTTTTAATTAATGAATAAATGATTACATTCCTTATATAATCTCATTCATTTCATTGTGTCTCTTACAGATCATGCCTCCACGTCGCAGCACTCGCAATAGCAATGGTGAGAACCACGAGGAAGGTGGCGATAACCATAACCATAACCACGGTGCTAACCACAACAACAATGGTGTCGATGCCCAACTGGTTGCGATCATTTCTTAACAAATGGCGCAGCAAATCGCGACTCTGGTTCCCAATTTACTAGCTCAAGTCATCCAGATGAACGGCAACATGAACGGTAACGGCAACGGGAACGGTAACGGCAATGGTAATGGAAATGGAAACCACAACGGAAACGGGAATGGTCTCCCAGCCTGTACCCTTAAGCACTTTAATTCTTGTAATCCCCCAAAGTTTAGTGGTGAAGAAGGAGCTACATGACTCCTACAATGGTTTAAGGGTATTGAAAATACCTTCATCAACAGTGAATGCCCCGACAACTTCAAGGTTCGTTACGCCATGAGTGTTCTCCACAAACGAGCACTCACTTGGTGGAATGAGGAAAAACGCACCCGTGGGGCCGAAGTTGCTCTTGCTATGACATGGGACCAAGTCAAGGAGGTTATGAAGGAAGAGTTTTGTCCTCGCAACGAGGTTAAGAAGCTAGAAGATAAGTTCCACACCGTAGCTCAAGATAGTGGGGAAAACCTTGCCTACAACACCCGCTTTCACGAGCTTAGCTTATTGTTACCCCACAAAGTCACTCCCCTGCCGGTAGCCATCGAGAAGTATATCGGTGGTCTGCCCATGCAAATTCAGGACACCATTTGGGGAAGAAATCCTGCCACTTTGGAAGAAGCCAAACATCTAGCGGCTACTCTTACTGATAATCACGTGAAGAACGGTACTCTCTTCCGCAAGGGCACTAAGAAGACGGTTGCCAAAGACACTCCTCAGCCCGCTATTGAAGTCAAGCCTGAAACCTCAAGCAACAAGAAGCGTAAGGCTAGGAACTACATGGTTGCTACCACCCCACCTGCAGCACAAAACCCAGCCAAGAAACCATACACCGGACCTCACCCCTTGTGCAATACTTGCAAGTACCATCATCCAGCACAGGTGCCATGTCGCTTTTGTACTAAGTGTCAAAGGTATGGTCACCTTGTGAACATCTGCCGAGCTCCTCCTGCTGCCCAAAACAACAATGCCCCAGCTCCTAACCAACAAAACAACCGGCCTGCTCGTGGTCAGTGCTACGAGTGTGGCAGCCCTGATCACTATATCAACAATTGCCCCAATCACAACCAAAACCAAAACCAAAACCAGAACCAAAACCGCAACCAAAACCAGAACCGCAACCAGAACCAAGGTGCTCGAGGTCGCGCCTACAATCTCAATGCTAACCAGGCTCGTGACAACAACGAAGTGGTGAATGGTACGTTCTTCATTAATAACCACTATGCATCCATATTATTTGATTCGGGAGCTGATAAGTCATTTATATCACTGAAGTTTGAACCTTTACTTAACTTACCCCAAACTAATCTAGAGGAACCTTTAGTGGTAGAGGTAGCTAATGGGAAGTCTATCACGATCGACTCTATTATTCGTAACTGTGTGTTGAACCTCGACGATCACACTTTATCTATCGATCTCATCCCTATGCATCTTGGAAGTTTTGATGTCATAGTAGGCATGGACTGGTTGTCAACCCATCGTGCCGAAATTCTGCGCTTTGAGAAAGTCAAACGCATCCCTCTCGAATCTGGTAAGATTTTGAAGATCTACGGTGAGAAGCCTTGTGGCGAGCTTAAGCTCATGTCTTGTACTACTGCCCAAAAGTACTTACGAAAGGGGTATACAGCCTTCTTAGCTAACGTGATAGAGAAGAAGGATAAAGGCAAAAGTATCCAAGACATTCCAATCATTCGGGACTATCCTGAAGTCTTTCCAGAGGATTTACCTGGTTTGCCTCCGGCTCGACAAGTGGAATTTAGAATTGATCTTGTTCCTGGTGCTAATCCTGTCGCTAAAGCTCCTTATCGTCTTGCACCCTCTGAGATGCAAGAACTTGCCAGTCAACTACAGGAACTTTCTGATAAAGGTTTCATTCGCCCTAGTTCTTCTCCATGGGGAGCCCCCGTCTTGTTCGTTAAGAAGAAAGATGGATCTCTTAGAATGTGTATCGACTATCGTGAACTCAACAAACTCACCATCAAGAATCGTTATCCATTGCCTAGGATTGACGATCTTTTCGATCAACTTCAAGGAGCAACCCACTTCTCGAAGATTGATCTTCGTTCTGGTTATCATCAGCTTAGAGTCCACGATGAAGATATTCCCAAGACAGCTTTTCGCACACGATATGGTCACTATGAATTCATGGTCATGCCTTTTGGATTGACCAACGCTCCCGCAGTGTTTATGGATTTAATGAATCGAGTTTGTAGACCCTACCTCGACAAATTCGTGATCGTTTTCATTGATGATATTTTGATTTACTCTAAATCAAAATCCGATCACGAACAACATCTTCACTCCATCTTGGGTCTCCTAAAGAAAGAACAACTGTATGCTAAGTTCTCGAAATGTGAATTTTGGCTTAAGGAAGTTCAATTTTTGGGACATGTCATTGATATGAACGGGATTCATGTTGATCCTGCAAAGATCGAAGCTGTGAAGAATTGGAGTGTTCCTAAAACTCCAACAGAAGTTCGTTCTTTCCTTGGTTTGGCTGGTTATTATCGTCGATTCATCGCCAACTTCTCTAAGATCGCTGTTCCCCTCACTGCCTTAACTCACAAGGGTAAACCCTATGAGTGGGGACCAAAGCAAGAGGAAGCATTTGAAACTCTCAAGCTAAAACTCTGTGAAGCTCCTATTCTGTCTCTACCTGATGGTAATGATGATTTCGTGGTCTATTGTGATGCATCAAACCAAGGTCTTGGTTGTGTTCTCATGCAACGAGGAAAGGTTATTGCTTATGCGTCTAGACAGCTCAAGACTCACGAAAAGAATTATACCACCCATGATCTTGAATTGGGCGCTGTTGTCTTTGCTCTTAAGATTTGGAGACACTATCTTTATGGGACCAAATGTGTGGTGTTCACAGATCACAAAAGTCTCCAACATGTCTTCGACCAGAAAAATCTTAACATGAGGCAACGACGTTGGGTTGAGCTACTTAACGACTATGATTGCGAAATTCGCTACCATCCTGGCAAAGCGAATGTTGTGGCTGACACACTTAGTCATAAAGAGCGTATCAAACTTCAATGTGCAAGAGTTCGTACTGATCTTCAGGATCGCATTCTTCAGGCTCAACATACATCAGTCACCCAAGGTAACATGTACGATGAAATGTCTTGTGGTGCTGAGACTCAACTTGAAACCAAACCCGATGGTCTTCTCTATTTTCTTAATCGACTTTGGATTCCCGACCGTGATGATCTTCGTACCTTTCTCATGAACGAGGCTCATAAGTCTCGTTACTCTATTCATCCTGGAGCCGACAAGATGTAACAAGAACTTCGTTATTCTTATTGGTGGCCTGGTATGAAGAAATATATTGCTCTTTTCGTTGCAAAATGCCTCACTTGTTCAAAGGTCAAGGCTGAACACCAACGACCACCTGGTATGCTCGAACAACCAGAAATTCCTGTATGGAAATGGGAGAGCATAGCTATGGACTTCATCACCAAACTCCCTCGTACATCCAAAGGTTTTGACAGTGTTTGGGTAATCGTCGATCGTTTGACCAAGTCAGCCCACTTCTTACCTATTCGTGAGAAGTATTCTGTGGAAAGGTTGGCAAAGATGTACGTAAGTGAAATCGTATGTCGTCATGGTATACCTTTGGACATTATCTCTGATCGTGATGGTCGTTTCACCTCTCACTTTTGGGATTCTTTGCAAGATGCTTTGGGTACCAAGTTGAACCTGAGTACTGCTTATCACCCTCAAACAGATGGTCAGACTGAACGGACCATCCAAACACTTGAGGATATGCTCAGGGCATGTGTCATCGATTTTGGTGGCGCATGGGATTCTCATCTCCCTTTGGTTGAGTTTTCATACAACAACAGTTATCATGCCAGCATTAACATGGCTCCTTTCGAAGCACTCTATGGTCGTAAATGTCGTTCACCTGTCTGTTGGACTGAGGTTGGTGAAGCCCGTATCACTGGACCTGAACTAATCCAGGAAACCACAGACAAAATCCAACTCATTCAGGATAATCTTCTCAAGGCTAGGAGTCGTCAGAAGAGTTATGCTGATAAACATCGTAAACCCTTGGAATTTCAAGTTGGGGACCTTGTACTACTTAAGGTATCCCCTTGGAAAGGAGTAATTCGTTTCGGTAGAAAGGGAAAACTAGCTCCTCGATACGTAGGCCCATTCAAAATTCTTGACAGGGTTGGAAAAGTGGCTTACAAACTTGATCTTCCACCTGAGCTAAGCAATGTTCACCTGACCTTCCATGTTTCGAATCTCAAGAAATGCTTAGCAGATGAGAACCTCCATGTTCCTCTTGAAGATGTGCAGATTGACGAAACCATGCATATTATCGAGAAACCCGTTGAGATTGTTGATACAGGAGTCAAGAAACTCAAGCGCAGTCGCATTCCGATCGTTAAGGTTCGTTGGGAATCTAAACGAGGTCCAGAGTTCACTTGGGAACGTAAAGACCAGATGAAGTCTAAGTACCCACATCTTTTTCCACCAGACTCTCCAACTCCAACTTCGGGACGAAGTTCCTAAAAGTAGGGGAGACTGCAACATTACGCATTTATACTTGTACGTTACACGTCATTATTAATAAAAACGTCAAGTTCCAGTATTATTGTTTGCATTTAATTATTTTTGTGGCATTTTGGGAACCCTAATACTATATTAATTATATATATATATATATATATATAGATATATTGTGGAAAAATGTTTAAAAAAAATTGTGCTTGGGCCGGGACTCGAACCCGCGTCCCAAGCCGGTTCAATTATACACACCCACATAACCAACTGATCTAGCCATAATCCTTGTTTTAAACCCGGCTCATTATTAATATAACACTAGTTTTAAAAAAACCCTCACAGTTGACTTAGAAAATCAACTGTGAGACGCGACTTACCATAATCACAACCAATAACTCGTAATTGATCTGTGATTGGCAATGCACCATGATTACCGGCCTGTTGTGACTCGTACACACGGCAATTGACAATCAATTGTTACCAAAATTGATCCACGACGCGTCAACAGTCATTACAAAGTCAACGATTTCCAATTCGAAGACCCAAGCCACTACCCAATAAATTGAACCTTTCTGGACCTTCACAACTCGCCAATCTATCTTTCTCAACCTCTAATTTCTCATAACAAACCTCTGTTCTTGGATTTTCTGTTCGAGTTGACTTTGAAGTCTTGACTTGTCATTCGTGTCTAATTCAGTATTGTAAGTGTGATTATTGTTGTGGGTTTCATTAATCGGAACATACACAACATTAACCCCATGATTAATTGGGTTAATGTTGTGTGATTCGATCAATTGCAGAATCTAGGGCTCGTTGTATGATTTGGGGATAAACACGATTTCTGTTATGTTATTTATTTTTAATAAACAGAAACCAACACAACCACTGGTCTGGACCAAGTGGTTGTGTCTGGTACCCACCAACTAAGCCACGCGGGTTCGAGTCCCGGCTGTGGCAAATCCTTTTCTTTATTTTGTTTTTAATCAAACAATCAAAATTAATTATATTACTTATATTTTTTAAATTCGTTTTAAAATATTAAAACTCCTTTAATAATTCTACAAAAATTATTTTAAGTTAATCTAATGAAAAAGTTGAACTTACAATTTTTAGTTTTCAAAAATTTATTTATTTAATATATTTAATAAATAAATCAAGTTTATTCTATTATATTTATAAAATTCTATTAAAATATCAAAACAATTTTATAAATTTCCACAAAAATTATTCTGAGTTTATATAACAATAAACTTTTCTGAAATGATTTTTATTTCTTAAAATTCATTTATTTAATATTTTTAATCAATTTTTGTTAGTTTTAATCATAATAAATTCAATTTTTAATATTTTTGCACCAAAATTTTATACAAATTATTTCTGATTATTTGGAACAGAAATATAATTTTTAAACTAATAATTCTTTAATTTTAGTATTTTTAAATATTAAAGTTAAATTTTGACAATTTGTAATAAATAGATTTAATATTCTATTTTAAAGAAAATAATTTTATAAAAATTATTTTTATACTTTAAACTCATTATTGTGACCATCTTAAATTCAAATTTTATAAAAAGATTTTTGTTTATTTATTTACTAAAATTCTCTCAATTATCAAACATTTTAATATTAATCAAACGAGCATTTATCCCCAATTCAAAGCCCTAGAACATATACATTTGTAGACTAGATAGACTTAGACATATTTATTACCTTATTATATGGTGATATTTGGCATTGTTTGGGCAACACACTATTCAATTTTCAAGAAGTATAACATTTTTCTAAGGTGAGTTTTACATAGCCCCTTTTCTATTTATCACCGTTTTTGGGGTGAAACATGTTACAACATCATTTATGCAATTCAATCATCAATGTGTCTATGTGTTTTTCTATGTTGCATTATGTCTTGAACATGACTAGGGTAAGCACAATTCTAGCATAATCATTAACATTGATCAGCCGACGGTATACATTGATAGATCTATTGGACTGACAATCCCACCCGGATACGTGCCTCCTACAAAGGTAGCGTGGGTGTTTGTTATCGCATAACATATTCGAGTGAACCATGAGCGTATGGGATGTACCACATTATAACAGTCACAAGGGTTGATTATGCACTCGATTTACTTCTAGTATGTTTTCACATATGGACTAGACTTGCCATGACACATGAATTGCACAACATTTTTATTCGATTATCAAAACCTATGTAATTCTCACCAACTTTTTGTTGACCCAAAAATATTTTCAAAATTAACATGTTTCAGGTAACAATGAAGCTGAGGCTTGAGTTTGCATATGGATTATACATGAAGTTATTATTTGGAGCTATTTGAAGTTTTGTTATTTGATATTATGTATTGAATTTCTAGACATCATTTTATTTTTGGATTATTATGCTTTGAATAAATTATTTAAAACTCAATTTATACCATGTGCTACTGAAACAATCATCAATACGTGACATCCCGATGTTTCCGCCATCGGTTGGGGTGTTACAGATCGAACCCGCGTGGCTCGGTCAGAGGGCACCAGACACAACCACTTGGTCCAGACCAGTGGTTGTGCTTGGTTTATGTTTATATAAAATAAATAACAGAATTGAAATCGTGTTTATCCCTAAAATATGCAAACGAGCCCTAGATTTGCAATTGATCAAATCACACAACATTAACCCAATTAACCATAGGGTTAATGTTGTGTATATGCCGATTAATGAAACCCACAACAAAAATCAAACTTACAATTACGTTTCGATACTGGATTGATCGGTCAAGGGCCGAAATCAAAAACGCGATCAAATCAAGAACAGAGGATTTGTTAAGAGAAAATTGGGGATTGAGAAAGAGTGAGTGGCGAGTTGTGAAGGTTTTGAGGGGTTCAATTTATAGTGAGGTGGTCTAGGTGCTCGAATTGGCATAGTTGACCACGAATTGAATGGGTTACGCGTATAACCATATAATTGGTAAGATTTAAAGGTTAATTGATCGTGTGCTGACTTGTAGATGACCGGTATTCATGAAATCATTCCTATCTTGGATCAATTACGCGTCAAAGATTGTTAATTATGGAAGATAACTGTCACGGTTGACTTTCCAAGTCAACTGTGAAGGTCCAAGGTCATGTTAAGTATAATTTAAACTGGAAATGAAACAAGGTGTTTGTGTAGATCAGCTGGTTAAGATGTTGTGTATATTGGGCCGTCTTGGGGCGCGGGTTCGAGTCCCGGCCCAAGCTTTTTATTATTTGACATTTTTACACAATATATGTATATATATATATATATAATTAATATAGTATTAGGGTTCCCAAAATGCCACAAAAAAAAATTAAATGCGAACAATAATACTGGAACTTGACGTTTTTATTAATGATGATACGTAACGTACAAGTATAAATGCGTAATGTTACACCATGGGCTTCTAGACTCTTGGGCCTGGACCAAACATTCTAATGGGCTTCTGGATTTCTGGACTTTATCAAAAACTGGACTGGACTTGAAGATACTAGAGCCCAACACCTTGACTTGATCATCTTCACACGAACACTCGATCAATTATCAACTCAGCATCAATGATCTACATTTGAACCATCTACACAGCTACAATGATCAACTCTCGAACCATCTACACAGCTACATAACCTGCACAACCTCTTATGCAAGATATTAAAGTAAAGCATCAAATATTCTAACAAAGATTAGATTGACAAAGAATAAGACCACATATACTTATTCTTTTAACACCCCCCCCCCCTCAATCTAATCAACTCAAGTGGGTCAAAAAAGTCAAACTGCAAATGGGTCAAACATATTAAGTTTCTTGCTTAACTCAAAATGTTGTCTAGGACCAAGACCTTTGGTCATAATGTCAGCAACCTGATTTTCAGACCTAATATCAAAAAATTTTACTACTCCTTTTGAAGTTAAGTCTCTTAAAAAGAACAAGTCAATACCAAAATGTTTTGTCTTGTCAAAGAAAACTGGATTTGCTGCAATTGAAATTGCAGATTTGCTATCACAATACAAAGGTATTGGTAACTCCAGCTTAATATTGAACTCAGACAACAAATTAATAACCCATACCACTTCACATGCAGTTGCACACAAAGCCCTATACTCTGCCTCAGCAGATGATCTAGACACTGTAGGTTGCTTCTTACTTTTCCAGGAAATCAAACAGTTTCCTAGATATACACAGAAACCTGTTACAGATTTCCTGGTTTGAATACACTTAGCCCAGTCTGAGTCTGAATATGCCTTCAGCTCAAACTTAGACCCTTGTGAAAATAACAAACCCTTTCCAGGATCTTTTTTCAAGTACCTTAAAAGTCTCATAGCAATTTTTAAGTGACCACTTAAAGGCTTATGCATATACTGACTCAAGAAATGAACAGAGTAAGAAATGTCAGGTCTAGTATGTGACAAGTAAATCAATTTACCAATTAACTGTTGATACCCAGTGATATTTTCCAACTCTTCATCATGATCATTACACATAGCAGTCACAACATGATTTGGTTCCATTGGACTATTCACTGGTTTGCATGCAAGCATGCCATACTCAATTAATATGTCCAAACAATATTTCCTTTGGGACATACAAATACCTTGTTCACAAGGTACTACTTCTATTCCCAAGAAATATTTCAATTCACCAAGGTCTTTTATTAAAAACCTTTGTTTTAAACACTCTTTAACTTTTAAAATTTCATCAAAAGAATTTCCTGTTAACACAATGTCATCTACATAGACAAGTAGAACAACAACCACAGAATCAAAGAGTTTAATAAACAATGAATAGTCACATTTGCTTTGTTTAACACCTAACTCAGTTAACACACCTACCAATTTTTCATTCCACATTCTAGGTGCTTGTTTTAAACCATACAAAGACTTATTCAACCTACATACTCTATTTTCTTTCTCAGAAAAATACCCTTCTGGAAGTGACATGTACACTTCCTCATTTAATTCACCATACAAGAATGCATTATTTACATCCAATTGGAACATTTTCCAACCATTTTGGACAGCCAAAGACATAATGCATTTCACAGTGACAAACTTTACTACAGGGGAGAATGTCTCATCAAAATCTATCCCCTCCTTTTGGCTATATCCTTTAGCCACTAATCTAGCCTTAAACCTCTCAACTTCTCCAGTGGATTTATACTTAATCTTGAAAATCCACCTACAACCTACAACACTTCTACCTTTAGGAAGTTCAACTAACTCCCAAGTATTGTTTCTATTTAAAGCCTCAATCTCCTCATTCATTGCACTAATCCAATTAGGATCTTTAGATGCTTCCTTATAGTTTCTAGGTTCAAGACTTTTGTTTAACAAAGTAGCAAAAGCCTTGCCCTCATAAGTCAAATTTGAGTAGCTAACTACCTTTTCTACTCCATATTTGACCTTTCCTTCTATAACAAAGTCATCTAATCTCCTATGGAAGGTAGAACTCCTAGTGGACCTTCTAACAGATGTTTGTGGGGTATTCTGACCTTGATTACCCTCAGATTTTGAAGTATCATCAATGTCATACACCACATGCTCTGCCCTATCTGTTTCAGTCCCTGTGTTAGACTGTAGTGAACCAGAGAATTCACTATCAGTCACTGGAACTTCATCAGATTGCTGAGTTTCATGTGCATCTGACTTAGGCTTACCTATCTCCCTTCCATCATCATTGGGCAGGTCTGAATGTGTGGATGTTTCATGTTCAAATAAGTCAAAAACGTTTTGTGAATTAACAAATTTATCTGTGTTCTCATTATTGTTATCAAACACAGACAATTCCTTGAAAGGAAAAATGTTTTCATAAAATTTTACATCCCTAGAGTAAAAAATAGTTTTAGTTTCTAACCCATAGACCCTATAACCCTTTTTCTCAGTTGAATAACCAAGGAAAACACATTTTTCAGCCCTAGGATTCAGTTTATCTAAATCATTTAAAACTGTAACAAAACATAAACATCCAAACATTTTAAGGTGACTAAGGAAGGGCTCAAATCCATAGACAAGTTCATAAGGAGTTCTACCATTCAGCACAGAGGAGGGAGTCCTATTAATCAAGTAGGCAGCAGTTAGAATACACTCAACCCAAAAACGAACAGGAAGGTTACTTTGAAACATTAAGGCTCTAGCTGCATTTAGTAGATGCCTATGTTTTCTTTCAACCACTCCATTCTGTTAGGGTGTGTATGCACAAGAAGTTTGATGTATTATACCAAGAGTTTACAAAAAACAATCATTTGAATATTAACAAATTCTAGACCATTATCACTTCTAAAAACTTTGACATTTTTAGTAAATTGTGTTTTTAGAACATTAACAAATTCTTTAATATTCTCAAAGACTTCTGATTTCAACTTCATAGGACATACCCAAACAGATCTAGAGTAATCATCCACTATGGTTAAGAAATACTTGAACCCATCTCTACTTGGAACCCTATAGGGACCCCATACATCCAAGTGAACCAACTCACCTAAAGTGGTAGTTTTATGTTCACTTAAAGGAAATGGTTCCCTATGTTTCTTGGACTTGTGACACACATCACAAGGTCCTTCATTAGCAACAAACTTGATTCCTAGAATAGGTTCCAACTTCTTAACAACTATATCATATGGATGCCCTAATCTAGCATGCCAAAGTTCAGAAACCTTACTACTTAATACACATACTTGATTATTCACATAGGATCCACCACAAAAGTACAACCCTTCAAGCTGGTTACCAGTCACCAGGGTTTTCCTGGTGTATAAATCCTGAATATAACAAGTATTCTCATCAAATCCTACAAACAACTTATTATCCTTTGCTAATTTATGCACAGAGATCAGATTAATACAATACTCAGGTACAACAAACACATCATGCAAAACAACACCATTACCAAGATTTAACTTCCCTATTTTAGTTACCAAAGCTTTGGTTCCATTAGGATGTTTAACATATATTTTTAAATCTGACACATCTACAAAATCAGTAAGATCATGTTCACTAGTGACCATGTGTTGATTTGCACCTGAGTCAATAATCCAACCTATTTTAAACTTAGTTCCACTAGTATTAAAACAAAATACAGGTTTAACACACACATTAGCACAGAAAGGATCAATTAAGTTACCTGTAACATTACAGCTTTGGGGTACCTCATTAGTTTTTTCACCTATTAGACTAAGCAATTTAGACAATTGATCATTAGTCAAAGAAGTAACAGGAACATCAGCTTTTTCATTACTGTTAGCACTACTACTACTGTTGGAAAGAACCTTTTTAGGTTGACTCCCTCTTGGACCTCTTGGTCTTATCCAAGAGGGATAACCTATAATTTCGAAACATTTATCAATAGTGTGACCAGTCTTGTTACAATGTGTGCATTTTAAGTTTTGATTAGCACTTTTATTTTTCTTATTAGAATCAACAACCTGTGTAGATTTGGCCATAAGCCCCATAGGTTGAGTTTTCTTGGGACCTATGCTAGAGTTTCTATGGGATTCTTCCCTGGAAACAATAGCAAAGGCCTCCTTTACAGTTGGTAACTGTTCTCTCAACAAAAGTGTAGTCCTAACATTAATGTACACATTATCAAGACCCATTAAGAACTGCATCAACTTAATCATATGATTAAATGTATTAAACTCTTTAGCAGCATTACACACACATGTTGGTAACTGAATTATTTGATCTAACTGTTTCCACATTATATTTAACCTATGGTAATAATCAGAAACAGGCATACCAGATTGTGTAAATGAATTAATCCTTTGATACAAATCAAACACCACAGAACCATCAACTTTATCATAAGTTTCTTGAAGTTCTATCCACACATCACTAGCAAGTTTTGAAAAAACATGTCCCATGTACAACTCCTCACTAATAGAGTTTAATATCCATGTCATAACAATAGAATTACACCTATCCCATTGTCTAGAAAGAACTACATCAGTTTGAGATCTAACACATGTCTTATCTATAAATCCCCATTTATTTTTAACTTGAAGTGCAAGAGTCATGGCATTAGCCCACACAGTGTAATTTTCAGACCCTTTTAGTTTTACAGATACAATAGTAAGATTACTAGAGTCAGATGCATGTAAATATAATGGATCACTTGCATCCAACTTGCTCACAAGAGTTTCATGGTTGACAATGGGTCCTGGTTGAGGACCCCCACCAGATCCACCTCCAGTATTAGGACTAGAGGCAGAATCCTGCAAGGGTCCTTGACCACCACCAAGAGCAGTTTGAGGCTCAACGTTGTCATCCATGACAAAACAAACAATAACTCACAAATCTCACACAGATCACAAAAGAATCAGCAATACACAGAAAACCCTAAGCACAAAAGATCAAGCAAAGAAAACAAGACAAGACAAACACAGAAAACTCAAACACAGGCGAAGCCAAGCCAGGGACCAGATCACAAGACACTCGCAGGGTGCCTGCGCAAGCCTAAACTTGGGAGCCTCCTAGACCTATATGACACACTCACACACAAATGAGCCAACTCTGGTCCCCCTAACCCGGACAGTGCTCCTAGACACACAATAATGCAATAAAAACTTAAATCAGAAAGATCTCACCAAAGCACCCAAGTTAGGGTTTCGCCAACAACTGATTACCCTTTTATTGGGGGTTTAACCAGTAACAACAAACTTTGCTAGGGTTTTTACGACCTCTAGCACATCGCCTTCTTATTTTCCAGCTCCAAACAAGAACCCTAGTGATTAGGATTCTTCTTCTTTTCCACTATGATTGTACAGCAGCTGACTAAACCAAGATCTGATCAGAGCACCTTTATTACAGCGGAAGCAAAACCCTAGATCCTATTCAAACAACTCTTGAATCAGGATCCAATACCAAGAACCCACAGATCTAAGTCAACCTACAATCAGATCAAGAAGAAGCCCAATCTAATAGTCTCAGAACTAACCGATCAAACCTTTAGCTCTGATACCATGTCACAAACATGGTATCATGATCAAAGAACAAAATATTATTGAATCAAAAAAGACGATAAACAAACTTTGAGATCTAAACGACTTACAAAGAATCAAAAAAACAATAAACTCTCACAGCTCTCAAAACTAATCAAAAACTAGACAAAGGATTAGAACCAACTCAACAGAATACAAGATGTAATCTGGAAACCCTAATCGTCTAATATCAAAGAAGAACAAAGAGAGAGAGCACAAGAAATAATGTGAGACTGAATGAGGACAACTAGATGGACGACTGAAGACGAAAAGCTTTTATACTCGAGCTATCAGATGAGACCTCGGGATCCGTGTGAAACATATCTGAGCCATCCATTGTGAACGACTCAATCTTAGCCGTTCACAAGAAACACACATTTAAACGTAAACAACTGGACCAGGCCATGGGCTTCTAGACTCTTGGGCCTGGACCAAACATTCTAATGGGCTTCTGGATTTTTGGACTTTATCAAAAAACTGGACTGGACTTGAAGATACTGGAGCCCAACACCTTGACTTGATCATCTTCACACGAACACTCGATCAATTATCAACTCAGCATCAATGATCTACATTTGAACCATCTACACAGCTACAATGATCAACTCTCGAACCATCTACACAGCTACATAACCTGCACAACCTCTTATGCAAGATATTAAAGTAAAGCATCAAATATTCTAACAAAGATTAGATTGACAAAGAATAAGACCACATATACTTATTCTTTTAACACAATAGTTTTATAGTCCTTTCATTTTTGTCAATGACAAGAAGTTTTATAACGACTACAACAAGATACACAAAATCTATGATTGTCCTTGCTGTCCTAGATATGACCTAGGTTTTATGTGTATGAGTTCATGCTTAATATAAAATTAATTTTAAGTAAATAACTATAAGAACTTCATAATGCATTTATAGGTAGCCCTGACCGGGCATAAAGGGAGAAATAAATATAAAGTTGGGTAAATGGTTATATTATTACCTTATGTGTATCACAATTTCCATTAATAAAATGTCAAGTTTACATCTGGATAATGGGTAAAAGATACAAATATTTATACGATTCGCATGTTCTCTCTCTACTATAAATGGGTTGTGTTCGTGTATATAATTTTTTTGTGCGTGAGATTATTTGGATGGTGGGTTTTGGCAGTACTTGATTGTTTGGCACAAAGTTGATTTCTTTTTGTTTGTATAACGCTGGTATTATATTAAATAAAAGGTATTTAGGAATCATACATCTAGCTTATATTACACATTAATAGGAGGCTGTCACATACTCCAGAATGTGATGTCATATGATGTATGAAACCTAGAACCCTAAATAAAATTTATAGCAAAGATTTTTGTATTAATATAGTGGGGTTGAGTTACTCTACAAAAGCTATAAAAAATAAGAAAGGTAAGAACCACTAGAAAATGACATATGTCCAAAAGATTAAATAAGTTGAAAGAGTAATCTTGTCAAAAACATATGGACATGCAAGTCACATGCTATTTCCGTCTTCATTTTTAAACGTTCGTAACTTTTTTATACGTCATTTTTTTTAGAAAAAATGATACCATAAAATTGAATGTCATTTCACTATAAGAAAATGAACCTAATGCAACCCCGATAAAATGTTGTATTAGGCTTTAAAAAAATTGCATTAGGCCTAATGCAACTTTTTATCAAGGGATGCATTAGGCGAAGTTACATTAGACCTAATGCGACTTTTTTGTTAGATAATGCAACCCTTTTTTACACTAATGCAACTTTTTTTTTTAATTTTAAATGCACCTTTTGTAACACTCAAATGCATCCTTCATTACACTTAAATGCAACCTTTTCAACATCAATTGTAACTTTTTTAAAGATTTTAGTTATAACAAATGCAGCCTTTTTCAAAGTCAAATACAACTCTATAACATTATCGTATCAAAAACTAAAATTTCCATTAATATGCAATAGAATCTTAATTACATAAACACACTAATAATATAAATATAACACATAATCTTATAACATAATTTAACACATGCCCAAACTCAACATAACAATGCAATCAAAAGATCTTGAAGTATTCCATTACGTATTTATTCAATAATACTTCACATCATAGCTTCAAAGTTTGCTTGTTGGCCGTAAAAATCTTTCTACGTAGCTTCTAGCTCAACTTTTTCCCTTTGAGGTTCTCTTTGACATCTTTTCATAATTCTAGCAACTCTAAGTTTTTAGTTAACTTTAAGATTCTCTTTACATTTATACATATGTGTATATTACATTTCCCAGTTTTATATATATATATATAGGGGGTGGTTAAAATAAAAACCCACTCAAAACGAGTAAACTCGGGAAACTCTGACTTCCCGAAATTTTTATCATCTGAAAAAAATAGGGTATGTAATATACATGTTTTTAAGAGTTTTGAGCCAAAAAAAAACAAAAAAGCGCCGAGTGGATATTTAAAAAAAAAATAAATAAGTTTTTTGTGTTACATATGTAACATGTCTGTTTTTGTGTAACATACGTAACACAAAAAAACTTATTTATTTTTTTTAAAAATATCCACTCGGCGCTTTTTTGATTTTTTGGCTCAAAACTCTTAAAATCATGTATATTACATACCCTAATTTTTTCAGATGATAAAAAACTTGGGAAGTTAGAGTTTACCGAGTTTACTCGTTTTAGAGGGTTTCCTGTATCCCTTTCCCTTATATATATATATATATATATATATATATATATATATATATATATATATATATATATATATATATATGGGAGGGTTATCTTGAGAACGCTAAATATGTGAGAACCGTGAGAACAAGTGAAAAAATCCATCAAAATCAATTTTTTTTAATACAAACATCATTATAATAAAAATACAACATTAATAAATGAATTTTCTTTCCAAATAATTCATCTTTTCTTGCAAAAACACTTTAAATTAACTTTTTACACATGTAAATGAAACATTTTACACATGTATAAACAGTAAATTTACACATGTGTAAAAACAATTGATTTTCGTATATGTCTGAATTTTTACACGTAACTTATCTTTTTGAGATTGTATTTTAGTAATAAAGATAAGTGTGAAAATAAATTTTGAATTTAAACGGTTTTATATGGCGTTCTCGCGGTTCGCACGAAATATATGTGTTCTCAAATTAACTTTCCCACACACACACACATATATGTGTGTGTGTGTATTGTCAAAACATATATGTATGATACTTATTTTTTAAATTCTAACACGTATAGACACATATATACATTAAAAGAACATGCTCTTACCCACAAATCTTTCTTTCTATACATGTACGTGAAATCATTTATACACATTTGTACATGTATGCACATTACAAAACATGTATGTGTATATATATGTTCACCACTAGTTTTTGCAGTTTTAGACACGTATATACATATATGTATAAACGCAAAAAAAAATTCTTGCATGAAAATGGGCGATTTAGAAAGAAAAAATTGTCTTAGAGAGATGTATGGTCCAGAATGATTCTCTCAATTCTCAATTTGGCTAAAGATTCTCAAATGAACCAAATACATTATTATTATTATTAAACTGGTTTATCCCCCGGGTGCTTCCCGGGATAGACAAATTTAATATGAAGTGACAAAATGTGTGTACCGTAAAGGAATAGGTCGTTTTTTCAAGAATTTTGTTTTTACAACATCAACACTCGATAACTCATAAAACCTACTTCTAATTCTACGTGTGCACATCTTGCTCGAGTGAAGTCTCTGTACAACTTTGTCAATTCCTCAAAACATTCTAAAGTTGTGATGTAGTAAATAAATCGGTCAAGTTTTAAAAATGGAAAAACCTACAAAACCACACACTAACGGCAAGTGTACCGGTCGCGGTGTAGCAGAGCAAGTAAGTCCGAGTATATATCGAACCGTGGACACAATATGGCGACTCTCGGTACTAAACCTCTGTCGACTCCTAGCCTAATAATTTGGTTTTTGAGAAAATTATTGTTAAATTAAATAAATAAATAAAGCAATTAAATCAACTAAGACAGAAACACAAATAGGAACAGGAAGCAGAACAGACAGCTCGAAAACTAGAGAGAAATTGAGATAATATGGAAAACAACTACCTAGGTCTAGAATCCTACACGCAACTCACAACGCTCGGAATTGGACAATGGAATGGCTACCGGGTTCCTAAAAATACGTCTGACTCAAGAAAACCCTAAAGAATGCTAGATCACCTCCCGGTCTCACTAACACCTCTTGGAAAATCCTAAGGGACGTGTAAATCACCGGTTACTAGTTCGGATCACCTCCCGGTCTCACCTCACTAGGGAATGCTAAGGTACTCAAAAGATTCGCTCACCTCCCGGTCTCGCTAATCTCAACACACCCGAAAGTGTGAAGGAGTTATCTAAGGTTGTTGACAAAAACTCGAATTTGCTAGGGAAGCTAAGGTAAATAAGTAAGGATCTCCTCCCGGTCTCACCTATACCCAAAACCTAAGAACTAGACAAACCGACACTCTATCTCCTCCCGGTCTCAAGAGTGGCAAAACACTAATTTCAAAGGCTTACAAGGTTGCTAATAGGGTTATCTAAGACAAGAAACCTCTAGATTAACCACTAACACAAAGTCTATGGAAAATCACGCATAACTCTAGATCTTGAAACTACTAAAGTAACAAAATAGAGAAAAACGCAAAGCAACAATCAAGCAACCCGATTACTAAAAGCATTCATACGCATTTTTATCAACAACACATAAATATTTTACCAAAACATTAAGCCAAAAATAATATTATCCAAAACCGAACGTCAAAAGTCACGAAATAATCATCAATACGGCCTAGGTAGCGTTAATGTTTAGCTACTCATCATGTTCAACATGTCAAACACATAAAAATAAATAGCAAACATGGTTGGAATAAATTCAAAATACACAAAACTAGGGTAAAAATATATAAAAAGAGTATAAAAATTAAACCCAAGCGTTTTGCGTTTTCAACCCAAGCCTTCACTCCTCAAATGTGCTCCCAATTGTGATGTGCTGCTGCTTTCTTTGCTTTCTTTGCGGTTGTCCTTCTTTCCGTCCACTTCCTCTCCTCAAAAAGGTTGTCCTCTTCTTTGGCGGCTCCTTAAGATCTATGTGATGATAATGCGCCTGCCTCTCCAAAAAATAATGCTCCTGTCGTGAATATTAATATGTCTGCTTCCTGTTGTGCTGTGACCTCCGAAAAAAATAATCTTCCACCATTTATATAATGTGCCTCAAATAAAAACCTAAACCTCCTTTTTGTGGGCCTTGAGTTAACGAGACATAAGTCTCTACTTATTATTATTATTATTATTATTATTATTATTATTATTATTATTATTATTATTATTATTATTATAAATGTGTTCCACGCTTGCTCGACTCGGGTGTTCTTGGCTCGACCAAAGTTTCTCATCTACGTTTCAACGTCTATGAACACCTCCTCTCAAGTATTGGTATCTCAATTAAAATTCTTTCATTTTAATCTCATTTTCTCCAAACACCTATAAAATAATAAAATACATAAATACATAATAAAAACGACACGAAATAAATAAAAACTTGACCAAATAATATACAAAATACATCGGATAAGGGATGTGTTTTGCAACACATCAGTGAACCTGAAAAAAAAACCAAATTGGTATCAAATTATATGTCATGATGATTAATTTTAAGGCATGTATGGTGGAGTGATTAATTATCACTTGCCAGCTAGAGATTTACCTCGTGTCTAAGAATCATAGACTACATCTGACTAACTTAGCAACCTTTGTAATCAATGTTCCTAGCAACACCAATCAAAGTACGAAAAAAAAAGATTCTTACCAAACTAACTACATCTGTGAATATATATATGTAGTTAGCGGGTTCTTATATGTAATAGTCGGTTCAAAAGAATATATACTATCTTAACATGGACAAAAAACCCACTAAAACAGTCATTTTTATAGCACTATGGTGCTCGTTGTAAAGATAATAAAACGCTCTTTAATTTAGTGTAATTTTTAAAAAAAATCGTATATAAAATCTACTAATGTTTAAAAATTGTAGGGGTAAGTGCATGTGCCATGCACATGAGGGGAGAGAGAGATAAAACTTTTGAAGAGAAATCAAGGCATGTGAAGACCTCCTCACCTAATACCATGTGGCATACCCCTTTTTGTTTATTTCTCTCTCTCTCTCTCTCTATATATATATATATATATACACACACACACTAGATTTATACCCCGGGAGCGTCCCAGGTTGAGAAATCTAATATGACATATCAATTTTACATCAGAAATAGCCTGATGCACTTTACAATTACATGCAGGAAAGCTTCGGGTAGCGCCTAAGACCATGTGTGGTGGGGAAGGGAAAAAGATAAGGCCCCTGTTTCTAATGGTCCACGTAGCTGAGTCAGCATGGGGCTTGAAGTGAAAATGGGGTGAAGTGGTAGTGGGAAAAAGATAAGGCCCATGTTTCTGATTGGCTGTTTATTTTATTATTTTTTTTAAACTATTTAACTAAAAGTAAAAAAAGACAAATATTATATAAAAAAAGTTACAAATAATATTAAAACACAAAACTAATATAAATTTAAAAATTACATAATCCTAAATTACTTATTTAAACACTACATAATCCTAAACTGCTTATTAAAACATTACATAATTAATCCTAAATTTCTCCCCTACGGAGAATAATTATCCCAATCCTCTAAAGTGTACTCCGGTGGGGACACGGAATGATCGCTATCGCGACCGTCAGACCTCGCATCCGAGCAGATGCGGCAATACTCGGGAATTAATACATAGTATCGTTCTTCATCCATAGCATCCCTTACAGCTTCGTACTCCTCCTCGGTTGGCTCCCGAGCAGGAGGGGTTGTGGTGGGGTTGGGGTTCGGTTGGGTCTCCACCAACCGTAGCTAGCCCATTCCCCTTAAAGCCATAAAATATTCTAAAAACCATACAAGCTCCTCATTAGTGAAATCAGCATCTGGGTTTGGGGGAGTGTACCCTGGTAGTGGAGGAATGAGGAAGTGCAAAGGATTGGGAGTGGACACTTGTTGAGGATGGGAAGGAGAAGAGAACACTTGTTGAGGATGAGGAGGAGTAGAAGTGAACACTGGTTGAGGAGGTGGGAGAGAAGAGAACACTGGTTGAGAAGGAGCAGAAGCGAACACTGGTAGACGACGTCTCCGGCGAGAGTATCGCCGGAGATTGGAAGGTCCGGCACGCTCGTTATGAAATCCACCACCTGGTTTGTAGTTGGGTTTGTAGTGTAGTTTTGATTTATGTTTGACGACGCTTCCCTATGTGATTTAAAACTTTCCCTCCTAAAAATTCAAAACTTACGACTTAAAAGTTCCATCTTCAATATTCAAAAATTGGGCTTAAATATATTATTTATTATTATAATTGGAAGATCTGTTATACAACAACTGTAAACATGTTAACAGATGTTGTTAAAACAGCTGTCATCAAATAGAATTTCACCTAAAGCTTACAATGTTATATCTTATATAAATCAATTAATTATTTATTTAATTAATAATGCTACAAACACTATTGAAGAGAGTTTGTAAACTAACATAGAGGTAAACAATAAAAATAGAGTTTCAAAACTTTGCTTATTTGCCAACAAATGTTGTTGAAACAGCTTTCCTCAAAATAGATTTTCAAGTACAATTAGCAATATGTCACGTACATGAATAAATAAATTAATTAATTAATAATAAAAATATCAATATTTTCTCATACAACTCTTATTATTTCCAATTTCACCATGTTAATGTTAAAATTCCTAAACACGCTTCCCTATGTGATTTTAAACTTTCCCTCCTAAAAATTCAAAACTTAGGGCTTACTTATTAAACGTACTTTTAAAATAGTTTTTATAATTATTTAATTATCAAAATGAAATGACGCTAATACAAAATTTTTAAAAAATAACCAGCAGGTTAGAAAAATGTTTTAATAAAATATAACCTATCAACTTGAATATTATTGAACAATACAACAAACTATATACATAATGATACAATGTTTTATCTTATATAAATCAATTAATGATATAATTAATAAATATAATAATAAAAATATCTCGTCTCAAAAAACTTATTATTTGGCACTCAAAACAGCTAATGTTCAGAATCGTAAATACACTTCCCTATCGTAAGTTAAAAACATCTTCTTGAATATTCAAAACTTGGGCTTAAATGTAATATTTATTATTATAATTGCAAGAAGTTTTACAACAACTATTAATAATAACAACAGATATTGATAAAACAATTGCCTTCAAGTAGAATTTCACTTGCAATGTTATATCTTATACAACAACTCTTATTATTTGCAACTCGACCCTGTTAATGTTAAAATTCTTAAACACGCTTCCCTATGTGGTTTAAAACTTTCCCTCCTAAAGATTCAAAACTTAGGACTTAAAAGTTCCCGCTTCAATATTCAAAAGTTGGGCTTAAATATATTATTTATTATTATAATTGGAAGATCTTTTTACAACAACTGTAAACTTGTGAACAGATGTTGTTAAAACAGTTGTCATCAAATAGAATTTCACTTAAAGCTTAGAGCATTCCTAGTAGCTTCTCCATATTTTCTCCATAATTACTCTAAAAACACTACTTTTTCTCACTTTTTTCTATTTAATAATATTTATTCTATACTTTTATCATTACCTTTTCTCTCTACTCTACTCACAACCACTTTAAAAAATATTAAACAATTATGAAGGATGAACAGTTCCATATTAAATTTACTGATGAACAGTAACTTCTCTATATATTCTCTATCTCCTCTACTCACAACCACTTATACACACTATATATAATATGGAGGCCCATCTCACAATAATATGGAGACTCTACTATGAATGCTCTTACAATGTTATATCTTATATAAATCAATCAATTAATTAATTAATTATCAGATGTTGTTAAAACGGTTGTCATCAAATAGAATTTCACTTAAAGCTTACAATGTTATATATTATATAAATCAATTAATTATTTAATCATCAAAATGAAATGACGCTAATACAAAATTTTTAAAAAATAACCAGCAGGTTAGAAAAATGTTTTTTATAAAATATAACCTATCAACTTGAATATTATTGAACAATACAACAAACTATATACATAATGATACAATGTTTTATCTTATATAAATCAATTAATTATATAATTAATAAAATATAATAATAAAAATATCTCGTCTCAAAAAAACTTATTATTTGGCACTCAAAACAGCTAATGTTCAGAATCGTAAATACACTTCCCTATCGTAAGTTAAAAACATCTTCTTGAATATTCAAAACTTGGGCTTAAATGTAATATTTATTATTATAATTGCAAGAAGTTTTACAACAACTATTAATAATAACAACAGATATTGATAAAACAAATGCCTTCAAGTAGAATTTCACTTGCAATGTTATATCTTATACAACAACTCTTATTATTTGCAACTCGACCCTGATAATGTTAAAATTCTTAAACACGCTTCCCTATGTGGTTTAAAACTTTCCCTCCTAAAGATTCAAAACTTAGGACTTAAAAGTTCCTGCTTCAATATTCAAAATGTCACACCCCGACTTTTCCCTCGTCGGATGCGACGTTTGGTGCCCTTGCCAGCGCAGCGGAAAGATGCATCTAAGACTCTGGTTCCCTGAACGCCAATTCTAAACCTCTAGGATTCCCGATCCCAACTGTCACCTACTCCAACCGTGCCGTTACCAAAGCTTAAACCTGAAAGACATGCTTAAAAGTCAACATATAATGCTGGTGAGTTCATAAGTTTGCGAAACCAAAAGTTAAGTTTAATCCCAAAATCATTTCAACCGAAATCTATGTAGTCCAAATCCAGGAACTAGTTGTGTAACCCCAAACCAGGGAAAAAAGTTATGTTATTTCAAACCAGGAATAAAGTTTTACGAAAACATTTCCATAAGTTTTGAAAGCCATCATGTTATCACTATGTTAGAAATGATAGCGTTAGCTAGACGCATGAATAATACTACAACGACCGGAAACCATTACAGACAACGATATATGATTTTGCCCGAAACGATTATGCACTACCATTCCACGGTAGCGTTATGACCGAGACAATATGCACCCGTCCGGCTCCCAGCCGACGGGTGGGGTCTGTCAGTCCCAATAGATCTATCCACATTTCCCCCGTTATGCTATCCAGCATATTCATGGTTTCCCCGGGACTTTACGTATCGTATAGCACAAATGAATTTAACACCAGTATAACATGATAATTTATGAAATATGTATAAAGCATGTGTCTCCCCCGAGATATAAAAACGTAAAGTGGGGCCGTGAAACTCACGCAACCCATTTGATTTCCCATGTACGATTTTTCAAAGTGTTTGAAATGTTAAACTTTTCCTCAAAACTTGATCACTTTAATTTCATCAGATTTTCATAAAAGAAGCATGTCTTCCCCCCGAAAGCATTTATAAAACGATAAAAAGTGGGGTCATGAACTCACCTTAATTTCCATGCTAAGCTAGCAACAAGCCTGAAACCTCGACCGACTTCCTCGTGCCCTAATTACCAACAAAGGACACCTTAACAGTCTATCACACATAAGCCTAGCTTATTAACTGCTTACAAGATAGTCTACTCGACTGTCTAGACTCGTGTGTACCAACACGAGTTTTAAATACGTTTCAACTCGACGAACCGACAACGACTTAACTTAATTCACATATACAACATAGCACCCAAGTTGCACACTTGTCGCTATTTGTGTATAAACCATGTTGGACTAGTACCCCAAAACGTATAATTATCCTGAATCGTAGCTCGTCTCGCAAATTATGTAAATGTATTTGCTTTGCGTAATTATATTTTAGAAAATACCTTTTGAGAAATTACAAACTTAGTTATTAAACCGATCAATAACATTTGTTACTTTTTCCCAAATATTGTTTGAAAATCATCTTTATCGTTACGAATAATCAGACCTTGAAAGCATTTCGATTTGTTTGTCCAAACACTTAAGGGAATTTATTTATAGAATTAGTAGTTCGTTACGTTTTGATTTTATAAAAATTTGGGCAGAGTTTCCTCTGTTTTTGTACAAACCAGACAACACCCGTTGTCTACAATTTTCCCCAAATCAACTTTCAAACACAATTCGTCAAGTCCTTTTATCCACAACTTCGATTCACGAGACTGTATACGTTTCGTCACATATGTATGGTTATATATATATATATATATAGCAATATATAATATAGTCCGACGATATAGTCCAATGTTATTTAGTCCGATGTTCAATATCATAAGTGACGTTAAGTTAACCATTTACCAAATCGTTCGATATATAATATAATTACCGTTTATTATTATTATTCGGTCCGTTCGCGAGTTAAAACTATTCTATCCATATCAATATATTTATAAATATATAATATTCATAAATATATAATATTTACAAATATACAATATTTATAAATATATAACATCTACAAATAATAACGAATATGAACTCAAGTATACCGAATCGTACGCGCGCGTCTCGATCTACGTGGTAGCCGGTACCGAGCCGTTTGACCAGATCTGAGCCGAGCATAAAAACGAACACGAACTGACCGCTTGTCATAATCGAACCACCCACTGAGCCACTACAACCGGGCCACAAACTCGACCCAAGTCCCGAACCCGAACCATAGTAAACTCGGACCTGACCACACCAGACCCGTACCCAAACTGCAGCAGCCACCCTGACTTGTGATCCCAACTCGTATCGAGTCCGCCCCGGAGCTGAACCAGAACCACCAAGTTGAGACCCAACCCAGACCACAAACCCACACAACTCGTCACCTCCACCACAGTACCATCACCATAACCCACCAGTTCGTTAATCCCGCCACACCACCGTGAACCGCCTACCGGACCACCATAATGGCTACCACTGAACCCGTCAGTACAAAACAACCTGACAACCACCTAACCACCATAACTCGAACACAACCACCTAAACAGTCGGGCCAAGGCCATGACCCGAGCCCTGAACCCGTAGGATCTGAGACACCCGCCACCATCCGAACCATAAACAAGCACCATCGCCTTGAACCACCCCTTCCTTGGCCTAGACACAACGCCGCCGGCTTTCACAACCCTCTAACTGGATTTAATAAAGTGCCGCCACCATTTTCCTCCGTTTTTCACAGCGCCGCCACCACCGAGAACGGTGGTGGCCGGCCGTCCTTGAGTTTCCGAGAGATAGAGGGAGGGAGACGAAAGAGTGAGAGAGGGAGAGAGAGAGACTGAGATGAGAGAGAGGTTAGAGAGAGAAAGTGACGGGTTTTAGAGAGAGGAGGCTAGGGTTTTTGAGTTGGATGAATAATGAGAAGAAGAAGAATAGGATGCTTATATAGGTAGGGTTATGTTAGGTGGAGTGTACCGCGTATCGAACCCGTATTAACGTTGCAAGCCTCGGTTTATATTAAGCTCGATAATAAATTACAAGATTTTATCGGTTTTGTTCGTAATTATAAAATAAACTAAACCGATCAAAAATATAAATACTCTCGTTATCCGACGCGTGCGGTCAAAAACATGTGTTTAAATCGCGTTAGAAGATTCGTTCACGGTTTCCTTTGTTAAAACGATCTGTTAACTTCCAAAACTTAATAATTAACAAATATTTATAATAAATAATTACTACCAATAATGAAAAAATTATACCGGTGTTGATCGGAAATTGTCGGATGTCACACAAAAGTTGGGCTTAAATATATTATTTATTATTATAATTGGAAGATCTTTTTACAACAACTGTAAACTTGTGAACAAATGTTTTTAAAACAGTTGTCATCAAATAAAATTTCACTTAAAGCTTACAATGTTATATCTTATATAAATCAATCAATTAATTAATTAATTAATAATGCTACACACACTCTTGATGAGATTTTGTAAACTAACATAGAGGTAAACAATAAAATTAGAGTTTCAAAACCGTCCTCATTTGCCAACAAATGTTGTTAACAGCTTTCATCAAAATAGATTTTCAATTTCAATTTGCAATATGTCACGTACATTAATTAACTAATTAATAATAATAACAATATATCAATATTTGCTCACACAACTCTTATTATTTCCAATTTCACCCTGTTAATGTTAAAATTCCTAAACACGCTTCCCTATGTGATTTAAAACGTTCCCTCCTAAAAATTCAAAACTTAGGGCTTACTTATTAAACGTACTTTTAAAATAATTTTTATAATTATTTAATTATCAAAATGAAATGACGCTAATACAAAATTTTTAAAAAATAACCAGCAGGTTAGAAAAATGTTTTTTTTATAAAATATAACCTATCAACTTGAATATTATTGAACAATACAACAAACTATATACATAATGATACAATGTTTTATCTTATATAAATCAATTAATTATATAATTAATAAAATATAATAATAAAAATATCTCGTCTCAAAAAACTTATTATTTGGCACTCAAAACAGCTAATGTTCAGAATCGTAAATACACTTCCTTATCATAATTTAAAAAGTTCTTCTTGAATATTAAAAAATTGGGCTTAAATGTAATATTTATTATTACAATTGCAAGATCTGTTTACAACAACTGTTAATAATAACAATAGATATTGTTAAAACAGCTGCCTTCAAGTAGAATTTCACTTACAATGTTATATCTTATACAACAACTCTTATTATTTGCAACTCGACCCTGTTAATGTTAAAATTCTAAAACACGCTTCCCTGTGTGGTTTAAAACTTTTCATCCTAAAGATTCAAAACTTAGGACTTAAAAGTTCCCGCTTCAATATTCAAAAGTTGGGCTTAAATATATTATTTATTATTATAATTGGAAGATCTTTTTACAACAACTGTAAACTTGTGAACAGATGTTGTTAAAACAGCTGTCATCAAATAGAATTTCGCTTAAAGCTTACAATGTTATATCTTATATAAATCAATTAATTAATTAATTAATAATGCTATACACACTATTGATGAGATTTTGTAAAATAACATAGAGGTAAACAATAAAAATAGAGTTTCAAAATCGTCCTTACCTGCTAACAAATGTTGTTAACAGCTTTCATCAAAATAGATTTTCAATTACAATTTGCAATATGTCACGTACATGAATTAACTAATTAATAATAATAACAATATATCAATATTTGCTCACACAACTCTTATGATTTCCAATTTCACCCTGTTAATTTTTAAATTCCTAAACACACTTCCCTATGTGATTTAAATATTTCCCTCCTAAAGATTCAAAACATAGGGCTTACTTATTAAAGATAGTTTTAAGTTAATTTTTATAATTATTTAATTATCAAAATGAAATGACGCTAATACAAAATTTGTAGAAAATAACCAGCCGGTTTGAATAATGTTTTTTTTAAATATAACCTACCAACTTGAATATTATTGAACAATACAACAAACTATATACATAATGATACAATATTTCTCCTACATAAATCAATTAATTATTTAATTAATAAAATAAAATAATAAAAATATTTGGTCTCAAAAAATGTATTATTTTACACTCAACACAGCTAATGTTCAGAATCGTAAATACACTACCCTATCGTAATTTAAAAAGTTCTTCTTGAATATTCAAACTTGGGCTGAAATGTAATATTTATTATTATAATTGCAAGATCTGTTTTACAACAACTGTTAATAATAACAACAGATGTTAAAACAGTTGCCTTCAAATAGAATTTCACTTGCAATGTTATATCTTATACAACAACTCTTATTATTTGCAACTCGACCCTGTTAATGTTAAAATTCCTAAACACGCTTCCCTATGTGGTTTAAAACTTTCCTTCCTAAAGATTCAAAACTTAGAACTTAAAAGTTTCCTCTTCAATATTCAAAACTTGGGCCTAAATGTATTATTTAATATTATAATTGGAAGATCTGTTTTACAACAACTGTCAACTTCTAAACAGATGTTGTTAAAACGGTTGTCATCAAATAGAATTTCACTTAAAGCTTACAATGTTATATATTATATAAATCAATTAATTATTTAATTATCAAAATGAAATGACGCTAATACAAAATTTTTAAAAAATAACCAGCAGGTTAGAAAAATGTTTTTTTATAAAATATAACCTATCAACTTGAATATTATTGAACAAACAAACTATATACATTATGATACAATGTTTTATCTTATATAAATCAATTAATTATATAATTAATAAAATATAATAATAAAGTCTCGTCTCAAAAAACTTATTATTTGGCACTCAAAAAAGCTAATGTTCAGAATCGTAAATACACTTCCCTATCGTAAGTTAAAAACATCTTCTTGAATATTCAAAATTTGGGATTAAATGTAATATTTATTATTATAGTTGTAAGATATGTTTTACAACAACTGTTAATTATAACAACAGATATTGATAAAACAACTGCCTTCAAGTAGAATTTCACTTGCAATGTTATATCTTATACAACAACTCTTATTATTTGCAACTCGACCCTGTTAATGTTAAAATTCTTAAACACGCTTCCCTATGTGGTTTAAAACTTTCCCTCCTAAAGATTCAAAACTTAGGACTTAAAAGTTTCCTCTTCAATATTCAAAACTTGGGCCTAAATGTATTATTTATTATTATAATTGGAAGATCTGTTTTACAACAACTGTCAACTTCTAAACAGATGTTGTTAAAACGGTTGTCATCAAATAGAATTTCACTTAAAGCTTACACTGTTATATCTTATATAAATCAATTAATTAATAATGCTACAAACAATATTGATGAGAGTTTGTAAACTATACATCTTCACAAAACAACTGCCAACGAATATAACTTCAATTTATACGATAGATGATTTACAAACATGCTTTGACAATAAGTGTAATCCAATGTTCCGAAAACTTAAACAACGGTTCACAAAACATCTATCATCGAATACAACTTGAATTTATACAATAGGGTAGTTACAAACATGTCTTGACCGTAAACACATATTACAAACAACCACTAAAAAAAATTTAATATATCTTTTAATACTTTTTAGAAACCACAAACTAATGTTGCAAATACATAAAAATCAACTTTGATTATAACATGTCTTTATACATCCATGAGTCTTCAACACATATGTTTGTTTCTTGGCAGGAATGGTTGAAGGTGTGTGTTGTATGTATAGAAGCATTATTAATATCCAAAAGATTAACCTTGAATACTCAACATGCTCAAGGTGCTTCCTTACATACTCTGCTTGCTACCAGAACAGAAAAAAAAAAAAGATTCAAAGTTAGATTTCGACTACACGCCTTCATAACAAATTAAAGATATATAACATATTTAACAAACAAACCTGTTGAGAAGCACAACCGCGGGAACCACAAAAACGAAAGTAGACGCAGACGACTTCCTCAAAAGATAAGCATAGTGGCGTAAAAGCATAATCGCAATCTATGTCTTTCCTAATGTCATTTGGAAAAACACTTCATTGCTTAAGCTAACGCCTCTATCTGTTAACGGAGAAACACAAAAGGTTGATCAGAAAACAAAAATGAACACCTATAAAACAATGGAATAAATAATTTTAAAAACAGAAAGACATACCCTCTTGAGTTTAAGCCTGCCAATCTACAACCGTTCGTAATGGCAAGACTGATATTTTTCTTTGATTGTAAGAATCTTCAAAAGTCGAAAACTTTTTCGACGTAAATGCTGTGGTTACTAATGGAGCAGACAAAATATTGAGGTTATTGAAGAACATTGAGGTTATTGAAGAACAAAATGGATAAACTTTAGTCTTATTGATAAATATATTAGAATTATTTTACCTGGTGCACGAGTGCTTCGACCTAAACGTAAATATGAGAGAACCATCTGTTAAGATTTAAAAAGTATTTGAGAGATTTATAAATTATTTGGGAGAAAGAGATGCACACGATACCTTTATATAGTTGTGTAATGGGCTATCGAATTTGAAATTTGAATTTGAATTTGGAGCTCAAATTTAAAACCAATAGTCATACAAACGTCTATTGACTCAACTGACAGTATTTTAACTAATTTATTAACAACCACTGTCAGGCAAGTGGCATTATTACCACTGTTCAGGCAAGTGGGATTTTTTTATTATGATTAATGACGTCAGTTTGTGCATCATACGCGCATTGGTGGCCACTCTCTCCGGCTGACACATCAGCTTTCTGACGCCACTCACGCTTCTCCTATTATGGAAACTATAGATGATTAATTACGTCAGTTTTTGCATCATACGCACATTGGTGGCCACTCTCTCCAGCTGACACATTAGCTTTCTGACGTCACTCACGCTTCTCCTATTATGGAAAGCATATATGGTTTCATCCCCATATTTCCTTCTAAAAGTCTTTTTCTCTCTCATGTTCCCCCACAATTTTTAAACATTAATAACTTTTATATACGATATTTTTAAAAAAAGAAATACACCAAATTAATGAGCATTTTATTATCTTTCTGACGAGTACCATAGTACCAAACAAAAAACGAAAAAAAAACGACTTTTTTGTGGGTTTTTGTTCATATAAGAAAAAAACACAATATGTTTCGATAATTCATTAATCATGTATAGGCAAGTCACTAATCAAGTTCAAACCAGTAAATATGAATTTTATTTTCATTCACAGCATAATAGGTTAAAACCACTCATTTTCAAAAAAAAAAAAAAAAAAAAAAAAAAAAAAAAAAAAAGTCACCTTCAAGACCACCGCCTCAATCACGTCCTGTAATGGTTGCTTTTGGCTCTGCTCCTCATCCAAACATGCATCTTCTTTTTAATAAACTTTTTCATTCTTATTCACATGTTTAAAATTGTTGTTTTCTCATATTATAGTACATTAATTTCTATGTTACATCATAATACATATTTTATAACCTCATATTAGATTTGTCTATCCCGAAAAGCTATAACATGTAGCCTTTCCTATGTGTTGATTTCTCTTTTGTATGTTAGATTTATTTTTGTTTCGGGTCAAGTATGAGTGTCATACAATAAAAGATATCTTATAGTGTGTAATATATATAATAAAAAATTTCTTATTATATGTTTTAGTTTCTTTGAAAAAGATGATAGTTAATTATAACTAGTAGATTGCACTCGTGTTATGTATGGGGTTATACGACATTGTGTCCACCACGATGGCGGATGATGGTGGCAAGCAGGTCTTTTGATGGTGAACTAGCCTATGTCCCACAAGAGTGAAGCGTAAAATCGTGCTAAATAGCAACGAAATAACGACCGAAACCAGAAAAATCGTAAAGAAAAAACACAAACTATTAACGCCAAGTGAGGCACATAACGGTAAAATATAGAGGGAAAATGAGTCGTAAAACCATGTTAAGTACTAAGCGAACAAAGATCAAACCCGTGTAAAATTGCAAAACAAACCACATTAAATGAGAAAGCACTAAATTACAAGACGTGCTAAAAGACAAAATAGACTACAGGACGAAATAGCTATTGTTGCCTAACATGCTTTCCTTTACTATATAGAGTAACTAGCTTTTATCCCGAGAGTGTCCGGGGTTGAAAAATATAACCATTATAATAATACTAATAATAATAGTAATAATTATTACTCTTGTAATTAAATAAATAAAAAAAATAACCTTGCTATAAGGTGACACCATGTGTTGCAGTGTTGCGCGATTCTTTCTCCTAGCTTCTCTTGATGAAGTATACCTATCCATCTTTAGAAGAGTAAAATTCCAATGATAGCATGGCGATTGGGATAAATTTCAACATTGTATATAAGAACCTGGTTTAAAAGAAAAAACATGATTAATGAATAACCTGAACAATTTGTGTTTTTTTTTTCATGTATGAACGAAACCCCATAAAAAATAGTCGTTTTTTTCTCCGTTTTTTATATAGCACTATGGTACTCGTTGGAAAGATAATAAAACGCTCGTTAATTTGGTGTAATTTTTTTCTTTAAAAAATCTCGTATATAAAAGATATTAACGTTTAAAAATGATGGGAGGAAACATTAGAGAGAAAAAACTAAATTTGTTTTTAAATTCTTAAAGAGATTAGGGTTAGATAAGTGTAGGAGAATGGATGAAAACAAAATAAAAAAATAAATTAAAAACTCTCACCTCAATGTGCCACGTGACAGCCTCCATTGAAAGTCACCTCATCAATATTCAATTCTTTTATTATAAGTTATAGATTTATGGGTGTAACATATTTTTTTATGTGTTGTTTCTTTAACCTTTATAAAACAATAATAATTAAAATCATAAAATACAGAGAAAGTACATAAAACTAGGGATGAACTCGGGACGGAATCGTACGATACCGATACCAATCATAAAATTACCTATATTGCAAATTACCAAAAACCAACATTGAGTGATGATTAGCTAGGCAGGTTGGCTTATATTTTATTTTCATATGGTTGATTATAAAATAATTCAAAAAGTTTGATCATGACCAATATTGAGAGCGAAAAACCTATTGGACGTTACTGTGCTGGACAGCGAAAAACAGCAGCAACATGCAGCATTAAAACTTTTGGTATTTTCTTATACTTTTGGGCATTTTCTTATAATTTCCGGTATACAATCGGTATCAAAACCTTCGGTATTCAATATTATTTTCGGTATTACCATTAAAATCCCGTCCTAATACCCTATAGTATAATCCTGAAAAACCTAAAAAGTAGGTACTGATCCTGAAAATCCTTGGTACTTTACGGGATCGGTTCGGGGCGGATCGATTTCAATATTTGGAACTATTTGCTCATCCTGGCCTAAAACTGAGATCTTAGAGCATTCACAAGAGACTTTCTCTCTCTTTGATTCCAACAACATCGCTAAATCGCTAAATTGAAAGAAAAATTTAAAGATTCGACCACTTTTACTCCTACATCAGAAGCCCTATCTTCTTTCCCTATCCTTTAAATTTGTAGAAAAGCTACAATGAACCTGTATATTTTGGGTGTCACTATTCATCCATCGTCTTCCTCTCACCCAACAAAGCAGTCCAAATCCTAACTACTATCTTTACTCATCATCGTGCCCATTTCGCTTGATCCTATAAAACATCACAGTTTCATAAAAATAACCACCTCAATATTTCTTATATTCTTCTTCTCCATCACACTCCTTTCAGTTTGTTCCAAAAGTTCCATTCACCTAGTTAACGACCGCGTCTTCCCGTTGAAGATACACCACCGCTTCTCTGAGCCGATGAATAGGTGGTCGTATTATCAGCTCTTTAGGATTGTACGCATCTTTTTTCTCCTTTGTAATATCGAGTTCTTAATTTAGGGTTTGTGAAACTAACACTATGAAATGATGGATATAAAGGCGAGAGGGGCGCTTACCGTGTAGTTTTTTAACTTCACTGATTTCTACCAATCCTGCACTGTCACATCACTTCACTAAAACAGTTTTTTAGAGGCAGCCCTTCGCCGATTCTTTACCAACAATGAATTATTTCACTAGGTTGTATCACCCACTTTATCCTCAAGTCAAGGAACAAAAGATGGTCTTGCTGCCTCATCTTCCTCAAATATGGTGTTTCCCTATCAAACACCAAACCCTAGAAAATCATCCTCATGAGTTGTTAGCTGTGGATGAGGAATTAGCTCAAATTCGAGCACAAAACCTCGCACACGATGCTAATTTGATTTGGGAAGCAGGATTACCCCCGTGTGGTTACAAGATAAAAGGCCTCCAGAGCTACAGGTCTAAACCGGTGGTCAGGTATGGTCTGTTACTTTCAGGACCCCCTTGACACACACATGTCTGGTCCAAAACTCCGTGAACAACCCATCTGAGAAAACCTAGATCCCATATCCATCTTATACACAATCGGGAAGGAAGGGGAGCTATTCGACGATAGGGAGGCGGTGGAAGATGGTGGAAGGCGACGACAGCAGGTGGTTTGGTTTGGATGTTGGTGGTGGTGGTTGTGACACCCGGCATGTTCGGCTTAAACATAATAGTAACATCTAAGTCTACCTTAGCGAGAAACGTTTATAAACAAACTTAACTGGGTTAGTTGAGTCGGGTCAAATTAGGATTGTCCAGGGTTCAATGATCTGGAGGATCATTGGGAGTCGTTTTGGGAATACATTAGTACCGGGTTCCGTTGTTGGTGACATTACATGAACTAATTAAGTATATGTGTAGATTATGGGTCGTGTGGTGGATTGTATACTTATACTTGCTTAAACGATGTACAAATGATTATACGTGCCTAAACATGCTAAGTATAGACTATGGATGCATGCTTACGTGTTAAGATGTGTTAGAATGCGTTAAACACGACAAACTGGAAAAAGGTTAACATGTGTTAAAGAGTGCTGTTAACATGTGTTAAAAAGTGCTGATGACCTGAATGTGGAAATAGTGGGCGAATGTGGAAATGGAACTTGAGAAATGGGCGAATGTAGAAACAAAGTGGGCGAATGTGGAAAGATTCCACACTCGACCATTACAAATGGGCGAATGTGGAAAAGTTCCACATTCGACCACATAAAATGGGCGAACCTGGACCTGGTATAAATACCATCCTTAGCCATTTTTCACCATTTCACAAACCCTAAACGCCTCCAAACACTCTCTATCAGCTATTATCATTGGGGAAGGAGTTTTTGAGCTTGTTTTTCATAACCTAACTCTCTAAATCATTACAAGTGAAAATCTAAGGTGTGTTCTTCATTCCAAATCCTTTTTAAACAATTTTAACTTGTTTTCATCTAAACCCCAAGGGTCCAGATCTGATATCAACATGTTTTATGGGTAAAAACCTTCCTAATATCTTTCTAAATAAAACCTATTCATAAACAATGAGTTTTTATGCAAACTAAACATGTGTTAATATGATATTAAGCATTGTTTGATGATTACTTGTTGTATAGATGATATGATAACAACCTAGGGCTGTTATTAATGATGGGTTATGATTGAAACATGTTACCTTTGATTGTTGATGGTGTTTTGACGATTAAAGGGGTTTTAGTTAGATTTAGGGCTTGTTTTTGGATGGTTATGATAAGGTTATGATAGGGGTTTCTTGTTCATGATGATTCGAGTATGATGAGCTGATTATTGATTGATTTCAGAAAGTTTCCTAATTGGGTAATATTTTCATGCATGATGATGTGACATCTCCATAATTTACTATTTTAGGAAACTTGTAAAACGGATAGATTTTGGGGTAAAATTGGTAGGGTTTCGTAGGAATATATTAATGATGCTTGACTGCTGTAACTCATGATGTTTCGTGATGTTTTCGGATGTTTTTGGACGCGTTTTTGAGTAAACAACACAGCAGGGTCGAACCTGGAACACCTTCGGCCAGTCGAACGGGCGAAGGTGGATTCCAGGGGTCGAACCTGGAAGCTAAAGGGGCGAAGGTGCCATAAATGGGCGAAGGTGGGAAGAAAAGGGGCGAAGGTGGAAGTTCAAAGCCACATTCGACCTTTTAGGGACACCTTCGACCACTTACAGCCACATTCGACCCTACGTTAACAAAAATGAGATTTTTGATACAAACTAAGTGTTTTATGCTTGAACCTTGCGTGTAATCTATGTGTACTTGATTAGTTAGGGTAATGGGTCACCAACGGGATGTCGGGTCGGTCTAGTGTGTCGGTTGAACATTTAAACACGTTTTAAAACATACTTGGTTATGATCTGGACAATCGGGGACTAGATAACCTTATGGTTATTAGTCGGAACACTTATGTGAACATTTTGATAGATCTCCGGTAGAGGGATTATCAAGGGCTAAACATCTTTACATATATTTGAGGAACGCTATCTAAGGTGAGTTCACGGCCCCACTTTTACTGCTTTAACTTTTGGGGGAGAAAACATGCGCTAAACAGTTTTGGTAACATATGTCATACTATGGTTTTAACTTTATATTGCTATACGATCTTTTGGAAAGTCCCGGGGGAAACCATGAATGTGCGGGTTTGCACAACGGGGGAAATGTGGATAGATCTATTGGGCGTGACCTGCCCCACTCGTCGGCTTGGAGGGCCGGGCGGGTGCATATTGTCTCGAACAGGAACATTATCGTGCTGAACATTACGGGCTGCTAAACATGCTAAACATTGCTAAACGTGTCCAGTAATGGTTTCCAATCGTAGTAGTAATAAAACATACGCCTAGCTAGCGTACTTGGTAGCATTGATACAGTATGGACATGGTAACACTTGGATAACATTTTTGAACAAACCTGTGAACTCACCAGCATTATATGTTGACGTCTTTTTGGCATGTTTTTCTCAGGTCGCTAAGGTAGCAACAACTGGATCTAGGCGCACGAGTCGGCACGGGCGTCTAGGGTTTAGAGCATGGTCTTCATTAAACATTTGAACTGTGTCTTTTGGGTTGTAAACATTTAAAGCTTCCGCTACAGTTTATGTTTTTATAACTATATCTTTTGAGTATTGTGTTATGCATATAGTGTTGTTTATTGTGACCGTTGACTTGAATCCTGGTTTGTCATGCGCCTCGCGGTAAAACCCCGCAAGTGGAATTTGAGGGTGTGACAGTGGTAAGTAGGGATGAGCACATAGCGTCGAATACCGATCCCGTCCCGTTCCAATCCCGATCCCATACCGAACCGAGGGTATTCGGAATCGGTATCGGTACCCACATTTAGAGGTTTTCGGTTTCGGTATTATCGGTATCGGTACGGGATCGGTATGGTATCGGTATTTTAAGGTAAAATACCGATACTATACCGGTACCGTACCGATACCGAACCGTACCGTATGTTTTCGGTATCGGAATCGGTATTGAGATTTGGGAGTTTTCAGGATCATTGTCGGTTGGTACCGATACCGTCCCGAGCTCATCCCTAGTGGTAAGTTGGAAAGGTGAAAAAGAGAATGAGGCTAAAATTACAATACTACCCTCATGTGACTTGCACTGTGCACATGACACAATTTAACAAAAAAAGATAACTGAATTAGCATTATAGGACAACACTCATATGATTTCAACATAAACTACAAAACTAATCAATTTTATACCTAAAGGACAGGCGTCGTAATCGGATATAAACATAAAAGACAAAACTTGTGATTCAGTCTTAAATTATAGAGCTGAATTAACGAACACTAAATGTGCTTAGACGTGACCATGACCCTATTTCACCTGGCGTATTATATATTTTCATCATCTTAAAAATGAGTTAAAGATTTGTTGTCTCATTCGATATGTCTTATTTCTAAATTTTTTTCTTTTTTATTTTTCGTGATGTAATCTACTAATCTATAATACATTATAAAGGAGGAGTGATATACCATATTGTAATTTTGTTATGGGTACAAGTTTTGTTGCTACATATACAATTTAATAAAGCTTGTTTGATAGGGGTAAATTAGTCACTTAGGTGTACATTAAGACACTTACAAGGGTATAATAGTAATTCTATCTAGGGCCTTTAGTTAAAAAATAAAACCTACTTCCCTCCTTACCCTTCTAATCCTCATATTACCCTTGTTCATAATTAGTGAATCAGTTACAGACTACTCATCCTTACCCATTTACCAACTAATCGACATCATCTTTCAATTCTCAGACTGTTCAATTGCCCATACTACCAACATAAAACTTATGGTTACAAAATCTTCAATCAACCATCTCACCCTGAACAGTATCATCTCAAATAAATAGAACCCTAATAGCCTTCAAGAACCTAGAATCAGACAAGCAGAAAACTTCTAATCCAATCTCCATAGTCATAGGCGTTTCATCGTTAGTCAAAATGTTGACTTTTTGCGAACTAATTTTTTAGTAATCTTTCAGGTTTGAATCTTGATGGAGAACTGTTACCAAGTATTGGTGAGCTCAAAGGTTTACTCTCAATGTACAATTTCTTCCCCTTTAACTTACTATGTTAATGTTTTTTTAAATGTTTTTAATCTGTTTTTATTGTTTTAATTATGGTTAAACAGTGATCTACATGGAAACAGATTATCTGGTCAAATCCCATATGAGATTGGTGATTGTAGTAACCTTCAAAACTTGTAAGATATCATCTAAGTTACCTAAGCTTGTTTTATTATTCGACGCATTTGATCGCACTTGGATTGTTTTTTAAATTGTGTTATTAGGGATTTATAATTTGACATGTTAACCGGAGACATTCCGTTTCCGATATCTAAGTTAAAACAACTCAAGCTCTTGTAAGTTTAACGTTTGATTTGTATGCTTTCATGTGTTATTAGGGATTTATCATTAGTCACATTTAATGATTGCATTCCCATTTGTATACATAATCTTGGAAAGCAACCAATTAATTGGTCCTATCCCTTCTACACTCTCACATATTCCTAATTTGAAAATAATGTAAGCATTATTCCTTAATGTTTCTTTCAAAAAAAGTCACTAAAATGCATAACAATCCATAAATTAATTCATAAAAATGATGGGGATCCCAGGGACTTGGCACAAAATCAGCTAAGCGGCGAAATCCCGAGGCTTATATATTGGAATGAATTGTTGCAGTATTTTTAAGTTTCTAAGGCTTGACACTATTATATATTGTTAAATGGTAATTGCTTATGCATTTTGACCAAAAAATATGAACTTGTAATTAGAGGATTGAGGAGCAATAATTTGGTAGGAGAACTCTCGCCCGATATCTGTCAGTTAACGGGCATGTGGTATTTGTAAGTAGTTTTTATTAAATATTATTTTCGTCATATCATGTTACACTTGTATATTTTTTTTTGCTTATTTATGATTTTTTCCTTAGTGATGATGTGAGGAACAATAGTTTAAGTGGCATAATTCCCTCAAACATTGGTAACTGCACCGGCTTCCAGGTTTTGTATGTACCCAACTCGACACGATTAAAGTTATAACATTATCGAGCATGGTTTGTTTTTGTTTTGATTAAGGTTGTGTTTGTTGTGTTAGGGACTTGTCGTACAACCGATTGACTGGATAGATACCATTCAATAGCGGGTTCCTACAAGTAGCAACATTGTGAGTCTATAGCTGTGACTACTTTCATATAATCATTAACTATATGCATATTAATATATAACAATCTTTTTTCGGTTTGGGTATATTTTAGATCACTGCAAGGGAATCAGTTATCTGGGGAGATTCCGTCTGTGATTGGACTCATGCAGGCACTTGCGGTTTTGTAAGCGATTTTATTCCATTTTGGTATTCACAATATGAAATTTGTAAGTTTTTACTTAGGTAGGTTGGTATTGCAGGGACTTGAGTTGCAATAATTTAAGCGGGCAAATTCCTCCTATCATCAGAAACTTGACTTACATGAAGAAATTGTAAGAACTAAGAACATATTTTGTATTTTGTGTTGTCCTGATATTATTATAAGGCGGTGTTTGGATGGGCGTTTTGTAATTGAAAGTGATAATATGATATCCAAATAATCATTTTTACATGAACTTCTTCAAACAACTCTACGGTTTTGTTGTAGGTATCTCCACAATAATAAGTTGACAGGATCCATTCCTCTAGAGCTCGGGAACATGTCAAAGCTCCATTACTTGTACGGAATGCTTGTATTTTAATAAGTTTTTTAGCTATTAACAGTGTTTTTAGAAGGGTGTCTTGTTTGTTTTAACAGGGAACTGAACGATAATCAGCTTACAGGATATGTTCCACCAGAGCTCGGAAAGCTTACCGACTTATTTGACCTGTAAACTTTGCTATTCCCCTTACTTAATCCAGTTTTGTTTTTTCTTCAATAATACAATGTCAGTTTTTATTGTTATTTTAGTAATGTTGCGGGAAATAAACTTGAGGGGCACATACCTGATAATCTTAGATCCTATACTAATCTCAAAAGCCTGTTAGTTTATAACTTTTTATGACGTTTACACTTTACATATATTCACCTACGTTTTTGACAAGCTGTAGTAAACTGTTTAGACTTTGCAGTCCTTGTGGCATCCTTGTTAGTTTACAAGGTTACTCGTTATCACCTTCCGGAAACTTGTTGTTTTATGATTACATGGAAAATGGCAGCCTCTGGGATCTCATTCATGGTGAGTATATTGCTGATATGTTGTAAGTGCATCATCTACGCTCTTTTGTTGATTACTAACTAAATTTTGGCTGTTCGTTCCAACCAGATATTTGTAAAGTAAATAAACCAAACATGTTGAAAGCTTACTCAATTTGGATGAGTTCCAACAAAATTCTCAAAATTGTAAGTTTCAGTCCGAGTATTGGTTGATGAAATTAGGTGTTTCCAATGAATTGTTCACACAACTTTGATTTACCTCTGTTTTTTGATGATGGTATTATCATTATGTCACACAGAACTACAAGGGAAATATTGTTCTAATAAGTAATCTATTTTATGCATAGAATAGTTCACACGGTCTGTATATATTCTTTTTCCCATATATTTGGAACTTATACGTCATCATCACTTCTAGAATCCAAGCCTAATATGCCTCTTTCTTGAATATATCTTACAATCACGTTTTAACCGCTACATTTGTAGATAAATAAATAAACAACCTTTTGTAATAGGTTTCTTAACAACAACCCAATTAGATTTTATGGTGTTTGTTCACATGTGCCAACTTTACAAACGGGTGAAATAGGGTAAGAGTCCCTAAAAGAGTGTTTTAAAGGGTTGCTTTGAGTAATGTTACTTTTACTTATTCATGGGTCGATTTGGGTAGCTTTTCATTATTATAACTATTTATTATAGTAAAATACATGAAGTGTCTCCATGGTATATAAAATCATGGATATTTATTAAAAGGCATTGAATATTCGATATAGATTTCAAAAGATATAAAACCTATGGTGAGTAGGGATAGGGGAGTGTTTATGTGAATAAGCATAGTTGATTTTATTAAAGGACATTTGAACATTCGATATATTACTGAATTACTGGGTGAGTAAAAATGAAAAAAGGAGATAGTTATTTAAAAGAAAAGCTAACTGGTTAGGTTATGATGAGTCTTAATTTTGTTGCTTTTATATCATTTTTTTTTGCAGCAACCATCAGATAAGATGAGGATAACTCTTAATCTAAAGGAGAAATTTGTTGTTTATAAGAGATTACTATAAAAGATATGGCAAGGAGCTTCCAAGTTCAGTTCTGAAGGTATTATTTCTTAGAGTGTTGAATGCTCAGTTTGTTATGCACTTAAATATGTTAATATAATTTGAGCTTCGGATAAAACATGTGTATCTACTTGAACATCGTTACTTATGATGATAGTCAAATAATGCTAATTTACATATGAAAACCATAGTTGGTATGAGTATTTACTTTAAATGAAATGTTAATAGAAAAAAAATTTAGGCTCATTGACAATTTAAATTCCATGCCAAATTAATCGTTACAAAAACCATTTGGTCTTATCATTAGAAATGGATTATTATTATTATTATTATTATTATTATTATTATTATTATTATTATTATTATTGTTATTATTATTATTATTATTATTATTATTATTATTTGATATTTTTTATACAAACTACAACCTTGAATTAAAAAAATCCGTTTAAGCTGTCAAGCCAAAGTGATTTGACTGGTTCAGCTAACCCAATCAAGAACAGTGAACATATGATGTTCGTTTGGACCAGAGGCAATTGATGATATGTGCTACTTACATAAAACCAGGATTTTATAAAATAGGTATTGAATTTATAAATTGCTCGTGGTACTGATAAGCATATTTTGTTGTTGGTTTACACCGACATGACTTTTGATTACCTCAAAATGTTCCTCATAAATGTCCGAGCTGCTGGTGACTGGTGTTGCTACAGTAGGATTGTAAGTGACACTTTACTTATTATGCTACTTGTAAATAGAGCATTTTGTTCTCTATTTGCTTGTATTTTATGACTTTTTCAACATGTCAACTTTCGATTGTAACTTTTTTAATATATGTTTGTGTACGGTAGAGTCTTCTTCCTAGATAGCATCACTGAGTTTGAAATACATATCTTTTGGAGGTAAATGATGTTTTATGTCTATTTTTCTTGCAATCTGAACATATATAATTTTTAAGTTGTTTATAGTAGTGTAATAAGGAAAATAATCCCCGATAACCCACTTGCATTAACAGGCTATAGCGAAGGACATGAGCCGATTTAAGAGTATTTGCAAGGAATGATACCCTAACAACTACAAGGCGACAAAACATAGTACCCGCCGCAACGCGCGGGCATTCCCACTAGTTTTTTAAATACAAACCAAGAATGTGAACATTATATCAAAATAGCAGGAAAGTGGGCAACAAGCTGCGCTGTCATCCATTTCTATATGGCAAACATAATCTGCTAAAAACCAAACATTGCGCACATAGAGTCGAGACATTGCTATGAATAACATGTTGGACCCTTGTCAAGAAACGGGTAGCTGCCGGTGCCAGGGAGCCGAAGGTATCAAAAGCCAAAGGGACAAAAACGTATTTGTTCTCCTCAAAGGCTTTAACAAGCTTGTCAACTTTCTTCGTTTCTGCCTTTCGCAAAAGAAGATAACAAATTACAAAACCTTAACAATGACTTTATATATCTAATTTTCTTTCTTCTTTTGGACTTTAGTGGTAATTATATAGATACGTAAAGAAATCATATATGTTAAAGTTACTGATAAAGCATTATAAAAATGATATAATGAATATTAATGGTGTTTGTATTTTGTTGACTAGGAAAATGCTAAATGTTTTTTACTGAAATACGTTTGATGATTATTTGCATAACTAGAGATTATAACCATTTTAATTGCATTATAATAAATATAATAGTTCAGATCGAAGCTAGTAAACTCTCCGTTGTTATGCACAATTAAACCACAATAAGATATAAATCAACTATAAATATTAGGAATAACTTTTTAAAATTTAACTCCACCCTTATGGTGGAGTGACATCTAGGTAAAAAACGAATATGGGTGGCACCGGTTCAACTCGGATGGGAGGCAATGTTTTACTAATTATTCCACCATCGTGCTTTTCGGACCGATGGAAGTCGGGTTTCCACGCATCTGAGTAAGCCAAGGGGTTGGTGGCGGTCAAGTAATCGACCTTGACCACAGTGTCCGATGTCATGATGGTTAACATGTCGACGTTTGTTGCCGTTAAAATACTAGGAAATATGGTATGACTTGAATGAATACCATTTTTAAAGAAAAAAATGCAAATCAAATTTTTATAATGCACGCTTTTCATTTACTCAATATCGTTTTCTATCATCCGAATTAGATGCCCAATTCTGAAAAAGGCCCATTTCAATTTTAGCCCACTTATTTAAAATTACCACTACATATAAAACTTAAAAATATACGTGTTTCAATTTAGCCCACTAGTTCTAATAACAAAAATAGCCCACTTATTTTAATGGATATGTTCCTTGGAAAGATTTTTCTCAAGTTCTTATGAAGTTTCTAAAAATTTCATAAATTAAGAAATCTATATCTATATCTATATCAATCTATATAATAAACGAAAAGAGATATGTCACATGGTATTAGGTGTGGCCCTTTACACCCTTTGATTTCCCGCTAAAAATCTTTTTCTCTCTTATGTGCATGGCACATGCACTCTCCCCGTCCCCCTAGAGGTGTACAAAAAAAAACCGGTTCAAGAACCGAAACCGGTCAAAACCGATTCCACATGAAATCGGTACTAAAAAATTCCAAATCGAACCGAACCGAAAACCGGGCTAAAGCTGACAATAAAACCGGTCAAAAGGACAGGAACCGAACCGAAACCGGTTTAAGAAAAATACATTTTTGACCATAAATACAAATAAAACTTTGTTTTTTAATTAAAATCCAATTTCTTTCTATAAAAATCCCTAAAAGTTATTAAAAGTTAAATTTAATGTAATTTATACGATTTTAAAAAGTGCGAAAGTGAACCGGACTAGAATCGAAACCGAACCGGGAATCGAAACTGAAACCAAACCGAAACCGGTTCGGGAAGGAACTGGTATTGTAGCGAACTGGTTTGGAACCGAAACCAGTTTAGCTAAAAAACCGATTTGTACACCTCTACCTCCCCCACAGTTCTTAAATGTCAGTAACTTTTTTTTTTTTTAAATTATACCAAATTAACTAGCGGTTTATTATCTTTCCAACGAGTACCATAGTGCTATACAAAAAACGTAAAAAACGATTTTTTTCAATGGGTTTTTGTTCATGCAGAAAAAAAAAAACACAATGTGCTCAGGTAATTCATTAATCATGTCTAGGCAAGTCACTAATCATGTTAAGATGGTATATATGCTTTTGAACCTACTATTACATATAAAAACCCGCTAATATATATTCACATATATAGTCAGATTGGTAAGAACCTTTTTTTTTTTTGTATTTTGATTGATGTTGCTAGGGACATCTATTACAAAGGTTGCTAAACCGGTTAGAATGTTAGATGTAGCATATGATTTTTAAACACCATGTAAATATCTAGCTGATAAGTGATAATTAATCACCCTATCATGTACGCCTCTTGAATCAATCATCATCATGACATATCATTTGATACCAATTTGATTGTTTTTTTTCAGGTTCACATCACAGGTTTAGAATGTCTTTAGAAAGTGACAAAGTTGTACAGAGACTCCACTCGAACAATATGTGCACGCGTAGAATTAGAAGTAGGTTTTATGAATTATCGAGTGTTGATCTTATAAAAAAAATGACATATTTTTTTTTCGATACACACATTTTATCACTTCATATTAGATTTGTCTATCTCGTGAAGCACATGAAGAATAAACTAGCAGATTATATTCAGACAATGTTTGAGGTTGTGTTTACAGAATGATGTTTTGAAGAAGCATGTATTAACTTTTTTTCTTTTTTGTGGTTTCCCCTTCAATAAAATGAATATAAGAGCATTCACGGTAGCTTCCCCATCCCTCATTTACTCACAACCAATCACAACCACATATTACATTAAAAATCATTACAGTTTCTTTCTCCTCCACTCACAACCACTTTCAACAAATATTAAAAAATAAATACACTTTCCAGTTTTCCCCCAAAAGATTCCCAAATAACCCCAAATATACCGATCAACAGTAGATTCCCCATTTTTCTTCACTCACAAACCCTCAAAACCACCCATATAATTTGGGGGCTACTCTCACATAAAAATGGGGGAGCTATTGTGAATGCTCTAACCACCTTTTAGTTACGGGGTTTGCTAAACTAAAATCCTAACTATCTATCTATATCTATATACTATATTAAAGAAACTTGATGAATAGGATTGTAATTTTGTCACACTTTTCAGGTGGCATATGAAGAAGCACAATGTAATTCCTAATTTTTACCTATTTTCTTCCTTTTATACCCCTACTATACAACCTTTGATAGCAATTGTACAAATATCTAATGCAACTCATTCATCCATCTTCCTCACATTCAATTCTCTAATGATTTGTAAACTGTTTTTGCTTTGCAAGCGAAAAGCCTTGAATTAAAGTTACCAATTCAATGTCAAAGGAGTTTCAAATCTCTCTATTTAAACAAAGTTTCTACTCGATTTCTCAATTATTAGGTGTGATTCATGATCTTTTCTTCTACCATTTTTTTGTATTTGTATGGTATGTAAATTCGTCTCTTTTTAGAAAATGTCTTTAGAAAGTGACAAAGTTGTACAGAGACTCCACTCGAACAATATGTGCATACGTAGAATTAGAAGTAGGTTTTATGAATTACCGAGTGTTGATCCTGTAAAAAAAATGACATATTTCTTTTTCGATACACACATTTTATCACTTCATATTAGATTTGTCTATCTCGTGAAGCACATGAAGAATAAACTAGCAGATTATATTCAGACAATGTTTGAGGTTGTGTTTACAGAACGATGTTTTGAAGAAGCATGTATTAACCTTTTTCTTTTTTGTGTTTTCCCCTTCAATAAAATGAATATAACCACCTTTTAGTTACGGGGTTTGCTAAACTAAAATCCTAACTATCTATCTATATCTATATACTATATTAAAGAAACTTGATGAATATGATTGTAATTTTGTCACACTTTTCAAGTAGCATATGAAGAGGCACAATGTAATTCCTAATTTTTACCTATTTTCTTCCTTTTATACCCGTACTATACAACTTTTGATAGCAATTGTACAAATATCTAATGCAACTCATTCTTCCATCTTCCTCACATTCAATTCTCTAATGATTTGTAAATCGTTTTTGCTTTGCAACCGAAAAGCCTTGAATTAAAGTTACCAATTCAACGTCAAAGGAGTTTCAAATTTCTATATTTAAACAAAGTTTCTACTCGATTTCTCAATTATTAGGTGTGATTCATGATCTTTTCTTCTACTCGATTTCTCAATTTGTTTACCCTGATTTCATATCACCGCAGAAGCTTGTATTTGCCTTCTTTGCATGGTATGTAAATCCGTCTCTTTTTAGTTTGAATTGCTAAGATTCGTGTTGTGAAATTGTGTTTAACCGTTGATTGTGATTTCCATTATTAAATTGAGTTTTTTGTTGGATTGTATATTGTTGAAATATTTTTGCTTGTCTTTCTGTTATAGAATTTGATATATAAACAATGATTTCTTGATTTTAGATTGAAAAGAAAAGGTTAATTGTTTGAAAACTTGATTGGAAGTTTTAATAGTTGTTAGTTATTTGGAAAGCTTGTACCCAAGTGTACTACATGAGTCACGGAAGGAAGAATTGATGTTGCTGGTAAGTGTTGGGTCTACAATAATGAGACTGACGCTATCAAATAAATATTGGTGATCCATATTGGTGTTTTACTATTTAGGACCGAGAACACTTGGGTTCTCGGTTATTTAAGGTGTTTAGGCCGAGAACTAGTTAGTTCTCAGTTGGGCTTGGGCTTTGGGATAGGCCATGTGGGCCAAACATAGTACAAGACCTATATAATGTTATGTTCATCATCATTATTAGGTTAGCGGTTTGGTTTTATCAAAGAATTCTCTTTGTATCAGACGGTTTCATTGAAACCGTATGCAATAGAGAAAGCTTAATCTTTGTTTCATCTTGTTTCTTGAATCACACAACGTTTTGATTCCGCCAATCCGTTGTGTTACTTGATATCGTGTTATTTCGGGACTTACAATTTGGATTGAAAGGATTTCTTGTAATCGGCCATTTTTAATGGGATATCAATTTTTTTGTGGGTCGATTTGTTTGTAGTTTTGAGTAAAAAAATTTGGATTTAGGAAGTAGTAAAATCCTTTTTATTCATATGGTCTTTTTTTCGTACTGTTCTTATTTGGATGGATATACTATTTGCTGAATATATTATTTGATTAAAAAACGTTCTGAAATCTATATATTTTTATAGTCATAGGTTGATTTTGTTTTAATTTTTATTCAGATCTTGAAGGTTTACGTTTTTTATTTCGGGATTAAAGATTTCATATTGATTCTAGTTTTAAAGGGTTGTTTTTGATACAAGTCGTAGTGGTTCAATTGGTTTTGATTAAAATTTTGAGTTTTAGGTTCTTGTTGGCAGAATTGTTTTCGTGAAGAAGTGGTCAAGAAATTTTAGAATTGTTGAAAATTTTATGTTTTTTTTTTTTTTTTTTTTTTGTGATTCAAGAAGGTGTTTGCCTATTTTTCGGAATTATTAGTTGAATAGATTTTAGATAGAATCATTTAAATTTTAAAAGGATTTGATTCTGATCCACAATTTTTGGATCACTTGGTTATATTTAAAATTTTATTTGTTTCTATTAAAAAACGGAAATCTGGTGTGTGTTTTTTTTTGTTGTTTTGGATAGGTTGTTTGTTTTGTTTTCGATATTCTTGTTCTCAATTTTGCAGGTTTTGGTGGAGTGTATTCTCGAACTTGTCTTGTTCTCGATGTTAGTCGGGGTTCTCGGGTATCAATCATAGTTCTCGAAAAACATCTTGTGCTCTCCAAATTTGTTCTCGGACGACTAAATTTTGTCATTGGTTCTTGATTCAAAATCATCATAGGTTCTCGGACTTCTCAAAATCATCTAATTTGTTCTCGGAAATCTAAACTTTTGTAACACCCCAACCGATGGCGGAAACATCGAGGTGTCACGTATTGACGATTGTTCAATAGCTCATGAACTAAAGTGTAAATTTGAATACATTGATTTAAATAATTTATTAAATTGAAATGAAATTACAGGATACAATAATTCTAAAGTGACAAGTCTAGCTAAAATACAATGTAGACAAGACTGAAATATAAAATCCAAAAGCCTAAAAGAAGCGTCTCAAAACAACCTGAAACATGTACGAAAATGATTTGGTCAATACAAAATGTATTGGTGAGCATACCCTGTTTAAATAAATATAGTAGAAAAGTGTTTAGCAATTCATGTGTCGTATACTGTTTGCAATTATGTAATAATTGGTATCCGGGTCAAATCAACCCTAAGAGAAGAAAGCAGATATATATAGTATGCGCTAGTAGTAATGTAATACATAGCAATGACGAGGACTCTCAACAGAGTCACAAGGGTATATACCATAGTACTATTCATTGAAATGCCAGGCCGCAACGGTTAATGATTTGACAGGTCATAGATACACAAAATGACACAAGCAAACACACATAAGAATTGCTATTTTAGTAAAAGGAATTATAAACTTGATAGTAAGTACATGAGTCAACCCAAAATGTAAAACAGTAAAAAGGGGAAAGATATACTCACAGTTTGCGAAAGCGATCAAAATCCACTTAAGCGGTCGTGAGCTAAGTAATGGGAATTCCGAGGAATTCAACCTATAACGTGTAAGAATACTAATAAGGAAGTGTCTAAAAAGTCTAAGGTATCTAGGGTCTAAGGCATTAGGGTTTGCTAAGTCGATTTGGGGAAGTAGAGTTTTTATGATAAGTCGCGTTAATGTAACAGTTGTATATCACAAATAATATATGAAAGGTTGTAAAGGTGGTTTAAATAATATATATTACCAATTGAGTACTTAGTTAATAATATGTTTAAATAATTAAGACAAAATAATTTAGTTAATTACTTTAACTAATTATTGTAAATAAATACAATAATCATAAATATATAAATAAATGATTATGAGTTACACCATGATCCATCAATGGTAATTAAGATTTTCAAACATATAAATATTTCTATTTTATAAGAAAAGTATTTATAAAATAGATGTTTAAATAGTGTAAATAAATAAATGTTCAATTATGTCTAACTAAACATAAATAAGATTAAAATACAAGACATGACCCAAAAATGTTATTTTTATAGAAAATGGATTCTTTATGATGTAAATCAATGAAAATAATCTTCTCATAATTTTTATAAACTTAATTATATTTAAAACTGATTTAATGATATTAAATCATGTTTAAATGATTAAAAATAGGAAAATTAATAAAAATAAATGTTTTCTGAATCAACTATTTTTTTATTTCAGTTCATAATGAATAGAAATAATTTATGACAAATTTTGAGACAAAAACCATTAGAAATGAATTTTTAATCAATTAAATATGATTAAAACAAATTAAATACTAAAAATTACGAAAATAAAATATTTTTCAGAAATAAAAAATATGATAATTATCTATGAGATGTCAAGAAGCTACACCTAAATTTTTATAATTTTTGGATCAAAAATGAATTTATTATGAATATTCTAAGATTATGACTAATATATATATATATATAATTAATAAAAAGAAATATATAAGGAAAAAGATAACCAAAGAAGGATGAAAAACCCTAAAAAAAACGTTGCTTCTAAGGGGATTCGAACCTGGATACTTTCAGACATCAACTTCCACCAAAACCACTAGACCACAAGCTAGTTATGTTACTATATCTTGAAAATAATTTTATTTAACAAATACCCACTATATCATCTTCTTCCCCAATTAGACCAAGAACCCTAACCCTAAACCTCAATTCCAATAGCCCGATTAACACACGATTGGACATCGAATTCATGGGGCTTTTGACCTACGACAACCAACTAACAAAACGGCATATAAAACAAGTACTCACATCGCGAAATGGTGGTTAAAAAAGGCTTCTTAGTCGCACAGGAACCTTCGAATTGCAGGTGGTTGGGACGTGTTTTGATGCGTTATTTTGTGGGTTTTCAATGGGAGTCAGTGCAGGAAGCGAATGATAACAGGTACATATAAGGTTTTCAATTAAAACGCCTCTTTGATTGATAATAAACTTTCCGGTCGTTTCATTCATAAATCCGGATTAAAATTCTTTTAAAACACGTTAATAGTATGATTAAATGACTGGGAAAACGTTGGTTAAATGTGGAGAAACGTTTTGAGGAGCAATAGAAACTGAAACGGACATTAAACACACGAGATGAGACCTCGCCGGAAATGGTTCTCGCCGGCCGGAATCTGCAGCCGGAAAAACGTGGGCAAGAGGAGCAGATTGCTTCTTCTTTTTTTAAGTTTGTACAATTGGCAAGAATGGTCCCTCCATGTTTAACTTTGTTAGTTTTTTTATTATATCTAGTTAGTTTTTCCTTTGTAAACACTTAACCAAGTTAACTATATTTAACATTCTAAAGCTCTAACTTTTATAAAATTTGACATTTTTACAATATCTATTCCGGATGACGTTTCAACATACGCGTTTGATTAAACCTTATGCCCGATCCTTAATAAATATAATTGATAAAATTTTAGTTCGCTCTAAAATTAAATTTTAAAACGTCGAAACTTACAGGGACTTTAATGGAAATATTTGAAGGACTAATATTGTCAAGTAGGTGAAAGTCGAAGGTGGCGGATGTCACAACTTTGTCATAGGTTCTAGTTTCAAATTAGAGTTCTCGGATTTGTGTCGTAGTTCTCAAAGTTTTAGTTTCTCGGATCTTAATACTTATTCTCGAAGTGACTTGGTTCTTGGATTCTTTGGTTCTCGATTTATCTTTTGGTTCTTGAACTTGAAGATAGTTCTCGGTTTTTGATCCTAGTCATGAATGCAACAAGTAGTCGGGTTCCCATGTTAATGTTAGGGGAGTCTTTTGCTGAATGGAAATTTAGGTTCATTCAACATGTTAAAGAAAATGATGCTAATGTTTGGAGAGCTATTTGCAGAGGGCCTACCCCAATTACTTACGAAGAGAAGGGTATTACACTACTTAAGCCTGAATCCGAATATACAGATGAAGATTGGGACCAAGTCAAGCTTGATGAAAAGGCTCTTAACGCATTGGCTATGGGCTTAGCACCAGACATCATCTCAAAATATAAAGAGACTAAATCTGCCAAAGCATTGTGGGATTCTCTAATTGACTTTTATGAAGGCAATGATGACATGAAGCAGAGTCAAAGGGACATGTTGCGGCATAAGTTTAATCAGTTCAGGCTCTTAACGCATTGGCTGATCTAGTAACACACTTAAAGATAACATATGGCCTCGGTAGGAAACGTCACTTGGAATTTGTACATTTTTTATTTGAATGCTAGTGTGACATCCTGATACACACTGTGTTCCAGGTCTGAAACATTTTCTGAAAAACTCGTGTATCTCCTTTGTTTTGTGTAAGCAAAGATCTGGGGATGCTAGGCAATGTCAGTTTCTGTTGCATCCAGATATATGCTGACCTAGTTGTACATTGTCGCGATGTAGATCAAAAACACCAACAGAGGCCAATGAGCCTAAAAAGATGCCAATGAGCGCATCAAAAGAGGCCCTCTAGAGTCCAAAACACTAAAACCTTTATCATTTGAGAAATCAAATTGATTTGTATATTATACCACTCTATCTCTAAATGATCTATTTTTTTCTTTTCTCAACTAAGTCCTAGTTAAGGTTTCGGAATTCTAGAACAGACACCGTGAAAATATGTGGTAGGGAAACTGCTTGCATGATAGAGTGTACCGCATATAATTCTAAGATTTGATTGTGACTTGCTTGAGTGTCCATAATTAATACACCAAAACATGATAAATTAATCACGGACGGTCAAATAAGAAGGTCTAAGGCAATAAGTTTAAGTGGACGAATATACTGGCAATTGCTCGGAACAACTAGAGTAGATCCGTGTTGATAAGTGTCCATGAGTCTGAATCATAGTGATTCAATCCCCCAAGAAAAAAAAAATGTGTAGTTATTTTTATTTCAATTTCCTTTTCATTTATTTTGATTCTTATTGTTTTGCTTTTGAGTTTAGTTTTATAAAATCAACCATTCTCAGTGAAATAAATCCGAATTTTTGAAAATTTCGTGTGAAAGTAGTCGGAAGAACTAGGTGTTCATGATACTGGATCCTCTGTTATATTTAGATGTTTGCTTACGAAGTTCCGAGAATGTGCAGAATTTGATCTGAATCGTGAAACAGGGGTTGATGAAGAATCATTTCCAGTTGCTGACAAGCATGAAGCATCATGATGAGAAGATGTACCCGAGGCAGAAGAACTTGATGTGATTGCATGTTCTGATAATGAAACACATGCAGAAGTACATGTGATCCTGCTTGAAGACAATGATTGGAAAAGAAAGAGATATGAGAATCCTCCTCTCATAGAATAAGAAAATGCCCGAGTTTGAGAGTACAGAAAATAAGACTTTCAACAAAACAACACCAACAACCCAACAACAATCTAAGGGGATATCACAATGCTGCATTCATGTTATGAAGACCATTTGATAGCATCAGTCTAGGGGGAGATTGTTGGGTCTATAATAATGAGACTGACGCTATCAAATAAATATTGGTGATCCATATTGGTGTTTTACTATTTAGGACCGAGAACACTTGGGTTCTCAGTTATTTAAGGTGTTTAGGCCGAGAACTAGTTAGTTCTCAGTTGGGCTTGGGCTTTGGGATAGGCCATGTGGGCCAAACATAGTACATGACCTATATAATGTTATGTTCATCATCATTATTAGGTTATCGGTTTGGTTTTATCAAAGAATTCTCTTTGTATCAGACGGTTCCATTGAAACCGTATGCAATAGAGAAAGCTTAATCTTTGTTTCATCTTGTTTCTTGAATCACACAACGTTTTGATTCCGCAAATCCGTTGTGTTACTTGATATCATGTTATTTTGGGACTTACAGTAAGCCTTCTATTCAGTCTCCTCCACCACCCACCACCACCATCGTCCACCACCACTGTCCACCACCACCACCACGGTCCACCCCCATCGTCTACCACTACCACCATCCACCACCCACCATCACCATGGTCCACCACCCCCACCGTCCATCACCAGACTGTTGTAAAAAATCAGTTTATTTAAATTTCAGTTTATTTCAGCAGCCTGCAGACGTTAACAAATAAACTGTCTTCTTCTTGCAGACAGCAGACCTTTGGTTCACCTCTTCTCCTACAGATGTCTGCAAATGTGGTCCGCAGACTGCAGACCTTTTCTGCAGAAAAACAAACAATACCTAAGTCGGTTAGATGTAACCTATGATTCTTAGAAACCAGGTAAATCTCTAGCTGATAAGTTATAATTAATCACTCAACCATGCACGTCTTTTAGATAGTTTTTAATGTATGTACTTTGAAATTGACTGACATATGCTGATAGTGAAATAGATACTTAAATTTTGTTTTAGTAGAGAAAATAGTCGAGGGACATGAAAAGTTATCATTTTATAATCTTTTTAGTCGATAACAGTTAGATCATTTTAATTTATCTTTAAAATGGATATTCATTGCTTACCTATTGAATCTGTTATTCGGTATTACCGAATGTGATCAATTGTATATCCATAATAAAGATTGAACAAGTATGTCATTCATTCACATATGCTCACTTTACACATCATAATCGCTTATCATCATCATGACATATTATTTTATATAAATTTGGTTGTTATTTTTCCAGTTTCACATCGCAGCTTTAGAGTGTCTTGAGGAAATGATAAAGTTGTACAGAGACTTCACTCGAGCAAGAGGTGCACACGTAGAATTTGAAGTAGGTTTTATGAGTTATCAAGTATTGATCCTTGACAAATTTCTTTTTTCTTCGGAAAGAAATGTCCTATTATTTTTATGGTACACACATTTTGTTACTTCATATTAGATTTGTCTATCCCGGGAAGTTCCCAGGAGATAAACTAGTGTACTATATATATGATAAAACAACAATTGCAATCGTATGAATAAGAATAAAAATATATATATTAAAAGGAGAATGTATGTTTGGATGAGCAACAGAGCCAAAAGCAACCATTGCAGAGCGCGCTTGAGTTAGTGGTTTTTAAGGTGTAGCTTTTTTATAAATGTCTGATATTAACTTATTCTACCCTATATGAAAACAAAACTCTCATTTATATTTCATTTAGAATTAAAAGTTGTGTATCACATGGGTTATAACATTTTTTTTGTTGTTTTATGTCTTATTATATTAGAAAATTTAATATTACATGAGGTAGGATTAATAAAATATTAAATTGTTTCAATAAGCAGAATATAAAAAATATTTAAGAAAATAAATATTAAATAAATAAGAGATAAACGTGAATTATGATTTAATAATATTATTTCATAGGAGAGGGAATTGAGATAATTATAAGATTTTCATTTATTATATGGTAAGAAATAATAAAGATAGAGATAAAGATTAAAATTAAAAATTAATAAATATTGGTTTAATTTGGGTTATTGTTTAGTGCATGGACAAAAAAAAAACTCACTAAAAAAATCGTTTTTTTTATAGCACTGTGATATTCGTTAGAAATATAATAAACGTTTGTTAATCGGTGTATTTTTTTAAATGTCGTATGTAAAAGTTATTAACGTTTGAAATATGCGGTAGGGGGACACGAGAGAGACAAATAGTTTTAGAAGGAAATAAGGGAAATGAACGCTCCACCAAGTGTCATGATTCACTCAAAATATGTGAGGGCACAATCTAATGTCATGTATTATACCATACTTTTGTTTATTATATATATATATATATATATATATAATATCAGGGGGGTGGTGGATTACTATGTTTAAAACAAAACAAAACTTAATTCTTTTTAAATAAATACATATATAAAGTAAAATTAATACTAAAAAATTATAAACGAAGCATAGTAATCATAACACTTACAATGAGATTTGCACGGCGGATAGATGGTAGAGAGTATGCACAGCGGTGGATTAGTAGTTTTTTTTTATAGTTGTTGAAATATAATATAAAGATCTTGGACAAACTGAAGAATAAGGAGGTTTAGTTACGGAGCGTAGGAGGGATTTTAGTGTGCCATGAAAGTTAAAATTCTATTGCTTTCAATGGTTTCTCTTGCTGTATCTACAATGAAAGAGATGGTTGCCTTTTATAGGCAAACTTCAAAGAAACAAAACACTCTAGCTCTAACATATATGTATGGCTAACAATTAAAGAAAATAAACGACAAAACTACTTTTACAAAGTTCAAAAAATAATTCAGTGGATGTTGGCCATTATTGACACAAACATTGGCCTCTTCTTGACTTTTATTTAGATGCTTTGTAGAGATGCTCAGTGTCTTGTGGTACAACTGTTTTCCATGTTTGTGTAACGTCACTGCTTACGTTTGCTTCTAGAAATACCTGTGTGTACTGTCTATTGACTGTGGACTTGAACAGTCTTCTAAGTCTTCATCTTCTGCAAGGTTTATGAAATGTTTTATCTGTAGGGTTTCTCCTTCACCTGAAAAAGGTAAAAGAACACACCAATTGTCATATATATATATATATATATATATATATATATATATATATATATATATATATAGGTAAAGTATATGGAGGAAACCCTCCTTATTTGGTAAACTCTGGAAACTCTGACTTCCCAACATTTTTTTTTTTTGAAAAAAATAGGGTATGTAATATACATTTTTTAAGCATTTCGGGCCAAAAAAATCGAAAAAGCGCCGAACGGTTTTTTTTTAAAAAATAAAAAACGTCTACTGTTTACATATAGTTAACACATTGTTAACACCTGTTATTAGCGCTTAACATGTGTTAGTCAAATTTTTATTTTTTTTTTATAAAAAAAGTACTCGGCGCTTTTTTAATTTTTTTGGCCCAAAATGCTTAAAATCATGTATATTACTTGCCCTATTTTTTTCAAAAAAAAAAATATTGGGAAGTCAGAGTTTCCAGAGTTTACCAAATAAGGAGGGTTTTCTCTATAACCATTCCCTATATATATATATAGATATAGATATAGATGAATATGATTTTCAAATGGATGAGAGCTACTGATTTAATTCCTCAATGATCCCTCATGTATTTGTTGAGCACATTGAGCCTCAGTTTATACAAACAATTTGACTTTTAAAAGTGAGTATGACATCATACAACAATTAAGAGTGAAATATTTTATTTTTTTCTTTATCATTATAACAACCAGTGTCTTGTAAGCCCGCGCTTCGCGACGGCAGTGACTTTTTCGCATTTTCTCGCGTGATGTGCCGATAATTCAGCCGGTATCATTTCGGTTCGTTACGTGTAGGAAACTTGATCAGTGTCTTGGTTTGTTATGGTATCGTTATAGCGTTGGCACTAAGTTCAACATCAATAACAATAAGAAACTGTAAAATTAGAGTAACTAAAATGGTTTAAAAAACTGATAACTTTATAGAAATTCAAGTGATAGCTTTACAAAAATACTTAAGTAAAGGGCATAAAATGAAAATTGTTAAAAAGTAAAACATTTTTTAGTAGTGGAAATAATTGTAAAATAATGTTTTTGAAGAGGAAAGGAAAAAAAATGTAACAAAAATATCCAAAGAATGGCTCGACGTTTTTTTTGTAGCACCTCAAGTTAGCCCACAAGTTATCTATGGGTAATGGGTCCCCATTAAAACAAAGTAAATAATGAAATAAATAAAATATTAAATTACACTTTAGAAGTGGAATAGAATTAATAGAATATAGAATATCAATACGCAGTTGATTCCGACCTAATACAAGTGCCTATGTCAATGCAACCGTTACTGATATCATAAAATTTTTAAGGTTTTTGAATTTCGATTGATGTAAGAAAATCACATTTAGATATTTTATTTGGCACATCCCAACATTGTTTTTGTTTTTCTTTCGGTTACTATACTAAGCGTCCATACCATACCAGTGCCTAGGGATGAGCAAATGGTATCTGGTACCGGTATCGAATTCCCGCTACCGAATCAATTTCGGTACCACTATCGGCACCCACATTTTTTGTTTTTCGGTACCCGTATTTATCGATTTTTACATTCAAACACCGATACCAACGAATCCAAACGCACGTTTAAAATACCAATCGAATCCAAATAACACCCGTAAAACCAAACCAAACCGATACCAATCGAATCCAAACGCGCGTTTAAACTACATTTGTCTCCTTTCTATGACACGTACATAGGCTTCTTGAGCCTATAAACACACACAAGCCACAAAAATCCAAACAAATAACAACCTCTAACCGTTTCTTTTCTTCTCTCCACTCACACTCACACTAACACTATCTATCTATGGCAGTGGTTATGGATCTCCTGCACCTCCCTACGAAGCCATTAATCACGTCCATCCATTACAATAATCATGCATTCAGATTACATCCTATCACTTCTCACTTGTCCTTCCATTCCTCCAAATCAGGTACACTTTCATATACATAATTCTCGAGCCCGTGGGCCCGCGAGCCGAAGCACATGGATTAGTACGGTTATTTGGTTAAGTTAATTTAAATTAAATAAAAGATAAATTAAGTGAGTTATATTTATTATTAATTTTATTATCTTGTTAGGAAGGTGAGTCATGTCCCTATATAATCGTAGAGTATTCAGTTTTGAGTTATTTTCTTATTAATAGAACGTATTATGAGTTAAGTAATACTTGACTAAAAATGATGGGCTAGCCCAAGTGGTAAAGACACTTGTCATTTAGAAAAGAGGTTACGAGTTCAAATCCTGGGCAAAGGTACGCTTTCATGAAAACATAATTCTCGAGCCTGTGGGCCCGCGAGCCGAGGCACATGGATTAATGCAGTTATTTGGTTAAGTTAATTTAAATTAAATTAAATTAAATAAAAGATAAATTAAGTGAGTTATATATTTAATTTATAAACATGTGGATGTATTCTATTATTAATTTATTATCTTGTTAGGAAGCCGAGCAGGTACTCATTAACTAAGTCATGTCTTTATATAACTGAAGAGTAATCGGTTTTGAGTTATTTTCTTATCAATAGAATGTGAGAGTCATTCACAAAATTATGAGTTAAGTAATACGTAACTAACCACGAGGGCCTAGCCCATGTGGTTGAGACACTAGTCACTTAGAAAAAAGGTCACGGGTTCAAATCCCGGGCAAGGGTGTAATTTAGGTGTTAAGTTCCATTTAGTTGACTAGCGAGTAGCGACTTAATTACAATGTGAGAACAATGTGTGTAGCTTCGAGTGATCTTCAGTCGCCTGATTCTTGAGATTTTGTTAGCCTCGCCGCAGAGCGAAGGCCCCTACATGGCCACACTCTAGCGTGAGAATGAGTATTGAGTTGGTGAGAGTGAATGTAACATGATTCAAAGCGCCTTACCTAGATACTAGTCACTAGATGTTGTGTATAGATAAGTGACGTGGCGTGTGGTCCACATCCGGACCATTTACCGTTACATGGTTGTTCATAAATCATAAGTGATTAGTATGATATTGGTGGTTAGCATGTTAACCGAACTGTGCCATTGTCTCATTCTTTGACTCGCCTCGGTTGTACCTAACCGCCATCATGTTCTCCAATCTGTACAGACCGAGTGTCTGTAGGTTTGGACTTAACCGTTTGGCTATTTATATATTGCAGGGAATGGATGTTCATGGATGCAATATAACTCAACCTATAACGATATTGTAACCAACAGCAAAAGGAATCACGGTCCATTACATTCAGTGTTTCCGCCTAGGTCTGCAGAATCTGCACAAGTTTCATCTGTGAAGGATCTTTTTGAATTTATTTGCTCAGGTCCTCTTATAGACAAACTTGGGTTCACCCCAGAAACAATAGCCGAGTCGATAGACAAGTGGTTAGAGAACGGGTCACAAGTTTGCAAATTATTTCAACTCAATGATTTATACCTTACAACGCCGCAGAAAGCTAGAATTTACCATTATTATATCCCAGTCTTTCTGTGGTGCGAAAAGCAGATATCCGACTATAGGTCCACGTTTAAAGATGGAGATGACATTCCTCCGTTGGTGGTATTTTCCTAATCTTGTCATTGTTTCGGTTCTTATACTTAAGTTGCTAGGTGACATCCTTTGTTGTTATGCAGATTGGCTTTAGTGCGCCACAAGGTTGTGGGAAGACTACGCTCGTCTTTGCTCTAGACTATCTTTTTAAAATCTCGGGGAGGTAAGAGTGTGCAGAGTAACGATACGTTTTTATGGTCATGAATTCATAATAATATAATGAAACTTAAGGATTTCTAAACATGGTTTAAAAAAACGGGTGAGGCGTTCACCTCAAGGTGAAACGCTAAGAAAACGAGTATGAGGCGCGCTTCATGGAGTTAAGGAGTTCAAATTGTACATACGCCTCGCGCTAAGAAAATGCGCGTCTCGAGTGCGCCTCAGCTGGTTTAGGCCGTTTTTGTTTTTTGGTGTTTAAACTCTTTGGGCCAATTATCTTATTTTTTATGTGTGTTTTTGATGTTTTAGACTTTTCTAGTAAATTATGTTGTGTTTTTTTATAAGATACATAATTTTTATATTTATTTTTTGACTGCGCCTTGGGCTTACGCCTCGGTTCGCCTTGAGGCTTACGCCTCATGAGGCAAAGGGAAAACGCCTCGAGGCTCTTTTCCGTTCTTTTAAACTTTGTTTCTAAACATGTTTTATGTATCAGGAAGTCTGCAACCATTTCGATAGATGATTTCTATTTGACATATGATGATCAGGTAAGTAAGGATCAGGAAGTCTGCAACTATTTCGATAGATGATTTCTAAGTATCTTTGGACTACGTTAACCTCTTTAACCCGCTCCTTTCTAGTTGTAACTTATAAGTAAATGGTTCGAAAATTGCCACGACTACTTAGCACTGTCATCTTTTTTTTTTTTTTTTGATTTTTTTTTTTTTTTTTTGATGTCTTATGTGGATATAATTTTATTTTAGGCTAAATTGCGCGAAAACAATCCTGGGAATGCTCTTTTAGAGGTAAGATTATAATGTGATTTTATTAAACGCATTACTTAAACACAGCGAAGATTGATGGTACTATTTGAGTAACTAGTTCACAGGAGGATTTTTCTTTACCGACAGTTTCGTGGAAACGCTGGAAGCCATGATCTTTCTCTTTCTGTCGAAACGCTAGAAGCTCTGGGAAAATTGACTAAAGAAGGTGTGGAAATGCTATCCTATCTTTTGCTTAACCACAAATATTGAAACTAAAGTTTACAGCACATAATATGTCCAGGTATGAAGATGAAGCTGCCTAGATATGATAAAGTAAGCACACATTATATATACAATCTTCTGAATTACTGTTTACCAACCTTTAAATGTATGATATTAAGTATGGGGTGGCAAAATGGGGGTAGTTTAGTAACAGGTTTAAATGGGTAACTAAGTACTTGGGACGGGCAGTGGCGGATCTAGAAATGAATTTCAGTAGTAACGTTTTTCATTTTTTTTCATTTTAGTAGCAACGTTTTCCAAAAATATAACTAACCATTTAAATAGAAATGAAAAAAAAAAACAAAAATATAATAGATTTTTTTTCTAAATACTTAAACGGGTTAACCGGTCAACCCATTTTATATATGCGTCAACCCGAACCCGACCCTTTTTTAATACTGGTCGACCCGAACCCGTCCCGTTTTTTAAACGGGTAGACCCAAATCTGTTTTTTTTTAGTGGCGGGAGTTTTCAGGTCGTGTCAATGATTGCCGCCCCTACTGGCAACCACCTCATCCTGTTTAAATAAATAAGTTACACGTGTCTTGTCCGGGTTACATGGGTATTAGGCTCGAGTTTTCCAACACGATTGACTAAACATGTAGTGTTTGGGTTAGGCGATACCAACCTGAACCCAAACAGCCACCCTACACTGTCGAACATTTACTTTCGTAAAATTTTGAACCGTTTCTATTTAGCTGTCTTTTCTTAGAATTTTACGTGTTTGACCCACTCAGAAATAATCGCGTCTAAACGTCTAGTTATCTTCCTCTAACATTGATGCTCTTCCAAATGCAGTCTGCCTACAATGGGAGAGGTGATAGAGCTGACCCTTCAGTATGGCCTGAAGTTGAAGGACCTCTAACAGTAAGTCAAACTTCATTAATAGTAATTATATTTTTTATATTTATAACAGGATTTATGTTAGTTTTATCTTTTATTAACATTTTTCACATGTCTTATCTATGCTTCATATAGGTAGTTTTGTTTGAGGGTTGGATGCTTGGTTTTAAACCTGTTCCTTCTGAAGTGGTCAAAGCCGTTGACCCGCAGGTTAGGCCACAAAGATCACACATCCATAGTCCATACCTTCTTTATGAAAAAATAAGTCTTAATATTACTTGTTTCTGCAGCTAGAAATAGTGAACAAAAATCTAGAGGCTTATTATGATGCATGGGACCAGTTTGTAAACTCATGGATTGTTATCAAAATTGAAGACCCGAGTTGTGTGTACCAATGGCGGTTACAGGTTTGTCATCGTCTTAATATTTCCCTACATCTTTTTACAGTCTCGTTAGGTTTTACTATTTTGGGAAAATCTTGCAGGCGGAGATTCAAATGAGAGAAGCTGGAAACCCTGGGATGACTGATGAGGAGGTCTGCATCTTATGTCATATATATATTCTCGCTTGAATATTGCTAACTAGAGGTGGCATAATGGACGGGATCAAAATGGGTCGTGTTTAACAGCTAAACACTTTCCGTCCAATAATTTAATATTTTATAAATAATTAGCGTGTCAAATATATTCGACTTTCTCTGGATTTGCATTTTGGTCCTTAGATTTTACTTTCAAATGATTAAATCCCTAGACTTTGAACGTTAACGCGAAAGTCTTTTTTATAAAGTTAAGGGGCTTAATTATGAAAACATATAATCTTTTCGTTATTTTATAGAAAAAGTTGGAAGCATTAATAGTGCAAAAAACAAGTATTGTTTTGAAAAAAAAAAAAAAAAAAAAACGGACAGCCAGCTTACACTTGTATGTGCGTATAGACCTTTATAGGTCATCTACCTCACAAAAACTGATCCTATCGGTTAGCAGGGTATTGGTCGAAGTCCATAGTGCTTATTTTTTTACAATAGCTACTATATTTTTTTTTTTATTATACAAACTATATTATCTCAATAATAATTTAATTTTGCGAATAAAATGATTTAGGAGGCATCCTTGTAAGCTATTTTTTTTATATTTTACATGTTGACCCATTGGAGATAAAACATAACCGACTCTTTTGGTGATGGGAGTTGCAGGTGTTGGATTTTGTATCAAGATATTTACCAGCATACAAGGCATACCTGCCTACACTCTACACTGAAGGACCAAAGGGATCAGTTTCTAAACACACCCTCGTTGTCGAAATCGATGAAGGAAGAAATCCAATCCTTGCTGGCTAATATACAGGTAAGAGTTTAGTTTGTATATTGACACCCCTACCTCATATGTATCATAAATAATTCCATTCTTTTTTATCCTATTCTAGTGTAAATGCTATATACTCACTACTTGATAAAGTAATCTCTATATATCTGTATATCCTATTCTAATGTAAATGCTATATACTCACTACTTGATAAAATTATCTCTATATCTATATATATACACATAGGGGTCAAAACATGACCACTTTTAAGTAGAGAACTTTGATAACTGCATAAATGCGTGTACCTTTTGCTTTAACTTTAATAAATAAAACGGTCATGTAACTGCTTGCCGGCTACCTCACTCTTTTTCTCTCTCAGTAAATCATAGAGCACTAGTGCACTACATATAAGTGTATTATGTGGTTCTCAGAGTTCTTTTTCTAGAAGCGTTTCCGTATTGAACGTGCCCTTAAGGGGCATTCATTTTAGACAGGGGTGAAGCTTGGTTTTTGAATCGGGATGGTCGGACTCAATTTTTTTCTATCAGTAGTGGCAAATCGGCGGGGGCCAGACTCAACCCGGACTCAATTTACCTACGAAAATCGCAAATTTATACCATTGCGCCAAAAAACAGGGGGGGCAGGGCCACCCCTGGCCCAACATATCTTTCGCCCCTGATTTTAGAACCAAGAATATGTTGAAAACTGCGAGAACCAGGGCATATTGAGAAGCGCATAATAGGTCTGGTAATGTATACTAGATAAAGACAATCAAAACATTGTATACATGTGCTAAAGTGGTGGTTGTGGTTAAGTGCATAGAGCTTGATCACCATTAATTCACAAGAACAACAAAAGCAGAAACTATATGTCTATATATAAGGAAAAACTTATAGTTGTCACGTTTACTTATAAATGGGTCAATTTAGACTAAATAAATTGGTCGAGTGCTGAGAATAAAATCGACCGGATAGGTTAAAACAGATTCATAGTTGTAAAAAACTGATTTTTAATACTGTTATGATTATTATGTAAACATATTTAATGAAATAATTATTATATCGTTTAAAAGTGAATAAAAAAGTGTTTGCGGGTCACCTCAACCAATTTGAAGTTCGCCCGATTGAGCTTTCAGTAGGGGCATACATCTACCACAGATTGTTCATGACAACTCTAGTAGAATAAATAAGAGCAACAACTTAGTTAAAACTCACAACAAATAATAGACACAAAAGATTAGTGTTTGCAAAACAGAAAGAAAAAATAATAATAAATTAAAAAAATGCAAACAGCAAGCCAAGTTCAGTTGCATATTTATATGTGGGACTAATTGCAACAGCAACAGTCACCATCCAAACACCCTTCACATTTCTTTGGACAGCAACAACAGCAGAACATTGTGAAGAAGCTGCATCAATCAACAAATATGAAGCATGTTATGTTACTAAATTACTGAATATATGAAATGAAAAAGACTTGAGAAGGCGTACGAACCATGCATATAGACAGCCGCGTTCCTCGCGACGTTTTTGGATACGATGATGGGTGTCATTGTATGACATTTCTTGTGTTTTTGGTGCTTCAGACATTGTTTGTTTTGCTTGTTTGGATCTCTTAACTTTCTTGTTGTAACATAGAAGAAAGACTAAGGATAAATAGGGGTATAAAGAAGATGTGACCATATTTATTGAGGATGGTAGTTGGTAGTTATCAACCAACTGCAGGCATTAGGATTAGGCATTAGCCCCCCACCTCACCTCTAACTATATTTCAATGTCTATCTTTAATTTATCAAATGAGGTTTTTTTTTTTTTAACGGCAAAACATCTTTATATCTATATATATATATAAAGAGCCAACAAGGAGCTGTGAATAAAATACAAACCCCAAGCGCACGAAACAAATTACAACATATCAATAACATCATAGTCGACCAATTTATCCCACGTCGTGGTAGGGATGTTAGACCGAATGAGTTGCTAAACTGAATACATGTTTTTAACAAACATTTATACCTAAATGACATTTTACTTTTTATTTGCAAGGATTTTAACTCATGTTATATTTGTAGTGGGCAAACACCATGTCACCAGACCCGACAGACCCACAATGTCATGGTTGAGTATTGAACATGTCATTTGGTACTTTTATGGCACTCATCATGCAAAAGCAAAAATTTAACTCTTTTAGAGCACTAGTATTAACACACCACTACTAGAGGTTAGTAGGGGTGAGCATATCTCGGGTTGGCTCGAGAAAACCGAAATATGATCGGAAACAGGGACGAAGGATTATGAGGGCCAGGGGTGGCCCTGCCCCCCCCCCCCTGTTTTTTGGCGCATTAGTGAAAATTTACGATTTTCGTAGGCAAATTTAGGCCGGGTTGAGTTCGGCCCCCGCCGATTTGCACTACCGATCGAAAAAATTGAGTTCGGCCCCCGCCGATTGACGAACCAAGCTTCGCCCCTGATCGGAAGAATGATTGAAACCGGGCTGAACCTATATATATCGGCAGCAATTGATTCTTATTCTATCATATGGTTAGATTTGGTCTCGATTTTGGTCATGTGTTGAAAAAGGATCGATTTGTCTTGGTTGTCACTTGATTTTACATTTTATTTTTAAACTTTTAATTTGACATGTGGTGTTACGTGTCCAAATGTCCAATGTGTAGACAACAATTGATGAATATAAGTATAGAAATAGAACCTACTTTGTATGTAAACAAATTGCTCTAGTTGTCCCGTTAAAAAATTGAAGGGAATTAAAGGAACATGACCATGTTTTCAATATTTTTTTTTGATAGTGTAGTACATCCGGATAAGTCACTTGCCTACATCTACCCTCGGTTCAATCCTCCGCGCATACAGGCTTTTCAACCCTCGCCCAAAGGCTTCGCATGTTTTGCATACCCTATGGATCGAACTCCCACGCAAACGTGTTAAACCCTCAGACCAGCTAGGCTGGCAATCATTGAGCTCTACGTTTGAATATTCTAATACTCAAATGTATAACTTTATGGCATATCTTTCTCTCAATCACTTTCTAGTTCCCATTACTTCATTTCGTAGAAAAACATTACTTTCTTCTTCTTTACATATATAAAATCATAGTTGAAATATTATGGTATTCTTTGTACTTTTTCTTTTGGATGTACAATTTGAAACATATTGTTAACAAAATATGCTAATTATTATTCGATCATCCTTTCACCCCTTAATATATCGTATCGTTTTGTTAGATATTGTTGGATTGTTATGGATTTAAATTTTGTAAGTGCGGGATTAAGCGGTATTTAATAGTAAAAAGTTAAGGTTACAAAAATTAAAAGACGTCTCCGACGGATATGGTGTGATAAAACCATCCGTTACGATTTAACTAAAAAGTGTATAACGGCGTAACTGTCACGTTCACATAGGCATTGAGCTTTAACTAACTCGTTCTTTAACTATTACTTTGTGATTTAACTAAAATTTAAATAAAAAAAAATAAGTTTATATAGATTGCAACCGGACAAAATATACATACAGTATGTCTCCTATCACTCCTCCTCCCCGTCGCCGCCGTCCATCGCCGCCGCTCAGCTCCGTCGCGCCGTGACACCTTGTCGATGCAATTTTAATATTAATATTAATATTAATTTGTTGCTTTCAAGTTAATCGGAAAAATACGTGTACAGGTTTAGACCCGGATTTTCTTACGTTGCTTAATTTTTTTTTAAATTAGTTTGTGCTAATTTGATCTTTTATTCAGATAAGATTGTGCATTTTGTGTTAATATAGTTCGATAATGATGATGTTAAAGTGATAGATTTATTATGCACACCAACTGTTTGATGAAATGCTTAAGCTGAAACCTACCTGAGACTGTAAGATTTAAAACTGGTTTAAAGTCTGCACACAAGCCGTTCGATGAAATGCTTAAAGGGCATTTTAGGATCTGCAGTTTGAGACTGTTTCTAATTGTTCTTGTTGTTAACTTATATGCTACTTCTATCTATTACTAACTGATAATAGACATCTTGGTTTAAATAAGCGCGAGGTTCTCTGAGGCGTTTTGGTCTCAAAAGCCGAGGCACGATGCGCTAATTAATGTATATGTTTCATCTGTTTTAACTTTTACATATCAGCATTCTTTATCCCTTTGGTTGGTTTTACATTAAGCGATTTCCTAAGCGCCTCGTGTGCCTTGCGCCTTTTAAAACCAAGATAGACGCATGCATATTTCCAATGCATAAATGACAATCCTCCTTGCATATATTCAGTTAAACAATTGTATGACCGACCAGACTTATGATCCTTAACTCATGATTCGTAACTGGACATGTGGTTTTTGGTATTGCGTTGATTTAATCATTTCAGTTATAAATCACACAAATAGGGAAAATTGCAAATTGGTAGAACAGTTTGATCACCAAAACATGCAATCTTATGTACTTAACCAGAACTGTGTACTAAGTTTTCACCCTTTCATTTTGCAGGATGGTAAAGATCCAAGCCCTTTGTTTCATTTCGTTTCTCGTCACAAATTTTATCCAACCCTGATTCATTATAGAAGAAATGACTTTCAAGAAACTCTATAGACCACCACTACTATACCGTCAACCACCACCGCCAACCACCACCAACTTCCTACCCCCACCACCACCAATAGACACATCACTGACAACTTCCCCAATCGTCTCGCTCACCTCCCCCACCTCAACCATCCAATCTCAACTCACAAGTTTTATCAACACCCACCTCAACAACAACCTCACCCCTAACGACCTCCTATCATTCCTCAAAAACCACCTCCACCACCATCCAAAATTCGCACACCTTGACCTCCACGTCTTTCACCACGCTGCCACCCTTGATTCTTTCCGCCATGACCACTCCACCTATGAATGGATGGTCCGAACCCTTGCCATTACTCACCGCTTGGATCCCCTATTACCCGTCCTTGATCTCATTGTCTCCAATCCTTGCCCATGCTCAGACGGCATATTTTCATGTACTCGTACTGAGCCCATCTTTCGTTTCGCAATTACCGCGTTTTGTAACGTTGGGAGGCTCGATGATGCACTCCACGTTTTTGATAAAATGTGTAAGCTAGTTGATGGCAAACCCAATGTAGCTATCTACAATACAGTGATTCATAGTTTTGTCAAGTATGATAAATTCGAAAAGGGTTTGGAGTTTTATAGGAGAATGGTTGAAGATCGAGTTAAACCCGATGTGATCACTTTTAACATATTGATTAACGGGTATTTTCGCAGTTCGAAATTCGAGTCAGCGTTAGAGGTGTTTAAGGAAATGAGGGTGAAGGGTTGTGTTCCAAATGTGGTTACTTTTAATACTTTAATCAAGGGGTTCTTTAGAGAAAGAAAGTTTAAAGAGGGAATAGGAATGGCATTCGAGATGATTGAATTGGGATGTGGTTTATCAAGTGTAACTTGTGAGATTTTGGTTGATGGGCTTACAAAAGAAAAGAGGGTTTCGGAAGTGTGTGATCTCGTTCTTGATTTTTCAAGAAAAGGTGTTTTACCGACAAAGTTTGATTATTTCGGCTTAGTTGAGAGACTTTGTGATCAAGGAAATGTGGTTAAAGCAAGATTAATGGTAGATGAGTTATGGGACAAGGGAAATGCTCCAAGCTCCATCACTTGTACTATCTTGATTGAAGGTTTAAGGAAGATTAAGGACATTGAAATGGGACATGAGTTAATGGAAAAGATGCTTCAACAGAGTATCGTTCCCGATAGCGTGACTTTTAATTGTCTTCTTAGCGATCTTTGTAATTCGGGAAGAACGTCGCAGGCAAATAAGTTAAGGGTGTTAGCTTCTGAAAAAGGGGTGTGTCTTGATGAAGTAAGTTATAACATATTAGTATCTGGATATTCAAAAGAAAAGAAAAAGAAAGAGGGGAAAGCTATAGTGGATGAGATGTTGGATAAGGATTTGATACATGATATTGCTACTTACAATAGGCTGATGAAAGGTCTTGGTATTAAATGAAACTGTTGCTTTGAAACAAATGAACAGGTTTATTTGAATATATGCAGATTCTTTGAATACATGAACAAGTTTTTTGGAAAAGGCCATGAACCATGTTTTGAAGAATGGGTTGATTTGGGTAAATAAAGATTTCATTTGGGTCAATTAACTCAAATCATATAATGGGACTCGAATTATACAACGGGTGACTTAAATTGGCTATATTAAAATGGGTCACCACCACCCACAACAATTGTTTGTGGATTTGGGTCCGCTGTTGCCAGTCAACAAACATTCTGCAGTAGATTTCTGTTTGTTGGATATGGGTAGAGGATATAGGAATTTGATGCAGTGGTATGGCATCGCTCCCGCAGATACATGGGGTTCAATAGCAAAGCTTTTCATTTTAAACCTCTGCTATTTTCATAGTCGCTCAAATATTTAAATAGGGCTCGGAATGGTTAGGTCAAGGATTTGGAAGAGATGAAGCTTCAAATCAGGTGTTTGTTGGCTGCCGAGGTTTGGAAGTTTAGTATATTGCAAATTTCTATGAGAAACTATGATTCTGGTAATGGTTATTTCTGAATTTAAAGATTCTCTGTTTTAGAACTAAGTAGATGCCGCAGATGCTTTGTTCTAGTTTGATTTCTGTTATTGTTATTGGTCTGATGGAATGCCTTGTGGCTGTGCATGATTATGAGCATTTAGGTTGGGTTTATAATGACTGGTTATTAAGAGGGTGTTTGGGATTGCATTTTGAATCTAATTATTAGATTATTGCGTTTTGAAAACGCAGATAATCAATTTTTAGTGTTTGTATTGCGTTTTGAAAACGCAGATAATCAGTTTTTATGCTATCAAAACGCAATAATCTATAAGCAGCTCCACCTCTGCTTTTTCAAAACGCATAATCTGTTTTGAATAATCAATCCCAAACACCCCCTAAGTTATTATCGGTTGTTTTTCGTATAGGTTACCGTTATTTCGTATAGGTACCAGCCTGGTCTGTGTATACCGAACTAGTTGACTATTAATAACTAACACTAGTGGGTTTACCCCGCCACCCACATTTAGCGGTGGGAATTAGGTCGGTATCGATTTGGTTTGTTATGGCATCGGCATTCGGTATAACAATTTTTTTTTAATCAAAAAACCCGTAACAAATTACAAGATGATGGCAGGTAAACGGGTAACAAGTTGCGTCGCAACCCCCTTTTGAATAGCAAATCCTCCAAAGTAAAAACCTAAATGCCCAAAATTACATTGGCATGTGTGTTTATGTGGCAATGGTATGTTAAGCCTTTGCCAAACAATTGCGTTGCGACATCTTACTGTATCCGACCATTTGTATTCATCATAAAAGTGTGAATGGAAAGTATTTTTGATGTTAAAATTCGGGTGCAAAAGCTTGGCTAGAAAAAACACTCGTGACAAGCCAAGTCTAACTGAACTCGAGCCCAAGCCTAAAAACAAATTCGTCTAGCAAACGAGGCCGAGCCCAAGCATCGGTTATTGAGCACGAGCTGGCTTGAGAGCAGTGGTGAAGCTTGGTTTCGGAATCGGTGGGGGCCGGACTCAATTTTTTTCGATCGGTAGTGGCAAATTGGTGGGGGCCGAACTCAACCCGGACTCAATTTATCTATGAAAATCGCAAATTTATACCACTGCGCCAGAAAACAGGAGGGGCCAGGGCCACCCCTGGCCCTTCTTATCCTTCGCCACTGCTTGAGAGCCTAATTGAGGCCATTATTTATGTAATTTTGTAATTAATATATTAAATATATAATTAAATAATAATTAATATTTATAAAATTATGAAAAATAGCTAAGTTATATATAAAATCATTTTTATAAATAATATAAATATAAATTAAAATTAATTAATTAATAAATAAATAATAAATGAGCCGAACTTAAGCTTGAAAAACTACCTGCAAACCAAGCTCAAGTTGCAGCTTTCATATCTCAGCTCGAGTTTAACTCGACTCGTTTGTACCCCTAGTTAGATTAAAAGTAATTAATTAATTCAAAATTTGGTTATTTGATACGTTGAGAACCCATTTATAGGAAGTTTGTTTGTTCTGGTTGCCGATGTATTGCCGGAATGATCCTATTGAATCCCAACCGATTAAACCTCATCACCAATAATAATAATATTATTAACCCACACTTCACATACCGTACTCATCTCAAACCCTCAAAACCCTACACCATATCATGTTCATGCTCAATCAATCCAATCCGTTTAATCAAACCCTACATTCAATCAGAGTACAAAACAATAATCAACGGCTGGATATGCAGTGCAATTTCAGTCTATTCCTTATCAACAATTGTTCCAAAAGTTGGTAACATATCTAATGTAAAGACTGTGGAACAGTTGAGGAACGAGGGTTTGGTGATTGGGGGGTTATGGTTGGTTAAATTGGTCATGAATTACTTCCAGCAGTCGTTGCTTTGGGAAGCGGCGCTTCGGGCGGTGTATCGGGTTAGGGTTAGTGTGTTTGAGAGGGTTTTGGGGAGGGATTTAGGGTTTTTTGAAGGGGGTGAAGGGGTGAAGGTTGGGGATGTTGCGTATCGGATTACGGCTGAGGCTTCTGATGTTGCTGATACTGTCTTTGCTTTGTTGAATGTTGGTACTTTGTTTTTAGTTGTTGATGTTTATGTTTTTGTTTGATTCATGTGAAGTTTTCGGGTGCTCATTGTCGGGTTCGGACGGATTTAATGAAAATTTTGGGTTGAATCGCCAGTGGCGGACCTAGGATCTGTATTCAAGGGTGCGATCTAGGGGTTTAACCGAACTTTTGAAGGGGGCGGTCAGGAATTTTTCCTACAAATTACACTAACTTTTTAAATTTTTAGGGGGGGGGGGGGGGGGGGGGGGGGGGGGGGGGCACCTTGGCTATAGTGTGGGTACGCCACTGCAAATTGCTAGCTTCGGTTTTGGGATAAAACTAACTGATTGGGTTGGTATAACGGTTTTAGACAATTAAAATGAAAAAAAAAAAGAACAATAAATAAATAATGTTAATGTTTGTGACTTTGTGTGATGTGCTTTGGCCGAACCACTAAATACGGTTTTGGAACAAGACTAACTGGCTGGGTCGGTTTTACAAAAGCGTAGTCTTGAAATAAATTAAAATGTAAATATGATAAAGACTGTTCATGAATATAATACATATACACAACTTTATGTCCATGTAGTATATAGATAAGTAAATAAATAATTAATGTTAATGGTCTGTTCCAAGTTTTAATCCATACACTGAAACGGTCAAAGCATTAAAACTGAACCGTGGACTGGACCATATATATTTTAAACTGGTCTACTTTCTTTGTTTTGGGTGGTTCGGTTGGTTTATGAACACCCCTGATGGCCTTGATGTGTTTGTTAATTGCTGCATCGTTAGATTTCAGTACTTTGCTGTTTAGTATTCATATGTAATTACGTATCTCTGAATGCATAGTTTTATATCTGTTGCTTTGTTATGTATAATAAGTTAATAACATGTGAAAAAAAGATTCTTAGGAGTGTGATGTATATATATACTGGTCTAAACATCTTTTTGACTTGTTCTTGTATATGTAGACAGTTGTACCTAGTTCATTGCAGCTATTTGCAATGGCGACTCAGATGGTGGTTCTCAGCCCTGTTCTGTCATTGGTTTCTGCCTTGGTAAGCACTAAGCAGAAGCTTATCTTTGTTTGTTACATAAATTTTTATCTTTATATTAATAGTTTGCAGCATCTCAAGTATGAGTACAAAGTTATACCATTTAATAATGTCCTTATTGATTTGAAATGAAATAATAGGTTATAATGTTTTATGCAACAAAATACACTTGATTGATTTTAACCCGTTTCCTTTTAAGTTGGTTTTTTAATATACCCGTTTGACCCGTAGAGTTAAAAGGCAAAACACAGTTCAATTCGACTTATATATATGTTTAAATGGATTGATATTGCCACTTCTATTCCTGGCCCTTGCAAAGGCAAGGAGACTTGATAAACTAAGTTTACCCGTTCATTTTATTGCTGATTTGCTGTCTATGGTTTTGATTTGCAAGCTCTTTGGTAATAAGTTTAATATTTGTAGGTGATTTCTTTGATGGCAGCAGTAAGTGCATATTTTGGTGAAGAGCTTCGTGAAATATCAAATCAAGCAAATTTAAGTATTGCTGCTGTTTCGGCTTATTTGAATGAGGTATGCTTCACAAACTCACCGCCTAGTATTTTATTTTTATGGTAGATTGTTAGGGACTTAGGTCCTACTGTCCTAGACTCCTACGTTATTGGCCTATTGGGTAAGTATCAGTTTTTATTTTATTGATTAGGGTTAACATCGGTAATAGTAACAGGTTTGGATTCTTAGTCAGGACGTGGCTTAAATAGAGATCATGACAACAACTTAGAATTAAATTTTGCATAATTAGAGAGCCAATAACAGAATAACCTCCCAGATATCATTTTAGGGTATTTGTTTGTTATTAATCAAAGTGTTGTTGTGATTCAGGTCCTGCCAGCTATTCTATTTGTGAAGGCAAACAACGCAGAATACAATGAGTGTATGAGGTTCAAGAGACTTGCACATGATGACTTGTATAAACGTTTAAATAAAAAAAGAATGAAGACGCTGGTTCCGCAAATAGTGCAATTAACTCTTTCCACAGTGTTACTTGCAATATTTATCGGCTCATCTGTGACTGCAAGTGATTTTTCAAGTGTAATTTCATTCATAACCTCATTGGTTCTCTTGATCGAACCAATTCAGGTCATTCCCAAACTTCTTATTTTCATAACTTACTCTCATTAATATGTATTTTATGTTCTCACTCTGAAAATGTGTAAACGTTTAAATAAAAAAAGAATGAAGACGCTGGTTCCGCAAATAGTGCAATTAACTCTTTCCGCAGTGTTACTTGCAATATTTATCGGCTCATCTGTGACTGCAAGTGATTTTTCAAGTGTAATTTCATTCATAACCTCATTGGTTCTCTTGATCGAACCAATTCAGGTCATTCCCAAACTTCTTATTTTCATAACTTACTCTCATTAATATGTATTTTATGTTCTCACTCCGAAAATGTGTAACAAAAATATTTCGAGTATTGATGCGTATCAGATTGGAATTTTGTTGAAATTATTAAGATAACATATGGTAGTAGTACCTGGTATTGGTGCCTATTCAGCATGATGTTCTCACTTGCTATATAACTATATTTTTTATTTTTTATTATGATTCATTTGACGAGGCTTTTTTAATTTTTTACATTTAAATTTCGTCATTCTGATATTAATAAATACACAGGATGTGGGAAAAGCATACAATGAACTAAAACAAGGAGAGCCTGCTATGGAACGCTTGTTTCAACTATCAAGTTTTAAACCCAAGGTAAATAAAAAACTGTATGTGCTAAAATTAGTTAAAATGGAAAACTGCACGAAATGCAAACGAAATGTGCGTTTTTTTTTTTCATATTTCTATTATCAACTTTATATGTGGCGCAAAGTAGAAACAAACTTACATTTTATTCCCAAGTTTAGCAACCAAGTTGCATTTTATTACTAGTCGCTGCTACAAATGAAAGTAGAAAGTTGTTCCCTTGTTCATTTGCTGATTTTAGAAAGTTGCTTGACGTGACATACTATGTCGCTTTAGTGTAAATATATATGCCATGTGGCATTAATTTTTCTAAATATAAAATTTTGTAAAAGTATTGGTTTGAACTTAAATGTTATTAAAAAAGGCTTCCACATAAGGGTTTTTTTTTTTTTTTTTGCATACGTAGCATCTGACAGCCTCAACTAGTACAACATCAGCAAATTCCATTTTACAGTTAAATCAGTTAACTGAGGTTGGCTGCTAAAATTAGTGTTAGTTGTAAATTAGTTTCGAATTTGCACCTAATGTAGATTTGGTTGCTAAATCAGTAAAAAGTGTATTTTCCGTTGTTTGCCCTCAGTTAAGCGGTAGGCAATTTTGGCTTATTCGTTACTAAACGTGTATGACATGTGCATAGGTAATTGAGGAAATAAATGAAGTTTGTATAGAGTCCATTGCAGGAGAAGTAAAATTCTGTAAAGTGTCATTTGGATATGGTGACAGGACGCCTCTTGTTTTAAACAAATTGGATATTCATATAAAAGCTGGAGAGACGGTTGCTCTTGTGGGGCCCTCAGGTGGAGGAAAAACGACCCTTGTAAAGCTACTTCTACGCTTATATGATCCTTTATCTGGTAAGCCATCTGCAAGGTCAAAACTACAGCCTTAGGAAGTCAAAATCAATTGTCAAAGGTCACAATTTCGACCCATTTACATAATTTGGGTTGGTTTGGTTATGTATTATCTTTTGAACTAATACAATTATCAATATTGCAAATTATGCAATATTCTTGTTTACAGGTCATATTCTCATTGACAACCATAACATTCAGAGTCTCTCTTTGGAAAGTTTGAGGACACATGTTGGGCTTGTCACTCAGGATACAGTAAGTACCCAAATAAATGATGGACGCATTATTCTTTATGCTGGAAATTTGAAATCTGTTCACAAAAATAAAATGAACATAAAAAATACAAGTTTTATAGTGTTTCTACTATTTTGTGTTGTTATTGACCCCTATTTATGATAACATACGCAACAATGCAACATAGTAAATATTATTTTTCTGGCTAATGGATGTCGTCATCATCATACTCAGTTAATCCCACCAATAGCAAAAGCTAAGGTAGGGTCTGAGGAGAGTAAGATGTAGACAGCCCTACCTCTACCCCCATGGGAATAGAGAGGCTGCTTCCGGTGAGACCCCCGGCTCAATGGTGGTTTTGTATCAAGCCTTAGACACAAGGCACATAACACTTAGCAATCAGGACAAACCCGATTGGTGCATGTATACCCCCTTGTCCTTTGGCTATCAACCTCACCACCTGATGCATGATCATCATACACTTTTTCAAAATTAATATAAACGTGTGAATGCAAAATTAATATAAACGTGTCTAGTTTTGGCTTTTCTAACCATTGAATTTTGATCAGACACTTTTTTCAGGGACAATTGCTGAAAACATTGGGTACAGAGATCTGATGACTAAAATTGATATGGAAAAGGTGAAAAATGCAGCGGAAATTGCAAATGCTGTTGAATTCATTGAAACACTCTCTGAAGGATATGCAACAGATATTGGACCTAGAGGCACACTTTTAAGTGGCGGCCAAAGGCAAAGGTACCACGCTTAACATTAGGCCTAAATACAGAAAAAAATATATATATTATGTTATTAGTTATATTTGTTATATACAAAGACTTCAATTTAGCAAAGCGTCTTTAACATAGCCTCTACATCTATAACCGGCTACAAATCTGACTGAAACCGTCTATGCACTTCCTGAAGAGGCTGTACCTAGCCGCTTTCTCTGGGTTCAAAAGGCTTGTGGCTTCTAGCCCTTTCATACCATTGTCGTCGGCTTTTCGGCTTGTGTAGTCGAAGTGGCTATTTGCCTATTTTGGCTCAAATGGACAAAACTGTATCGGTTTGGGTTTTTGGTTAGTCTTTGGGTTTGTGTAACAACACATCTAAGTGCATCCAAACGATATAAAACTGAAAAAGCATTTAAGAAACTACTAATCAAAACGGGTCAGGTTGATGGACTGTCGTGAAAGCGTTTGATCTGAATGACACGTTATTTTGACTGTCGCACTTGTGGGGTTTGGGGGGGGGGGGGGGGGGGGGGGGGGGGGGGGGGGGTCTTAAAAGTGGCTTAAAATTATCAGCAAATTAACATTTATGTATAAATGCAGATTGGCTATTGCAAGAGCTCTATATCAAAATCCTTCTATTCTGGTTTTAGATGAAGCAACTTCAGCCCTGGATACACGGTCTGAGATGTTGGTTCGACTAGCTTTGCAACGATTAATGAAAGATAGAACAGTAAGTGCAAACTAGTGATGATTGCCACCGCCCTTTTTGTGTTTATTACCCCATTTGAATAATGTATAACTATATGTTTCTTGTAGGTTATTGTCATTGCACATCGTTTGGAAACAGTGCTAATGGCAGAACGGGTTTTTCTTCTAAACGAAGGAAAAGCACAACAGATTTCTCGATCGTCTCTCCAAGATGGTCGACAGGACTCGTTGGCAGCGAGTGGACTTGTGATTTAGGTAGCGTTTTGGTTATGGGTATGGGTATGGGAATGAAGGAACGACCTCCATGCATGTCGAGTGTTTGGTTAATATGTCTAGTGTTTTGTTTACCCAACTAATTTATACAAAGAACGAATACAACTTTCAACTAATTTTACCAAACACAGTTTATATCCGAATGCGAGTACATAAGACGCGTTTTACCCAACTAATTTTGCCAGAACATATTGCATGGATAAAAAAACAAAACCACCATGCATCTATGCTAGTACTATGTCGTGCTCCTAACTCAGAACTGATATAATCTTTTTGGTTTGTCTACTTCGACCGCCATCGTGCATCATCCCAACTTTCTTAAGCGACTCGAGGTTCCACAGGTGAAAAGTGATCTTAGAGTTGCATTGTGATTAATGATTGACCGCATGTTAGATCAAGCTTTGAAGTCACTTAAATGGTGGAACAGAACAAACATCATGTCTCGTTAATCTTATTCGCTTACATGTCTGGACAAACATCCTGAAAAAACAACACAAAATGATTAAATTATTATCATGCCTCGTTTGGTATTTTTGTGTTTGGTTAATTTGCTAGTAACTAGGGGTGTACAAAAGCTTGCAATTCGAAGCTCGTTCGAGAAAAAAGCTCGAAAAAAACGAGCCAGCTCGGCTCGACTCGATTGTAAACGAGCTCGAGCTAGGCCTGTCTCGGCTCGTGAGCTCGCGGGCTGGCTCGAATTATTTTATTTATATGTATTAATTTTATTTTTAAGTGTCTAAATTAAAAAATATGTGAGAGTAGGTTGAAGTGTTTTAAGTTTAATTAATCAATAAAATATGAAAATTAATAGAAAAAAAACACAAATTATACATATAATACTTTTAATATGCATTATATTCTTTAAAATATTAGAAAAATAAAAAAGTATACATGTATATGTGTAATTCATTTTTCTGGCAATTATTTTTCTGGAAATTTATTTTATTTTTTTGTTTTTTATTTAATAAATATTTGTAAAAAAAATAATAAAAAAATAACAAGCTGACTCGAGGTCAGCTTTTCAGCTCGACCAGAAAAACAAGCCGAGCCGAGCTGGCTCGTTTAAGTTCGAGCTCGAGCTTAGCCTGACTCGGCTCGTGTACAGCCCTGCTAGTAACCAAAATGTTTAATTTTGCCTTATACATGGTTAAAATACATTAGTTGCTCCTTTTTTTTTTTTTTGGTAGGGGGGAGGTTAAGTGACCCTCTTGGTATATCACTAAATAACAAATTTCTTGTAGTTGTGGTTCGGTAATGTTAAAAGTATATAACGTGTATGCTTGTATATCCATGACCTAGTGGTATGGTGTCTGCCTCTATAAATGTGGTGTCGGTTCAAATCCTAATAAACTTAACTCTAATTTGCAATATATATTATGTATAGATCCCTTTATATGTACAATATTTATAGTGTGCCATATATGTGTGTTTGTATATATTTATATGTATATGCAAATTTAAACTTACTTCCATGGAACATCGCCAAGTAACATCCAGTCACCATCTTTATCTTCATATGTTGGAACATGCTCCCATCTACTAATTACACTATCCTTCACTGCAAATTTAACCAAACATATATTGAATCAAATTAAAACAACAATATCAAAATTGGCATGCTATACCCACGCCCCCTTGTTCTAATTTCACACCATCAAACACTCATTCAACATATACGCAAAAAGTCGTTTAAAATTCAAGGGGCTATGATTTGACATAAAGACCTGTAAACAGCCATTTGATTCAACCTCAAACAGCCATTTAATAATTCGGCCATAATGTTTCATTAATATCTACAATTTTTTTAGCATCAATTTTTTTTTTCACCTAAAATCTCCCAAACCTTGCACTTGCAAGGATTTGAACCCAACACTTCCCATTTGTGAAGAGGAACACCAATAGGTTAATACTTACGGGTTTTGAAATATGACACCTTATCCTCCAAGGCATAGAGAAGCTGCTTATAACCCGTGTACGATTTTAGGTCTACTTTTCTCATATACGGTGCTCCATCAACCGCCACCTTTACATACTTCCTGTTTTTCGTGTTCTTCGTGTTCTTAACTGGTGGCCATCCTATCACACGCTTTTCCCTATAGTTTGAACTTGTTACCGCTAGTTTCAAATCAACCATATCTAAAAACTTTCGCTTTATTCCGGATTTTCGCTCTCTTGAACCCCCTAGCCCCAATGTGAGCTCCATTTCATCGAAACAAAGACCGCTTTCGATCGTTAAACTCGAGTCTCCAATAGACATTACGTGTGGAAATTTAGTTGACAAATAAGAATAATGTGAACGATACAAACGTGTTATATGTTTTGAGTTGGATGTTGCATATATATATATATATATATACACACACAATGTTGATACTTGATAACTAACTAAGAATGACACGTGTAACGCAATGAGTGGTTGGTGTGACTAGCAGGTGAGTGAACAATGAACATGAAACCGTGGGGCTTTTTGTGGGTCCCTGGTCTCTTCTTTGTCTTGTCGGAAAATGTTTTCTTGTATACAACATGTTTGGGGAGTTTTTGAAGTTATCATAGGTGTTTACAATATTTTATAAAAAAAATAGAAATGATAGGAAAAGCTTTTACTTTAATTTAATTTAAGTATATAATTAAGGGTTATGTTAAGTGTATTATAATAATTTATCCATTATGACATTATGTTTTTTTAACGACAAGCGGTGTTACCGGTGAAGCTCCGACTAACACACCCTAGGCCAGCCTGGTAACATTATGTATATGTTACCCATGTTGATATATAGAAATGAAATTATAGAATAATAATAATAATCCATTTTTAAAATTGTCTCGATACACTTGTATCTTATTTTTCTAACTACATAAATAGAGTAACATTTATCGCCTAAAAATGCTAAAGTTTATGTGTACGAGTAGAAGTAGAGTAACATTTATCGCTTAAAAAATGCTAAAGTTTCATATTGCTAAAAAGTTTATAATTGTAAATTAAATTATTAAATTATCTAAGACCATGTGTAGTGGAGGGGGGGAAACTTAAGAATATGACTTGTGTATGAAATTTCACAATACTTGAATAGTGTTGAAACTTGAGTGTTCTAATTTTTTTTTTATATAAACATAAAAGCCAATTACACAAGGATAGCAGATAGACAGACAACAAGCTGTGTCGCTATCCCCTTCTAAATAGGAAACACCAAAGAGACGTGATTTGCTAGATACAAATATAACGATTTAAGTTACGCAAATGTAACGATCCAAGAATCTTCAACTGATATCGATCTGTTATGTGCTTTCATATTTTATGAAAAAGGTGTGACTTTCAAAATTATATTATTAAAATGGAAAACAGAAAATAATATATCAAACGTGAAAATTTAGAAACAAATTTATATATAATTAAAAATAATATATTTATGATTTTCTAAGAAAAAAAAACAAAACATAGACGAAGTACGAATATAGAATTAATGGACACCAAAGGGATGTGACAAGATGATGAAAGAAGAGACAATGTTGTAGAGATGTTTGTGTGCTGTTTAAGTGTGTTTTCCAGACAAAATGAACCCTGACACGTGTGCTTTCTATTAAATTAACTTAAACAACGAGTAATAATAACTATGTCTTAAAATGACACTTCGTATATAAGCTTTAAATTCTCATATAGATTTATGTTTGTAGGGTTGAAATGGATCGGTAAAAAGTAAAAAGAGGTTGAGTTGTATATTTATATTGAGTTGGTATGAAGATAAAATGTTTGAATTTGATGCTATATATGTGTTTAGTATTTATTTTTACGGTTAAAGCAATTAATGCAATATATATTAAATAGAGGTAAAATCATATCATGGCCTAATGGTAGAAGCAAAGCTTCTAGGAACACTTAAGGGGGAGGTCATGGGTTCAAGTCCTACAAGGAGTAGAAGTTTGCCGTTCAAAAAAAAAGATGTTTGTAAACCGGGACCCGGCTTCAAATTTACAGTGAGTGGATCTTTATTTATTGCTTACAGATCGAGTAAACTTTGTGTTGGATATATATAGTGTGTGAAAAGTTAGGGAGGACGGGGTGCTTCACTGAATCATTTTCAACTTCAATGATTTACACCAATCCTGCACTGCCACATTACTTCACTGAAATATTTTTTTGAAGGCAGCACTACCCTAAAATACCAAACCCATAAAAAACAAAAAACCCCACACACAAAACCACTACCCGTGTTTGCTTACCGTGCGTTAAATAGAACCAGAATTTGGTTCACGGGACCCCTACCAGCACCGGTGGCGGCGGTGTTACCGTGCTGATAGTGAGGTACCCGTGACCAAATCAGTAAGCGCCCCGTCCCCCTAAACAAATCGAGCTAACTATCGTTTACCAGTTTGACCTACATTCAAGATTTCAAAACATTGATTAGTATGATACATTAACATAATTATATACTATTTTCATAAAAGTATATTGTTTGTTATTGTTGTATTTTTTATTTTATTTTTTGTGAACTTCGTGTATGGCTGGAGTAAGGTAATAATTAAACTTTAAACCGAAACATTGATATACTAAACCTTAAGGTAATACCTGGTGTAAACAGGTATTATCATGTCTTATCGTGTTAACTTGATATAAAAAGGTATTATCGTGTCTTATCATGTAAACAAGGTATAAGCAGGTTTGTGTTCGGGTATCGAAAAAATGACACGATAAGTTATCGTGTAGTGTTCGTGTATACATGTTTCGTGTTCGTGTTTTAACAGGTTCGTGTCTTAAGTCTTAACAGATTGGGTATACACGATTTGCCAGCCCTAATTATCAGTATCTATTTAAGATGGCTTCAAAACTTGACATGAATAACTAATAAACTGAAGACAGCTTGTAAACTTGACATGAGTAACTAATAAAGTTAACACTAATCGGGATATAATCATTTTCCACAACTTTCACCACCCGGTGGACAGTTAGCATGCCAACTGATATGACATGATTGTTGGTAAGGCTATCGGCTGGTCCAATCCAATTTTAAACCCTTATTAAACATTCAGATATAAGTGTTTGATTGGTATGGGGTAATGGAATTAAGGAATGGAATGGACGAGATAATAGAATGGACAAGGTAATGGATCTAATGAATCATTACCATTTCATATCTCGTTTGATTGCCATATGGGAATGAAACGAAGTATTACTTTATGTTTTTTGCCGAAAGAAAAAGATGAAGAAATAAAATTGACGGTGAGTGGCAATGGTGGGTGGTGGTAGTGGGATGGTAGGTGGTGATATGTGGTGGTGGGTAGAGGTGATGGTGCCAGGCGGAGGCGGTGGATGGTGGTTGTGATGGTGGGTGGTGGTCGTTAGTGGCTATGATGGTGGGTGGTGACGATGATGGTGGGTGGTGACGTTGATGGTGAGTAGTGGTGGTTGATAGCGGCGATGGTGGGTAATGGGTGGTGACGGTGATGGTAAGTGGAAGTGGATGGCCCCGGTGGTGGCGGTGGCGGCGGTAGTGAAGGGGTGGCGGCGACGGCGGTGGGTGGTGGTGGATGGCGAGGGTGGTGGGTGGCACTGGCGGCAGCGACGATGGTGGCCAATGGCGGCGGTAAGTAGAGGTGGATTGCACCAGTGGCGATGGTGAAAGGTGGCGATGGCGGTGAATTAAGGGTGGCGGCCAAGGTATGTTGGGTGGGGGGTAGTGGGTGGTGATGGTGGTGGGTTTTGGTGTTGTTAATGAAGGGTGAAAGATTGGATGAAATGAAAAAAAAACATGGGGTATGAATGGAATGGTTTTGAGGCAATGGAATGCCTTGTGGAATGGGTGATTTCATTCCATTGACCAACCAAACACACAATTTTTTATTATCTTATAAGGGTCCATTTTATTCCGTCTTCCATTCAAACACTACCTAATAATTTAAAATAAAACAACATTTGGGGAAAAAAAAAAAATCTTAATTAATGTCGAATCGTTTTATTTGCCAGCATGGTTGTCTCAACTTTGGCCGCCCCTGCATGGTGTTAATTAGTAACCACTACTCAAAAAAAATACTAGAAATATATTGGGAGGCCTAAAATTTTGGGTATGTTTGACAAGGAGTTTTTAAGAGCTTTTAGGAGCTACAAGCTTCAAGCTTTTAAGAAAAACTCCTACTTAATAAAAAGCTTTGTTTAGTTGAAGAAGCTGAAAGCTTTTAGGTTAGAGAAAAAGCTCTATAGTGAAAAGCTACTAGTACTAGCTTTTAAGAAAAAGCTCTACTAGCTACAAGCTTTTAGTTAGTAAATGACACAAATACCCATTCTATTTTAAAAATAAATTAAAAACCTTTTTTACAAGTTTTTAATTATGTCCATTTTGATCATTTTATATATTTTATTAAAAGCTTCAGCTACTCTGCCAAACACTAAAATATATTTAAAAAGCTTCCAGCTACCAGCTTCCAGCTTGCAGCTGCCAGCTAACAGCTTCCAGCCTCCAGCTAATTTTGTCAAACATACCCTTTATATACTATGGTATGATGTAGCTTAATTTGGTTTCTATCTCAGTTTGGTTTGTTATGTCATTGATACTTACTTAGTATAGTTTACAATACCAAATTTAAATATAACCATGTTCCAATAAAATGGATATTAGAATACAAACTGTCGTTATCATCATCATCATACTCAGTTAATCACATCTATAGCAAAGCGAAGGTAGGGTCTGAGGAGGGTAAGATGTAGACAGCCTTACCTCTACCCCTAAGAATAGAGAGGCTGCTTCCAGTGAGACCTCCGGCTCGATGTGGTTTGACATCAAGCCTTGAACATAAAACACAGAACACTTAGCGATCGGGACAAACCCGATCGGTGCATGTACCCCTTTGTCTTTTGGCTATCCACGCCACCACATGATGCATGATTAACCGCCCGTCGTTTTTAACGTTATTTTCACGAAATTAGTAAAATAACGTTAAAACTAGTACAACCTTGCTTTTGCCCCCCAGGGCCACACAGAATACAACTATGTATTCATTTTTATTTGCCTTATAATGGACACAAGTTATTAGTAAAAGATCAAATTAAATGAAAATTTATTGTGTTAATGACGTGTATATTATTATGTATATTATAAGGAGTGAAATTGAATTTTAAAAAAGATTTGTTCTCCCATTTTTAAGTGAAAATAAACTTTTTATACAATTTTTTTTTAATAAAAGACACACCATAAAATTGAGCATTTTATTCTCTTTAATTTAAGTATAATCTTACTAGTTTTATATATAAAATATTTGGTTTAAAATAAATGACGATGTATTATGTGTATAATTTGCATAATTATAAGCGTACACAAGTTTTGTAATTAGTTGCGTGATTATTGTATGTGTAGTGTAATTATTAATATACGTTACATATATAACATGTTTATGTAATTGTTTTATTTATGTTGTGTGATATAGGTTCCTACACAATTATCATATTTTGTGAGAAGTGTGAGAAGGACTGAGAACTGATATGTAGATATCATGTTTTTTTTATTTAGGCATGTTTTTTTTATTGTTTTGGCTAGCAAAACACCAAACACAAATATTTGAAAAAACAATACAATGTATTATAGGCATAAAATTTAAAACACAACTAAAACATAGTGTTTAACACATTAAGGTAAAAACACAACTAAAACATAGTGTTTAACACATTAAGGTAAAAACACACTGCTTAAATTTGTTGGCATAGTGTTTTAAGTTTAAGCTTAGAATATATTGTTTTGTGTTTTAAATTGTTATGTTTAGTATTCCTCTAGCCAAAACAATCCAAAACATCATGATTAAATCTAAAAAATAATACATATATATCAATTCTTAATCCTTCTCATATTTCCCACAAAATATGGTATTTGCATGTACAGTACCTTACCTTCACCCTATGTTACGTAATATTTATGTGTATTCAGTTACGTATGATTGCATATAAAAATATTAATTAGCTACATTTATAACTTATAATAAAAGAATTGAGTTTGTATAAGGTGACATTCAATGAATGTGCCATGTGGCATCATGTGAAGCTTTCTTTTAAATTTATTTATTTTGTACTAGTTTGTACCCCGGGAGCGTCCCGGGTTAAAAATTTTAATATTAGTAAACAAACGAAAAGACTAAATAACTTAAACAGACCTATTAAAAAGAATAGTGACTTTACCCTATCTCCTAAGCCTTCAACTACAGCCGATGTCAAGCCTAAAACTCCGTCTTGATGGAGCCCACTGAAAACAAACCATAAGAAACAGTAAATAGCAAATAAGATTGGCCGTACAAAAAAAAATCAAATTTGAAAACTCAAAAATTCACAACTGCATCTTCTTTAGATACAAAAATCATTACATCAAAAGATGATGATGATGATGATGATAATAATAATAATAATAATAATAATAATAATAATAAATAATAAAGTCAAAGATCGAAGAAATAGAAACCCTAACCTTAATTCTTTCTTCTTTCTTCTGCATCATTGATCTAGATCCGATTAGCGAGTTGAACCTAACATACATAGTGGTCATCTACGCACATGAGTCAACTAACAACAAAGTGTTTCAAAACATGATACAAATGTCCATGAAAAAAAGGAAAATATAAAACGATATAACTTCAAGATTTTTTATAAGTAATATCAATACCGTAAGACTAAAGATAAATTAAAAAACAATAAAATATAAGATTGAAATGGTGGAAGAAGGTGAGAATGGTTTTTAAATCACATATTATTATTATAATAATAATAATGATGATGATGATGATGATGATGATGATACTCGTGATCGATCATACTCGCCATTCTTCTTTAGTTTCTTCAAAACTCTACACACATTAAACAACATTATATTATTCACAATTCAGTTCATACATATAGATCTAATCAATTTCCAGATAAACCCACTTCAATAGTATGATTTTAAACATAGAAACACACACTGTGATTAGAAATCAGCAACTAAAGCATAAAACAGAGTGAAAATGTGATTAAAAAGAAAGAAGGTGTTACCGTGATGGTGGAGATTGGAATAGAGTTAAAGACGTGTGAAAGATTGGGTGGCAGAGAGATAGGAGGGATTATATTTTAGGGTTTGAGATTTGTAAAGGTGGAATGATCGATATTGGGGTTTTTAGGGTTTGATGGTTGTTTTTTTTTAATAACTTAAATACCACTTGCCACATAAGATGACACATGGCACACTTAAGAGGGAGAATGCCTCTTTGAGTGTCATGTCATCAAAATGGCTTTGGTTTATTATAGATATAGATATAGATATAGATTTTTAAATAAAATCTATATCTATATTATCTTAAAATTTCAAATATATTAATTAATATCTTTTCCTTATTTTCCTCTCACATTTTTTAAATGTTAGTGAACTATTTATTATTTTAAAATTTCAAATATGTTAATTAATATTTTTATCTTTATTTTTTTTTATTTTCCGCTCACAATTTTTAAACGTTAGTAACTTTTATGTATGACATTTTTTTGAAAAAAATTACATCAAATTAACGATCGCTTTATTATCTTTCCAACGAGCACCATATATAGTGCTATACAAAAACGAAAAAAAAAATGTCTTTTTAGTGAGTTTTTGTTCATGCAGAAAAAAAAAACACAATGTATTTAGGTAATTTCTTAATCATATATAGGCAAGTCACTAATCATATTATGATAGTATATATGTTTTTGAACCTACTATTACATATATGAATTGCTCATGTTCATGTGGTATAACGATATGCTTAGCATTAAAAGAGGTTGAGATTTTTTAATCTGTTGGGAACGCGGGATGAGAACTCCCTTTGATAGTTTAAACATTAGAACAATTTTCTTTAACATTAAAAGAGGTTGAAACTGTTTACTTCTTTTATCCTTTTTATTAAGTAACTAGTTTTTATCCCGGGAGCGTCCCGGGTTGAAATATCTAATATAACATAATAAAATATATTATTATTATTATTATTATTATTATTATTTTAAACAAATCTCTACCATAAGTTATCATATTCAAATATAAAAAAACAAATCTCTGCGCCGGGGTATAAATCTAGTGCCATTACAAATGAATTCGGAAGTTTGTAATCGATCATTCTAAAAAGAACTAACATGAAATAAGAAAAAAAAGTTAATTATTGAAATATCGAACGCATTAGTCTAAGGGTTATGTGATGTGTTAAAAAATTATGGGTATATGATCGGGTATGTAGTTTGGGTATTTGGGTATGTTGTTTCGGATAATCGGGTCGGCTATCACCAGACCCGACCCAAACCCACAATTTTTTTTTAAACTAATCCCAAACCCGACACAATACCTGTCGGGTTACAAAAAAATAGTCATTTTTTTTTCTCCGATTTTTATATAGCACTATGGTACTCGTTGGAAAGATAATAAAACGCTCGTTAATTTGGTGTAATTTTTTTCTTTAAAAAATCTCGTATATAAAAGATATTAACGTTTAAAAGTTATGGGAGGAAACACGAGAGATAAAATAATAAAGGTTTAATATTTAGATTTAGTAGATTAGGTATTTAATAGATTAGGTTAAAGATTATAATAGATTAAGTTAAATCATATTTATTTCTTTTTTTTAATTGGTTTATAGTTGCCACATCCTTGTTTCTGGAATTCAATGTAGATGTTTGTTAGACAGATAAGTAATCCACAGTTTCATTATGCATACTCAAGAGAATATTGTTCATCATGTAAAACCACCGATCAGGTATGATTCGCTAAACATGGCCACATTAGCAGCCAACAACATACAACATCCTACGTATCGCGAAATATTAATTACTCATGTTATTAACTAATTTGAACATCGATTCCCGGGTTGAGAAATCTAAGTAAATTGAATAAAATTAGAAGTATCTAAACTATAAAAATGACATCTATGTATCAACTTACATTAGATACTTTTAAAAAAATATATACCAAAAGATCCATTTCACCTTACAACATCAACACCTAAAACATATTATTAAGATCCCAAACATTTCAAGGGGACAAAGATTGTTTAGCACCAATACATTCAGTCAAAGGTCTTTAACTGCATACAATAAGATTTGAGCTATTTCAGAATATGACATAATAAAATATCTAATATGACAACATAATTAATGACTTGTCAATATATGATTAATGAATATTATTATTATTATTATTATTATTTTAAATAAATCTCTGCCATAAGTTATCATATTCTAATATAAAAAAAGGGTAATTGGGTCAGGTATCACCTAATCCTAGGCCCGGCCCAAATCCACAATTTTTTTAAAACTAATATATCCCGGGAGCGTCCCGGGTTGAGAAATCTAATTTGAAATATCAATTTTACACCTGAAATAGACTGATGCGTTTTACAATTACATGCAGGAAAGCTTCGGGTAGCACTTAACCTAAAACAATTAACAATGTATCTTCAATGTTAGTGCATAACCTTAAACAATGTATAACTCTAATATTAAAACATAACCTAAAACAATGTACAACTTCATTGCAAACACATGTTGTAAATAAAAATCATATTTACTGCTTTGAACATAACTAATGACTTGCCTATACATGATTAATGAATAACCTGAATACTTTGTGTTTTTTTCCTGTATGAACAAAACCACACAAAAAAATAGTCGTTTTTTTCTCCGTTTTTTATATAGCACTATGGTACCCGTTGGAAAGGTAATAAAACGCTCGTTAATTTAGTGTAATTTTTTTTCTTTAAAAAATCTCGTATATAAAAGACATTAACGTTTGAAAGTTATGGGAGAAAACATTAGAGATAAAAATCTAATTTTGTTTTTAAATTTTAAATTATTATTTTCCTAAAATAAGGTTTTTGCCACATGGGATGACACATGGCACACTCAATGAAGAGAATACCCTCTTTGAGTGACATGTCATTAAAATGGCTTTGGTTTATTATATGTATAGATATATATATATATATATATATGTATATATATTGCAAAGCTAATAATCTATGTCATAATATTATGCAATCTCTCCTTTGAGAGATGCCACTTAGGATGTGATGTGGTAACTCTAGACCAATTAAAAAAAAGGAATAAATATAGTTTAAATATGGTTTAACCTAATCTATTAAATACCTCATCTACTAAATATAAATATTAAACCTTTATTATTTTCTCTCTCATGTTTCCTCCCATAACTTTTAAAAGTTAATATATTTTATATACGAGATTTTTTAAAGAAAATAATTACACCAAATTAACGAGCGTTTTATTATCTTTCCAACGAGTACCATAGTGCTATATAAAAAACGGAGAAAAAATGACTATTTTTTGTAACCCGACAGGATTGTGTCAGGTTTGGGATTAGTTTAAAAAAATATGGGTTTGGGTCGAGCCTGGTATTAGGTGATACCCGACCCAATTACCCGAAACCACATACCCAAATACCCGAACTATATACCCGATCATATACCCATGAATTTTTTAACGCATCACATAACCCTTAGACTAATGTGTTCGATATTTCAATAAATAACTTTTTTTTTTCCTTATTTAACATTCTTTTTAGAATGATGGATTACAAATTTCCGAATTCATTTGACATTATATAATATTTTGTAATGGCACTAGATTTATACCCCGGCGCAGAGATTCGTTTTTTTATATTAGAATATGATAACTTATGTCAGAGATTTGTTTAAAATAAATAAATAAATAATGACAATAATAATAATAATAATAATATTCATTAATCATATATTGGTAACTCATTAATTATGTTGTCATATTAGATATTTTATTATGTAATATTATATATTTCAACCCGGGACGCTCCCGGGATAAAAACTAGTATATATATATAGATATTAGATTTTTCAACCCCGGGACACTCCCGGGGTAATCAGCTAGTTTATACATAATTATTGACTTATTGTCGATGTCTATACCCTTGCCAATGCGACACATGCCGCATTAAGATGATTTCGTACTCTTCACATGTAAATTCCAACTCTCTATATATATATCACATGCTTGTGCGTGCCCACGTATATATAAATTTATTTGTAACCATTGGTTTTCTTAAATCTCCGAAGTCCCTTTTGTTTAATTATCATACCCCAGTACCCTATGCATGTATATATGTGTCCATGTACATGCACCATAGACATGTGTGTCTGTACATGCACCATGGGTAGTTGTGCGTGTAGATATGCATGTATAATTCATCACAGTTACTTATGCATGTTCTATGTGTGTCCGTATAACATGTCTCAAATCATGTCATGATGATGGGCTACAGATGAATTGTTCTAATCTAACACGACTTGTATATAAATGTATATATTTATTTGTAAAAAAACATTAATTTTAACGCGCATACGCAAAAAATCATGTAACCTAAACATGATCCGTTTAATCATTTATGTAAACGGTTGAACAAGTAGACCGGTAGTAATTAAGTGTACACATGTTAATAGGGATATATATGAGTTGTAAACGGGTTAAACAAGTTGATCGGTAGTAATTAAGTGCATACACATTTTTTTTTTAACGGCCAATTGGAATCACTCACAGACCACTGGAGTATCATCGTGCCACCGGTGTTACCACACAATCATATTCCACCACCAGGTCACCAGTTCAGGAGGAAACTCATAATTATGAGAAAACCCGATTTTGAGATTCAAAGCCAAGACCTTATAGTTCCTAAGTCTTATCTCACCACCAAAATACCGTTGGGCTATAATAATTGGGATACGATTTATTAAAAATTGGTTGATTGGATTGGCCAGTCAACGAGTCAAACTGTATAACTTAGGGGCTGTTTGGTAGCCTCTTAATCAGCTTCTTAATCATTCAGGTCTGAATCATTCAGCATTCAGACTGTTTGTTTCAGCATCTGAATGGAATGATTAAGTGCTGAACCATTAAGCTAATAAGGGATGTTGAATGATTCAGCTCTTAAGTCTTAAACATTCAGAGCCTCTTAACCATTTAGAACATCTTAATAATTCAACCACTCAATCAACCAAACAGTCCCTTCATAAATTAAACATGTGAACCCAACATGATTCCTTTAATTAAAAAATAGCCAATTCAAAGACGATCCATCTATTATTAAAAGGGTTAATATTACAACACATGCCAAGAGTCTTTTGGCCCAATGAAATTAGTGAGTGACTAAATTTCCTCTTATATGAATTTTAAAAATATTACAACACAAAATCTAATTATTTTCAGATATGCTTAATGTTGGGAACTAAGAACAATACCTAATTCCTGAGAGACGTGTGTGATACTTTCATATTGAAACAATTCGAAAGTTCATTCGAATTTCTCAATTGGATAAAACATGCAAAATAATTTTGCAAGAACCAGTATGTGATATGTGTGATTGATATGACCAAAGGTAAGATATTTCAAAATTGCGGTTAGGGGTAAAATAATTATTATCGGTCAATTTTCTATTTTAATTCAAAATGCTTCAAAATCAAGCCACATTTTATCTTTGAAATTTTAGTGTCATCTTCACATAATTAATTTCTGTTGATTTAAAAAAAACACACACAATTTAGCCAAACAGTCAAAGGGTACGCCGCTTGGACCCTCATCCTAGGGGTGTTGCCTCCGGACTGCCTCCAAGAGGCCCTTGCCCTCATGAAACCGTCATCGCTTAGACGCTTCGCCCTAAGAACCAATGAGGCAGTGAGGGTCAAAACACTTAGAATAATAATAAACTCAAACACTTTGGTCAACAAGTCATGTAGTTATACTAAAATATCAACATTTAAGAGAGCATGTGCGACTGTTTCAGTGTTTCACTACCACATGCTGTTATGTAAGATCTCACACACTTTGTGCCACCTTTATTTTGTAATAATTTTATAAGTTTTCTCCATCCACCGCCTATTAAAACAAGAGAAAATTGCAGTTTTCGTCCCTGTGGTTTGTTTAAACTAACAGGTTCAGCCCAAGCTTAACACCTTGAGTACCTGTGGTTTCATTTTCTAACAGTTTACATACCTCGACCTAACGTCCGTCACCTCTGCCGTTACAACACCCTCACGTGAGGGGTATTATGGTCATTTCGTCTCTTTATTAACGTTCATACGTCTGATATCATATTCCCCAAGTTAATTTCTTCCCCTTTTTGCTTTCTAAACCCTAATCCCACAAAACCTAATGTCGAATTCGAGGGATAGCAGATCATCAATGTCTAATTCGAGCTCCAATTATCATCGACGAGTTGAAAGATGGACTGATGTTCCTCCAATTTGCAGATGTGGGTCTGAAACACAGGTTCGAACATCATGGACTGAAGCGAACCCTAGTCGAAGGTTTCACTGTTGTGTAAGTGGATGTGGGTTTGTGACATAGACTGAAACGAACCCTAGTCGAAGGTTTCACAAATGCTTCATGTTTATACTCATCTTCTTCATCTTCACTTAGACTATCAAAGTCATCAAGGTCTACATGTAAGTCATCTGCATCAATGTCCACATTATGATGCATCTCCAAGTCATCTTCTACATCATCTACAGCAGACCTAAAATGTTTCATATCCACTTCTGGGTCCTCTACCATATTGTCAGGATCAACAATATAATCAGAGTCATCACTATCATCTTGTTCAGAACCAGTTTGATCTTCTGTTTCATGAACTTCTTTTTCATCTTATGTTTCATCTTCTTTTTTGTAACACCCCAACCGATGGCGGAATCATCGAGGTGTCACGTAGTGACGATTGTTCAAAAGCTCATTGTACTAAAATGTAAATACTTGATTATTGAATATTGTTTTACAACATGTGAAAATAAATACACAACAACAATTGAGATAGTTGATTTATTTAGTCTAAGTCCAAAGTCCTATGTGAAGCGTCAAGCAGCTTATCCTGAAACATGCACGAAAATAAATTTTGTCAACATATGATGTTGGTGAGTACTACCTAGCTTTGTACATATAGTATAAGTTTTGAAAAGTGGTACAATTCATGTGTCTAGCATCACCAAGGCATTATGTAAACACGCAAGTAACCAAACAAGACAAATGTAAAATTGATAAGATGAAATTGATAATGAGCACCCTAACACGTGTCAAGTCTAAAAGAGCACCATAACATAAGTTATGTCTAAATGAGCACCGTAACATAAGTTACGTCTATATGTAAAGAGCACCATAACATAAGTTATGTCTAGATGTACGATTTTGTATGTAAGCTACATTCATGTTCAAACATAAGCACAAAGATAAACAAGACACGTAAATGAATTGTAAATGAATAAAAATGTATGTGTAAATGAATGTGCAAGTTTTGTATACTTGTTCATGAATCACCCCGAAAAGTGTAAAAACGAAAAAGGGGATAAGTAATACTCACATTAGCAAGGTGTTAAGTCTTGTGGAATTGAATAAGTGTAATCCAACGTTACCAAGTATCACCCTATGTTTAAGGTAATAAATGAGTTTAAGTCTTTCTAGTTTACAAGTATTTCTAGGGTTCCTAATTTGGGGATAGACATTTGTTTGATTAATAAATAAAATGTTTAATTAATAAATAAGAGAAATTTGCTAAATAAATAAACAAAAGTCTTTTTGTAAATTTTAGATTAAAGATGGTCACATCATAAAGTTTTAAGTATGAAAATAATTTTTATAAAATTATTTTCTTAACCAATAGAATATTAAATCTATTTATTTCAAATTGTCAAAATATAACTTTAATATTTAAAAATATTAAAATTAAAGAATTTTTAAATTAAAAATTGTATTTCTGTTCTAAATGGATAAAAATAATTTATATAAAATTTTGGTGCAAAAATAATGAAAAATGAATTTATTATGATTTATTTATGATTAAAACTAACAAAAATTGATTAAAAATATGAAACGAACGATTTTTCTAAAATAAAAATTATTTCTGAAATGCATATTTCTATACAAGTTTAGAATAATTTTTGTGGAATTTTATAAAATCGTTTAGATATTTTTATAGAATTTTAAAATTATAAATGAATAAACTTGCATTATTAATAATATGTATTAAATAAATTATTTTTGGAAATTTAAAAGTTTGTATGGTAAACTTTGTCATGTGGTCTACCTAAAATATTTTTTGTAAAATTTTTAAGACACTTTTGGTATTTTAAAACTATTTTTAAAAAGATAAATAGGTTAAGTATATATAAATAAAGAGTAAAAAAAATGTTGTTGTGGGCAAGAATCGAACCCGGGTCTGGTGACCGGTTCATGTTTTATATCACAAGTCCAGACCAACTGGTCTGGACCCTGAGAACGAAATCAAATGGTTCCAAAAATTTATATATTGTTTTTAAGGGTTAAAAGGATTACATAATGCAAAACAAAAGAAAAACGCCGGGGCCAAGGATCAAACCCTAGACCCGCGTTTAGTAACAGCATGCCCAGACCAACTGGTCTGGATATTTGTTTGTGATTAAATCAGGTCCAAAATTTATTTAAATTAAAACCTGCAACACCATTTATCCCCAAATTAACTATATAAACCCTAACCCTTAATCCAATCAATTGAATGTGAGAACGATGCAACTGATTAACAAAACCATAGGGCTTTCGTTTAGTACCCTAAATCGATCAAGAAGAGGCATTTAATTGTTACCTACAGATGTTCGAAGCGGGTGCAACCGTACCACCAATAAACGAATAGAATGGAGCCAGAAACAGATCATGCGAAGCTTGAATGAGGGATTTGGGTTGGGGTTTCTTCAAATCGGTTGTATAAGAATGTTTGGGTAAGTTTAATTGCGATAAAACACTCGTTTTATAGAGATTGATAATTAGGTTTGGAAACTTTGACACCGAATTAGAATTGGCAAATTGAGCCCTTAATCACGCGTAATAGCGTGTATTTGGCAGCAGTCAAACGTGGATTTCAATTTCGCATCTAAGGAATGTTTTAATTTCGGAAGGTAAGCATAAATCGCATCCAATTTGATTGTTAATCATGGGTTGACTTTGGGTCTTTGACTTGGGGAATAAGATGATAAAGGGAAAGAGTTAAGTCTATTTATTTCAGGATATTATCACAAAAGGCAGTTTGGTTTAGTGGTTTATGTATGTGTGTGTTGAATGCTTCAGGTCGCGGGTTCGACTCTCCAGCTAAGCAGATTTTTTTTAATCGATTTTCTTATACATTAATCACAAAGTTTCATTACGTAATAAATACTAAGCATAAAACTATTTTTTTTTTTGACGTAATAAATCAACATTCGGTAAGGGTGGTCGAGTATGATAATGAATCAATTAAAATTTTAAAGTGTGGAAATACTTATAAATTTAATATATATATAAAGTGGAAATGACTCGCGAACTTTTATTATCTGATAATAGTTTCAAATACAAGGACTAGGGTTGTACATTAATGATAGTGAATGGTGACGGATGTCACAGCATCCCCTACTTTTAGAAACTTCGTCCCGAAGTTAATAGAAACATAAGGTTATGGATGTTTGGGTAGAAATTAAGATAACCGTGGTTTGGAAAATTTGAGTTAAGGCACGACGTGAATTTATAAGTAACAGTGTAAACTGTTTCGAATGATTTGGATAAGAGGTTTGATAGGTGTGAGTTAAGGATTGGATTAGGTTCGTCTCGAATAACAAGGAGAATAAGAATCTAGTAAAACACTAAACTTTAAGTTTTAGGAATCCTAAAATAAATGCATGAGTTGATTGACTATAGAAAGACTAAATGAACTACCAAGTAACTAGAGTTTGTTCCTGGTCTGACTTCCAGTCTCACTTTCAATGCATCATTAGTGTTTATATATAGGGTGTACCGCAGCTAACCCACCACACCTTTGATACCTTGAAAACGTACTGGACGCCTACCAAAAATCCCAACAGAATTTCACACTACCCTAACGTACCTGTAAATTCATGATTACGTTCCGGACCGGAATCATCAATTTACCTTACATTAGGGTTTTATGTCCTTCTATGATCCTAACCTAACAACACATTAAAGCAAATAAGTTCCACAAGAAGGTGACACAACAAACACGCTGGGTTACAATGAGACGTTATCAACGAAATGAGGCTATGTAATAATGAGTTCAATTACATTGGTTTGCAACGACTTGCAAGCATAACAAAATTTAAGTATGGGCTACCACCCATCCGGGGAGCCCTTTAAGTGATGTTTGTTTTAGTTGAGTGGATAAATGTAGTAGTTGTCTTTCATAGATCAACATGCAAATTGATAATACACACATGCAAGCAAGTTTATAAGTACGACAACCATTAAGTATAAGTGTTATCTTAGTGGCCTATAGAATAGCTCATATTTGGCCAGCCATGTTTACGAGTATCATGAATAATTAAATGTTCAATGAATAGCCAAATTAAGGGAAAAATCAAGTTTCATATAACAAACAATGATGTATTTAGAAAAGCTCTTGTAGGATCAAGTATCAAGTTTTTAGTAGTTTCATCAAGTCCAAGTGTTTCAATAAAATGTAAGGTAGAGTCTTAAACTTATACGATTTAGAATAAACGTAACCAAATATTGTAAATTTCCAACCTGCGTTCGTACACAATAGTATGCAAGGAAATTTCTAGATGTTATACGCTTATGAGTACGACACAATTGGGTACAAAATGATAATAGGGTTAAGAAAATGAAAACACAAGTATTGGATTCTCGAGTCTTAAGAAGATTCCATTCATGGCTTAGCCAGTGGGATTAACGTCGCCCTGACCGTTTGCTTCGTTGATATTGATATTGAAAGCTCGTCCATGTGCCACCTGGTTTACACTATTCAATTCAGGGCATCGAGGTCGCATGTGGTTAGGGTCTCCACAATTATAACATGCTCGGCCGTTAGTGATCGGCAGTGGTTCCTGGGCAGCTGTTTGATGATTATCCTGTGTCCTAGCCGTTACACGACAAGTAGTGGCAAAGTGTCCAAACCTTCCACATCTAGTGCATTGACGACATGGAAGATTTGCAGGGTGATGATACTTGCAAGTGTTGCATTGAGGATGGATTCCCGTGTAGGCTTTCTTGATAGGAGGCTGAGTCACAGGATCCACAACAGCGAGGTTCTGATTATCGCCCATTCGTTTCTTAGAGTTCGAAGAAGTAGTGGCGGCCTTTGCTAAAACAGTCTTAGATCGTTTAACAGCATTGGTGGTTTTCTCAGTAGACGTCTTGGTGCCCTTCTGTAATGACCCTGCCTGACGTGGCCGAGTCGTCGGGTCGGGTTATCGGAGTTACGCAGCGGAATCCAGGGTAATAACAGTCTTTAGTCTTCCAGGATCCACGTCATCATATCTGTTGGGTTACCTGAACACATGTCAAAAATAGTTTCTGTCAACATAAAGTTGGTGAGGTCGTGTATTTTATAAAGTGAATGGCCAGTTCGTTTGTTTATAATTCTTTTTATAACAATCTTTTATAAATATGCTTTACAATTCTAATTCTGGAGGGGAAAATATATTCTATTAATTCGATTATATGTCTATTATTCCGATTATATTCTATTGGTTGTCATTCCTATCTATGGTATCACTCTGCTTGTGATAAATATAATTATTTCTACCCTCTACTCGGGTAAAACTGGTTCTTGTCCTCTGGTTGGACAAGAAAGGAAATGGCGATACCGTCCAGTACTGTCCTTGTCGTTTCTATTACCCCCTTTATATAACTTTTATTAATAATCATTCTTTTGTGTAAATCATTATTATGTTTTCTTATAAATGACATGTATTCCCCCAAAAACACTTAATAAAACAGTAAAAGTGGGGAGTTCACGATACTCACTGGTTTGCGTTATATCTTCAGCTAATCTTCTTATTACAATTATATTTCATATATATATTGATACGTGTTACGCGTGAGACTTTTTAGATTGTAATACTTAGGATATATATCATATATATACTTTATATATATATAATTCAATATATATTAGATAGTCCTAAACTCGGGGTTTGGGCATCCTAAATCTAGGCAAAAAGAAATAAAGCTGGCCTTTACAGCTTGGCACGCGAACCTAAAGAACTCTAGACACGAAATTACCCGAGTCTAGTATATCGTTTTATATATCGAATCTTATATATATAAACATATATATTTTATATATGTTTATTATTCTCTTATTATTATTATCAAGTCCGTACGTTATTCGTATTATATATATATTCGTATAATTCTAATAATATTCCTCGTCTAGTTATTGGACCGGGTTCTATTCCGGGTGTTGACCGAGTCGCTGAGTCGACTCGGTATCGACTCTATTCTCTGATTGATTAACGGTACCTTGCAATAATCAACATAACAACATGTCAATAATCATAACCAAAGATACCTGTATTCTTTATAATCAAAATATACACTTAAATATATAAATTTAATATATAAAGATATTATAACCCAAACCACCTTCGGGTCATAACACTAGTCGATTGGTAATTGTCAACAACCGAACTATAATCAGTTGATGTGGAGAAATCCAACCGGTAACAATATACAACTCGAAGCCTTGATCCGATGCACCCTAACCCAACATAAGAACGGTTCACGAGCACAAGCAAGAGAATAGGTTATCGGGATTCGCATCCGTAGATCATCAAGACCCGATGACTACCGGTTACGTTTCAGAACAGAGGAGAGTAAAGATTGGTGTTCTGATTAATTATCAACCAGAAAAATGGTATAACCGGTGACTTATCGATGACAGTCACCACATCCGGTGACTGTCCGACTTCAGCTACGGAAACAGAGAACGAAGAGGGTGGTTTATCGGACCTTTAACAGAATCAATAAGGAGGAAGGTCACGGATGTTTCTTATTATATAGGTTCATCACAGAAACAAAGGATGAACGATTCAGGTTTGGTCAATAATCTGATGGGTATCGGGCTCCCGAGTTGAACTATGATGATGGTTTGATAATAAAGGATTATCGGGATAAAGCAGAACAAGAAGAGAGATGATTACCGGGTTGTTATCGGAAAGAAGGAGGCGGCAGCGATGGCCGGAGAGGTTGGCCGGAGACAGAGGCGGCGGTGGCCGGCCATTGGTCTCCGGTGAGGGCTTCTTTGGTCAGAGCATTGTTAATCCAAACACACTTTTGTGTGTGTATATCGTACAGAGAGAGAGAGAGAGAGAGAGAGAGAGAGACAATAGAGAGGGGTGGTTTTTATAGGAGAATTAAATAAGAGGGTGTTTGGCAACGGGGATAACAGCTGGAACTCGTGATGTTTGGTAATGGTTATAAGAGTAAAATAATAGGCGTTTGGCCACGAGTTAATACCAGATAAGGAGCGTTTAACCAAGATAATAAAAGTCCAATAATTATTATCTATATATTCGGTTGAAACAGTTTGTCGCGAGATTTGATCTTGAATATTTTATTTGATAATCGGGTGGTCAGGTCCGACCCGACCCGTTAAAGAGACCCGTAACACCTTGAGGTGTTACACCTTCCTAACCAAGATTCCTTTCCTTACGTGTTTGTCTGTTAATGTGGCTGCAAGCTGGATGGCTTCTTCCACCGTAGTGGATTTGCTTCCAGTGACTACGTCTTGAATCAGGTCAGGTAATCCCTCGATATATTTCTCGATTGCTCGAGAGACCGGGGTGACCATGTGTGGAACTAATATGCTGAGTTCATGATATCGTGTATTATACGCAAGATTCTCACCACTGTCTTGTTTGAGCTCACGAAACTCATCCTCCAGTTTCCTGATTTCGTTCCTAGGGCAAAATTTGGCGATCATGAGTTCCTTAACCTCAGCCCAAGACAAAGATAATGCAGCATCAGCGCCCCGATTGCGCTTTTCGCCATTCCACCAGGTTAGCGCCCCTTTTTGAAGGACACTAGTAGCATAGCGAACGCGGAGTTCATCAGGACACTCGCTGTTCACAAAGGTGCTCTCCATACTTTCAAACCATTGGAGGAGACCAGTAGCACCCTCCTCTCCTGTGAATTTTGTGGGGTTGCAGGAGTTAAAGTGTTTGAAAGTGCACCGAAATTGAGTCGCACCCCCTGTGTTGGCACTGTTACTATTCTGGGTTATCTCACTGACAAGGTTTGGGATCACTGCAGCAATCTGCTCAGCGACTAAAGATGCGAGGCGACGATCAGAACGTTGTCCAGGAGCACGAACAGTGCGTTGGCTGGCATCACGGAGCATGCGGCGAGCAGACATCTATGAGGCAGTCAATGAATAATTATGAGATTAGAAAATGTAGTGTATAACCGTACAGATGATTATGAAAGTATGAACTTGTAAGGAATATATGAAAATCATGAAATACAAAATATTGTATATGAAACGAGAGAGTATTATTGAAAAACTTGCATAAGATGCTTGGAGTGCCCTTGTCTAGCTGTAAAGCCCAACAAGAATGTTGACTTTTCAAAGGAATTGAACCCAATGGTGATCAAAGAAGACATGCTTTAGCCTATAAGTGGACACTCACTCCAGGAATCCCCAGGTAAGCATAACAGGTCCGTTATTGGATTTATGCGCTATGCTTGCCTATGCCAGAAAACCCAGTGTACAGGTGTGACGACCCGGAAAATTTTTCTTCTTATTTGTTTTTCCTCCTCGACTTCGGGAAATTTTCGGGACGAAAATTCTTTCAACAGGGGGATGATGTGACACCCGGCAACTTCCGGTAACTAACTTTTGAAAACTTAGTAAGTCTACCTTAGCGAGTCGCGCATACGTTACACATAACAAGGTCGGTCGAGTCGAATCGCACATCATTAGGGTTTTAACATACGCAAGTCTCGGGTCCCGGGAATTGGTGATCGGGCGGGGACGTGTTATTTATCATGCATTATATGTTTACAATCATTATGTGGCTTGTCGGTATGTGAATATGTGTTAACATATGTTAAAACGGGGTTTAACGCGCCAAAAACACAAATGTTTGGACTAGGGGCGATTAGGCTTGTGTGGGATAGCCTAATCGCCACATGTAAGGGCGAGTAGGGGATATTATGGGCAATTAGGGGGCTACTCGCCTGATGGTTCAGGCGAATAGCAGCCCTACTCGCCTATACTGCTGCGTACTCGCCTGAATTGCCCCGAACGACTAGAAACGCCTATAAATACCACCCTTGACCTCTAAAACACCATTTATTCAACCCTAGCCGTTCCATAACCTATCTCAACCCACAAACACCCTCTGGAACCTATTTTTACATCAAAACAACCATTTCCAAGCTTATTCCATCATTTCCTCTTGAATACAAGGTGTGTTCTTCAAACCCAAACCTTTAAATGATTATGTTTTACTCCCTAAAAGTCCAGACCTGACTTATAAATGTTTTTGTCTTTGAAAATCCATTTAAAACCGTTTTTAAACAAACCCACACCTTTACATGTGTTGTATGTGTTGTATGTGATTAAAGATAGATTTTTTAGGATTGAATCATGATTGTTTTTGTGTTATTATGATGTTTATGGCTATTACAAGTTAGTATGATGATGTCCTAGGAGTTTGAATGGTTTTGGTTGTGTATTGTTGATACTTGATGTTTTGACCCATTTGAAGGATTTTGGATGATTAAGGATGATATGAGGTGTGTTGTTGATTGTATGATGTTAGGGTTTGCTCTAGGATGATGCTAGAACAGTAGGATGCTATTGGATAACGTGGTTATGTGATTTAATCTGAATAATTGCTATTTAGGGCAAGTTCTTGCATGTTGATGTGATGTTTACATGCTAAGTTGCTATTTTGGGAAAACGCTCGCATTCGGAACTGTTAGAACGATGAAAACTTAGGGGTTTTGCTTGAAATATGTTTGTTAATGTGTTAGGATGATCATTGGATGTTCCTACATGTTTCGGATCTGATTTGGAGTGTTCGGCGCGCGAAATTGCACTACAGAACAGTATAGGCGAGTAGGAACCTACTCGCATGAGGCTTTAGGCGAGTAGGCTCCTAATTGCCTGATGTATAGGCGAGTACAAGCCCTATTCGCCTATATATAGGCGAGTAGAGGCCTATTCCCCTCAACTACTAGCAATTACAATCCTAATTGCCTATACTACTAGCAATTACAATCCTAATTGCCTATACAACTAGCAATTACAATCCTAATTGCCTATACAACTAGCAATTACAATCCTAAATGCCTATACTTAAGCAATTACAATCCTAAATGCTAGTTTGATTCCTAATCGCGTATAATGCTGCTGTATGTATATTTTAACATCCCGGAACATGATTTGACGCTTAGGAACATGATAGGAACCCCGGGATACACCCAATGACTTAGTGACACGTGTTCGAACCTGTTTATGCGTTAATCGGATATTATGCTAGACTAGGTGAACTGTTGCGCGTATTAAGTGTTTAATTGCGTATGTGGCATGATGTTTTGTATTTATCTAACACGTGGAATGTCGGGTCACCAATGGGATGTCGAGTCTTGTCTTACGTAGTCTTGTTGTCGGTCAAACACGCTTTTCGGGCACATAATGGTCATGGACTGGACTTAGGGACTAATGAACCCGATGGGTTATTAGTCTAACTTGACACATATCTTATGATAGGTCGCCAATAGTTGGGGCTATCATATCTTACAGACGGTTTACTCATATCACGCATACGGTTTACTCTTAAACGGAATACGCAACCTAAGGTGAGTTCACGGCCCCACATTTTACTGTTTATGTTTTCGGGGGAGAAACATGCTTAAAACTCTTTTATGACTTATGACTTGTTAAACGCTTATGGCTCATGACTCTTTATCACGTTATACTATGGCTCACTTATCGTACTATACGGTTCATCGAAAATCCCTTGAAACCACTAACATGGGTATATGGCGGGGAAATATGGATAGCGCTATTGGGAACTTACAAACCCCACTCGACGGTTGGACCGGGCGGGTGCATATTGTCTCTAACAAAACAAGGTCTACCGGCGATGACGGTAGCCCATAGGAACTAAGGGTAACACACGGCTCAGTCAGTAATGGTTTCACCCGTATGAGTATCTCATTCTGCGCCTGGCTGGCGTTCTCATAAGCATAGTAGTAATTGTGATGGTAACGGTTTTCGAAGGAACACTTTAAACGTTTAATTTAAAACCTGTGAACTCACCAGCATTATATGTTGACTCTTTTAGCATGTTTTCTCAGGTCGCTAAGGTAGCAGCTGTCGGATAGGCGCACGAGGTCGCACTGGAGTCGTCTCGCGTCTAGGGTCTCATTCGCACGTTTTGGAATCATGAACTTTTGAACTTATGTTTACTTATGCATGACTTTTGTAAACTTTAAATGCTTCCGCACTGTTTGAATGTTGGTTTTAAACTTATGCATGGTTTTTGGTTTACGTATGTTTTTACATTTAGACGTCGTTTATCGTGACCGTTGACTTGGATCCTGGTGTGTCACACGCCTCGCGGTAGAACTCCGCAGTTGGAAATTTGAGGGTGTGACAGATTGGTATCAGAGCCAATGGTTATAGTGAACTAGGACTGCATGTAGAGTCTAGACTATAGCCGAGTCACACACACTAGACGGTCACATACATTTGAGTCGTGTCTTTTGGGCAAACATACTAACCTTGTCGGGGTGTCGGTCTCCTTACCACACAGTGTCACATTACCTACCTTATCCTTGGTTATTTCTAGCTTCACTTTATTTCCTCCTCTGGGTTACAGCCGAGGGGACTTCTTTATTGATCTTTTGGGTTAGTTGTATCATTCTGAGATGTGGTTATCGGGTGACTTGGAGTTCTAGCTCGGAGCACGCCTAGAGGACCATGTAGAGCGATTTGTTATTTCGGGTGCACACGAAATCATAAATCGAAATGCATGAAAATCTTGGTGGACTTTGTGTTCGGACTAATGGTCATGCTGGAACCGCATTCCGAGTTCGTTTGGTCACTTGTAGCTTGGTTTGTTAGTGGTACTGAGTGTCTCGTCTCATGTTTTGGCAGAACATGTCCGGTCGCGCTGGTGGACGTGCAGGTGGACGCCGTGGTGGCGGAGGTGGACGCCGTGGTGGGGGTAGAGGTGGTGGTAACATCACTATGACGCATGAGGAACTCAATGAGATGATGCAGCAACAGTTGGGCGTTGCATTAGCTGCTTTTCAGGCTGCCCAACAGACTTTTATGGGTGCTACTGCTCCTCCGGTTCAGGCAGGTGTTGCTTATAAGCGGTTTAAGGATTGTCAGCCTCTCAGCTTCCAGGGTACGGAGGGAGCTGTGGAGTTACTCAGGTGGTTGGAGGAGACGGAGTCGGTGTTTGCTTTATGTGAGACTCCAGCGGCGGATTGGGTGAAGTTTGCTTCGGGGACTTTTGTAGGAGCCGCCTTGACGTGGTGGAACTGCGTCACACAGACACTTGGTCTTGGGGAGGCCAACGCCATGCCTTGGGCGGATTTTGTGCGTAGGTTGAAGGAGGAGTATTGCCCGCGTGAGGAGATTAAGAGGTTGGAACAGGAATATGGGAATCTTAAGATGGTTGGTTCTGAGGTTGAGGAGTACACGATCAGGCACAACGAGCTAGCAGTGATGTGTCCAGGTTTGTCTACACCAGAGTATAGGAGGATAGAGCAGTATCTTGCGGGTTTGGTGCCAGAGATTGCGGGATTGGTGTCTGCTAGGGATCCCACTACTATGTCAGAGGCTGTGCGGTCAGCTACTAAGATGACCAACTTGAAGATTTCTGAGGGTGTCTTGCCTCCTAGGGGCTCTTCTGTGAAGGCGCCGGCAGAAAACAAGAGGAAGTGGGAAAGCGTGGATAAGGATTCATCGGGGGTTCAGCGACAACCGGCGGCGAAGAAGACTGAAGCTTCTGGGTCAGCATCGGACCAGAAACAGGGGGGCTATGCTGGGAAAAGCCCTAAGTGTGGACGTTGTGGGTTTCATCACTATGGTACTTGTGAGAGTTTTCGCTGTGAGCGTTGTCAGAAACCGGGGCATCATTGATACGCGGGGGAAAATCTTAGTCGTTTCGTGTTTAAGATTGTATTTTTATGCAATTTTATGGTTTTGGACACACTACTTTGATAAAGTTTGCGTTTTGCAGGTTTAACAAAGTTTAAGGCGTATTTCGGAGCTAAACGAAGCTTTGGATTGGAGCTAGGATGGGTTAATTAGGTTTTGCATGACTCTTAGATGTGTGTGTTTATGAGCGGGCGGTCAACTTAGAAGAATTAAGATGGTTTAATTTGACTCAAAAATTTGAAGCTTTAGGTTGGGAGCGTGCTTTGGATTGGTGCAAGAATGGTAGAAAGAGGATTTATTTAAAGTCTGTATGTGATTGGTATGCTTCATTGAAGATTGAAAATGGCACGGGGCATCCAAGCACGTGGAAGTTAATTGGTGAAGCAAATGGAAAGAAAATGACCATGAGTTTCGAAACGATGAATAGGATAGCCAATTTCGATTCTCTTGGAATTGGTGCTTACACTTATCCTAAAGCTGATGACTTTTGGTGCACCATATCGCTTGAATCAGATCCACAAAACCTGCATGCAGTCACATGTCCTGAATATCTTGACAAGGGAAAAATAAATAGGCATGAAATGACTTTGGAAGGAAAGCTTATTCAAAATATATTGTTGGATAATTTGTTGGTGAGGTTGGGAGATCGAGGCCACGTAAGAACGTGGGATTGTAGGGTTGTTTATGCTATACTCACTGGAGGCCCTAAGTTTTCGTTTAGGCATATTTGCATGATGAACATATGGGACACGCGCGAGACATACGCGCGAAAAATGATCCCGTATATTCGTTTAATTAATGAGATGTTGGTGGATCAAAAGTGTATTCCCGCAGGGACATGTTGGGTGGACAAGCCGGTGGATAATTTCGATATTAAAAAGTTGAAGAAGTCGAGAATTCTTTATAGTATGGCGGACTACAACCACACTTTGAAAGATGAATCAACCAATAAGACTTTTGTGGTGCGCGATACTAATGCACCACCGGTTGAGGAGGTAGAGATGAGGAGGATAGAACATGATGCTCCGGTTATTCCTCCGCGACAGAGGACGACAGCACGGGGTAGAGGAATGAGCATAGAGATGACTCGGTTGATTAATATGAACCGACCAGGAGGTTTTGAGACGTGGACCTCCGCCGAACGACACATCTTTGATAACACTACATGGACCCGATTGGAAGCTGAAGCAAGAGAAGAGAGGAGGTTGGAACATGAAAGAGAGAGAGAAAGATTGGAGGATAGGCGCTGGGGCGCGTTGGCTATGGCGGTCGAGCAAAACCGGGTGAATCAGTTTGTTTTAGAGAACCAAAATCGATGCCATAGGGATCTGAGAGAAGGACGGCCATATGAGCCGTATTCACCATGGGTGGATTATTCCACCATTCGGGGTGCGTCACAGGAGATTCAGGATGCGGTCCAGTGGCCACAAGGGGTATCATCAAGTTATTTACCAACTCCGCCACCTCAACCCATGGAGACAGGCTCTTCCACATCTCCACTTGAAGATTATCAAGAGATGTGGGGAGAGCTCTTAGGACTACCATATCAACCATACCCACCACGAGACCCGAACGAACGTTACTACTGTTAGAGGGTAAGGTATGCTTTATTGTTGTTGTACATTTTTCTTTTCAGTCTGTTTGTGTGCGGTATTCTTTATTTTTCTCGGTGTGTTTTATTTTATGTTTTTTTTAAGTACATAAATAAGCGTTGTGGGTGTGTTTAACCCTCACGAGACCTCACTCGTCCTCATAACCGTAATGTCGGGAGGTTTAAAGGATCTATCCCTAGTTAGTTTTTTTTATTATTATTATCCACAAACCAAAAATTGAGTTAAAAGTATCTGGTAAGTATCTTTCAACAAATAATAAACCAGCAACCCTTAATTTTTTTTGTGAGAAGCATGCTTCTACACATTTGTGAGTTGTAGGTTCATTCACAATGGAATGGAGCATATTGTTGAAAGCGAAGAACATGGAGCATAAAAATCAAACCAGGTGCACCTCTCATCATTTCTCTATTTTTGGTTCTTTAGTTAGGAATAAGTGGATTGTGTACTATTTTGAACTGGGTGAATCTTTGTGGGTGGTTATCACATTCCCGTGCATGCTTTTAGTCTCTTCCTACACATTGAGGACAATGTTGGACTCTAAGTGTGGGGATGGGAGAGAAAATTTGAAAATTTTTCAAAAAAAAAAAAAACAAAAAAAAAAAAGTCCTTGTTTAAGCATTCTAAGAACGCAAGTAACTAAGTCAACACGGAACAGTATGAACCATTTTGGTCTTTTGTCATGGTCAGGTTCTGAAAAATTCGCATGATAACTCTCAACTAGTTTTGGTAAAAAGAATTACGGGTGGTTATCTGGGAGTAGTTTGCTTGAAAGGTCGATTTATTACACACATGTCATATACCTACCCATATTTCCATGTGAGATTTTGAGCCACCACAACATGTTACACTTTATAAAAAATTCTATCCATTTTGCATGTTGTGTTCCTTTGAATTGAGTGTGCCATTATAGTTGCATACGGTAGAACTTGCACCTTTAATACGTTTACCGCCCTAGACCGATTGTGAACACAAGAATGATTAAGGCATTAGGTTAAACCTTTTATTTTTAAACCATTTTTTATCATCCCTGACCCATTCAAATATCCCTTAGTTAACCAATCTTGAGCCTTAAACATTTTTCAATTGACCACCCATATCAACCCAGTTGACCCATAAGCCTTTTTCACTTTAAACCCGAGTGATGAAAATTCGATTGTAGGTTGTTCCTTTGTGTTGTAAATAGTTTAAAGTTATTATTGTTAGTTGTTTGTTGAAAAAAAAAAAAAACATTGAAAAAGAGCAAAGTCTCAAAAAAAAAAAAAAAAAAAAAAAAAAAAAAAGCTTGAAAAGCATCAAAAAAGAGTGGAAGTTATTATAGAAAACTACAAAAATATATTGTAAATAGTCATTGAATAAAAAGGCGTAACATTGCCTTATAGTTGAGTAGTTGTTTGTTCTTTTTGATTAGTTGTTTGATGTTATAATAGTCGAATTTTCATCACTGTAGTCACTTTTAAAAAAACATCCCATTCCACACCCTTTGCCCAGCCACGTTACAACCCTTTTAAAGACCTTTTGACTCGTGTTCGCTTTTGAGAAATTTGGGGAAGTGCGATTAAGTTGCAAGCATATACCAATATGCATTATAATCGGTTTTGAGAGTACCATATATATTCTAGTACATCAATACTAGTCAATTAAACCGAGTGGAGAGAATATTGTGAGGGATATGTGTGTGGTTTGTTTACTTTAGAAGGTAGGCTAATCTTGGGTAACCACTTGCATTTTGAAAAGATATTCATTGGAAGTTGGGTAGTCTTGATTGTAGAAGGCATAGGAACCGGGTATGACATTAGACCTTAACTCTTTGAGAATGGGGAATACGTTTTGTGTTTGGAATTGTGAAAGTGTAAAAAGTTTGCTTGAGGACAAGCAAAAAGATAAGTGTGGGGATGTGATGCGCGGGTGAAAACTCAAGGTTTATCATGCTTAATATTGCATGGTTTATGTGATTTTACAGTCGTGAACACACTACTTTGATTAGATTTTGTATTTTGCAGGTTAATGAGGCTTAAGGTGTGTTTTGGAGCATTTCGGGGAACTTTATACGGAGCTAGATGGTCGTGGAATGAAGAAACAAAGGGAATAAAGAAACAAAAGTTGTTCAGCGCGTCGGCGACTCCACTACATCGCGTCAGCGACTCAGTAGTTCATGAGTCTACCATTTCGTAGACAGTGAGAAGTGGAGTCAGCTACACAAGCGCGTCGGCGACTCCTGTCCAGCGAGTCGACGACTCCAGCGCGTCGGCGACTCCACAACAGCGCGTCGGCGTTAGTCAAAGTCAAAGAAATCAATATTTTTAGGAAAATTAATGGGACTTTGACCAGAGACTTTGACCAAAGACCTTGACCAAAGACTTTGACCAAAGACCTTGACCAAAGACTTTGACCAAGACTATTGACCAAGACTTTGACTAAACTAAATGGTCATTAAGAGGAGTTTGACAATGGAGACTATATAATGAAGTCTTGAGAGTAATCTCTCATCATCCCTCATACTTCATCTCTTACACCACCAATCCATCCTATCAATCCAAATCATTCCATACAATTGAAGATCATCAAATCATTCTAGTATTCAAGATTTCAAGATTCAAGACCCGATCATTGAAGAAACAAGCTCCATGGCCATGAGTGGCTAATCTCCTTATATCACGCCTAGGAAGTAAACAATTGAAGCTTTAGGGTTTAAACATTTGGGTATTACTTTAACTTTTTAATTGTGTGATTGTGTGTTTGAATTAACTGTGTTAGATTACGATTAATCTTATGTTGAATTCATTTTAGTTAATTGATCTTGTGCCAATTTCTAGTGTCATGAACATGTTTTCTTGCTCTAATACAAACATAGGGTTGTATGTTCTAGGTAATGAAGTGTAGTTTAGTCCATCTTTGATGTTGATGAAACTTGACACCTAAGCCTATTGAACAATCACCCCGTTAACACCAATTGCACTACATTTGTTTGACCCATTTGTGAAAACCTTAGACTTCATTTGTTGAAACCTAGGTGTGATCCTTTTAATTAAATTGCTTACAATCTAAATTGTTTACTATTTTTTTTCTATTACATTTCTATTTCAATTTTTATAAATCAAAACTCCTTCCAACTAAACTTTCTTAAATGAACCAAATGCAATCTTCATAAGTTATATAGCATCTTCATAAGCAATAGTTTCCAATCAACTAATCAATATTCACTAACCACACGCTCCTTGGATTGATACCCTATTTACCCTAACTACCTAGGTTATTTAGGTTTTGTATGAACCGTGACGACCGGCTCATCAAATGGCGCCGTTGCCGGGGAGCTAGTGCGCTTAGTGTTTAGTTTTTAGTTGATTATTGTGATTAACTGTTTAATTTGTCTTTGTTACTTCTTTTTGTTCGTTTTTACGCGTGGTGTGTGAAGTGTGCAGGTGACAGATAATGCATGCATGCCACTTGTGTAAAATCTGAAGATTGGGAATTTAGCAAGACTTGATCGTCATCATCACAATGTATTGGGAAGATGATGATAATACTTGTCCTTGTTGTGGGAGCCCATATCATTTGTGGCGAGATTGTCCAGTGGCCCGTAAGAAAATGGAAGCATTTAAAGAACGACAAGATCGTATTATTTTTGGGCTCGAAAAACCTGGAGGTTCACATTTGTCTTCTTCACATCGTCAATCACGCTATTCAAACTCCCAAGGCTATTATCAGTTAAATAACAGATATCAAGGGAGTTCATTTAGCCAAAGGACGCAACCATATCCAAACCATGAGGAACATAATGACTATTATCTTAATCAACCTCAACCAGCATACGAAGACCCTCAAAATTCAACACATTCTAAGCTCGATGCTCTTGCGATCATGATCAAAGAAAACCATGATAATATCAAAGATATGAAGAGAGCAAATGAAGTACGAGATAAAGCTCATGAAGCTTTAGTGATTCAAGTGGGTCAACTAGCCGAGGAATTTGCCCAACTTAAGTGTGAGCAAAACGAGTTGGCCAATGGTATTATGGTAGATGGTGATATAGAGGAAGATACTGCAAGTCTTTCTGAATGGTTAACCCCAACTGAAGACTTAGCATCTCATGAAGAGTTGGTGGCTAAGGTGAAAGTTCCTCACGAATCGCATCCCGTGTTGATTAAGGCACCTAACAAAGAGGAGGATGAAGGTTCAAAGGTGAAGAAGAGGAAGGTGAGCTGGGAGGACATTGGACAATTTATTATAAAATGGCCCCGCAACAAAAATCACCCAATTCTCATGCCAATAATTGAGAATCGATTGTGGATTTGGCATATAGACTACCGAGTGCATGTTGGAAACTCGGTAGGAAAATGTGGGATAAAACTTTCATGCATATATTTGATGAACAAGTGGAAGGAGAAGGAACAGATTGGGGAACATAAAGTAAACTACCGAGCTTATCTTGGTAACTCGGTAGGAAAATGTTCACTTCGACCACCGTGAGTAAGAGGTACTTGTTAGTTTTTGTATATTTTTGTATTTTTTTTCTTTTTGTTCGTTTTTTTTTATTTTTGGTAGGTAAATAAACGTTGTGGGTGTGTTTCCTATATAACCCTCACGAGACCTCACTCGTCCTCATAACCGGGCTACCGGGAGGTTTAAAGGATCTATCTTAGTTAGTGTATATTTTGTCCACTGATCAAAATTAACTAAAAGATTACTTGGTAATGCTTTTCAACAAAAAGTAAAACCGATAACTCTTAATGATTTTGTGAGAAGCTTGCTTCTACACACTTGCGAGTTGCAGGTTTATTTATGATGGAAGTGGAACTATTTTGTTGAAGAACACATGGAATTGAAGAATGAAAAACAACCAGGTGCATCTATTTCCATCTCTTTAATTTTGATCGTTTACTTAGATTTAATAAGTGGATTGTAAACTGTATATTGTTGATTGGGGTGAATTCTTTGGTTGGCTTTATCACATTCCCGCAAAACAATTTTAAACTTTCCCTACACATTGAGAACAATGTGGACTTTAAGTGTGGGGAGAGGATAAAAATTTAAACATTTTAAAATCCACCATTTAAACACTACACATTGAGGACAATGTTGGACTCTAAGTGTGGGGATGGGGGAGAAAATTTGAAATTTTTTCAAAAATGTCCTTGTCCTTGTTTAAACATTTTAAAAAACGCAAGTAACTAAGTCAACACGGGATGGTATGAACCATTTTGGTCTTTTGTCATGGTCAGGTTCTGAAAAATTCGCATGATAACTCTCAACTAGTTTTGGTAAAAAGAATTACGGGTGGTTATCTGGGAGTAGTTTGCTTGAAAGGTCGATTTATTACACACATGTCATATACCTACCCATCTTCCCATGTGAGATTTTGAGCCACCACAACATGTTACACTTTATAAAATTCTATTTATTTTGCATGTTGTGTTCCTTTGAATTGAGTGTGTCATTATAGTTGCATACGGTAGAACTTGCACCTTTAATACGTTTACCGCCCTAGACCGATTGTGAACACAAGAATGATTAAGGCATTAGGTTAAACCTTTTTATTTTTAAACCATTTTTATCATCCCTGACCCATTCCAATATCCCTTAGTTAACCAATCTTGAGCCTTAAGCATTTTTCAATTGACCACCCATATAAACCCAGTTGACCCATAAGCCTTTTTCACTTTAAACCCGAGTGATGAAAATTCGATTGTAGGTTGTTCCTTTGTGTTGTAAATAGTTTAAAGTTATTATTGTTAGTTGTTTGTTGAAAAAAAAAAAACTGCAAAAGCACTGAAAAAGAGCAAAGTCTCTTAAAAAAAAACATTGTAGAAAAAAAAATATGCTCTAGTTAGTCGTTGAATAAAAAGGCATATCCTTGCTTTATAGTTGAGTTAGTTTGTTTATTTCTATTAGTTTGTTTGATGTAATAAAAGTCGAATTTTCATCACCTTAGTCACTTTAAATATCCCATTCCATACCCTTCGCACAGCCACGTTACAACCCTTTAAAGACCTTTTGACTTGTGCTCACTTTTATGTAATTTGGTGAAGTGCGATTAAGTTGCAAGCATATACCAATATGCATTATAATCGGTTTTGAGAGTACCATATATATATACTAGTACATCAATACTAGTCAATTGAACCGAGTGGAGAGAATATTGCGAGGGATATGTGTGTGGTTTATTGGCTTTAGAAGGTAGGCTAATCTTGGGTAACCACTTGAGTTTTGAAAATAAATATTCATTGAAAGTTAGGTAGTCTTGATTGTAGAAGCCATAGGAACTGGGTATGACATTAGACCTTAACTCTTTGAGAATGGGGAATGCGTTTTGTGTTTGGAATTGTAAAAGCGTAATAAATTTGCTTGAGGACAAGCAAAAAGATAAGTGTGGGGATGTGATACGCGGGGGAAAATCTTAGTCGTTTCGTGTTTAAGATTGTATTTTTATGCAATTTTATGGTTTTGGACACACTACTTTGATAAAGTTTGCGTTTTGCAGGTTTAACAAAGTTTAAGGTGTATTTCGGAGCTAAACGAAGCTTTGGATTGGAGCTAGGATGATTCAGGAAAGAAAACGAAGAAGAAAGATGGAGAAACTGGTGAAGGCCTGTCGCTGACGGACGCTGTTAGTCAAAGTCAAAGAAATCAATATTTTTAGGAAAATTAATGGGACTTTGACCAGAGACTTTGACCAAAGACCTTGACCAAAGACTTTGACCAAAGACCTTGACCAAAGACTTTGACCAAGACTATTGACCAAGACTTTGACTAAACTAAATGGTCATTAAGAGGAGTTTGACAATGGAGACTATATAATGAAGTCTTGAGAGTAATCTCTCATCATCCCTCATACTTCATCTCTTACACCACCAATCCATCCTATCAATCCAAATCATTCCATACAATTGAAGATCATCAAATCATTCTAGTATTCAAGATTTCAAGATTCAAGACCCGATCATTGAAGAAACAAGCTCCATGGCCATGAGTGGCTAATCTCCTTATATCACGCCTAGGAAGTAAACAATTGAAGCTTTAGGGTTTAAACATTTGGGTATTACTTTAACTTTTTAATTGTGTGATTGTGTGTTTGAATTAACTGTGTTAGATTGCGATTAATCTTATGTTGAATTCATTTTAGTTAATTGATCTTGTGCCAATTTCTAGTGTCATGAACATGTTTTCTTGCTCTAATACAAACATAGGGTTGTATGTTCTAGGTAATGAAGTGTAGTTTAGTCCATCTTTGATGTTGATGAAACTTGACACCTAAGCCTATTGAACAATCACCCCGTTAACACCAATTGCACTACATTTGTTTGACCCATTTGTGAAAACCTTAGACTTCATTTGTTGAAACCTAGGTGTGATCCTTTTAATTAAATTGCTTACAATCTAAATTGTTTACTATTTTTTTTCTATTACATTTCTATTTCAATTTTTATAAATCAAAACTCCTTCCAACTAAACTTTCTTAAATGAACCAAATGCAATCTTCATAAGTTATATAGCATCTTCATAAGCAATAGTTTCCAATCAACTAATCAATATTCACTAACCACACGCTCCTTGGATTGATACCCTATTTACCCTAACTACCTAGGTTATTTAGGTTTTGTATGAACCGTGACGACCGGCTCATCAATCATGCCAAGGATTGCAGGGTCAACCTTTCCAGGACGACTCAGACTACTGCTATTACTACCCCTGCTCCACAGGGGAACCAGGGTTGCTTTCATTGTGGGGAAGCGGGGCACTTCAAGCGAAGCTGTCCCAAGTTGAATCAAGGGGGCACAGGGACTGCAGGGAAGGATGGGGACAAGGAAGGCGGTGGCCGGCTTACTCGTGCTCATGCTTATGTGATCGGTGCTAGGGAGAACCAGGTGGACCCAGACACTGTTACCCGTACGTATTCTCTCTTATCTCTTGTTACGCTTTGGTTATACTTTTATCCGCATTGTTGTGCATTCGTGTTTCGGGTATTTTCTTTGTGGTTTGGTCTCTGTTTCTCATTCTTTGGGTCGATGAGGGTCCTTTGGGGATGCTACTTGGACGGTACCGGTGGATTAGTTATACCGATCATAGTAGGCTCCAGTAGGCTTTCATCGGGGGTCTCTTGTCTCATACTCATATTTGGGAAAGTGGTTTCCCGGTTATTACTGGCACGTTTGGTTTATGACCTTCACTTGTTGTATTTTGGGGAAACGTTACTTGGGCACGGAGGTCGACACACATCACTGTTGAAGCCGAAAGAATCTCGGGACGAGATTCCTTTCAACAGGGGGATGATGTGACGACCCGGAAAATTTTTCTTCTTATTTGTTTTTCCTCCTCGACTTCGGGAAATTTTCGGGACGAAAATTCTTTCAACAGGGGGATGATGTGACACCCGGCAACTTCCGGTAACTAACTTTTGAAGACTTAGTAAGTCTACCTTAGCGAGTCGCGCATACGTTACACATAACAAGGTCGGTCGAGTCGAATCGCACATCATTAGGGTTTTAACATACGCAAGTCTCGGGTCCCGGGAATTGGTGATCGGGCGGGGACATGTTATTTATCATGCATTATATGTTTACAATCATTATGTGGCTTGTCGGTATGTGAATATGTGTTAACATATGTTAAAACGGGGTTTAACGCGCCAAAAACACAAATGTTTGGACTAGGGGCGATTAGGCTTGTGTGGGATAGCCTAATCGCCACATGTAAGGGCGAGTAGGGGATATTATGGGCGATTAGGGGGCTACTCGCCTGATGGTTCAGGCGAATAGCAGCCCTACTCGCCTATACTGCTGCGTACTCGCCTGAATTGCCCCGAACGACTAGAAACGCCTATAAATACCACCCTTGACCTCTAAAACACCATTTATTCAACCCTAGCCGTTCCATAACCTATCTCAACCCACAAACACCCTCTGGAACCTATTTTTACATCAAAACAACCATTTCCAAGCTTATTCCATCATTTCCTCTTGAATACAAGGTGTGTTCTTCAAACCCAAACCTTTAAATGATTATGTTTTACTCCCTAAAAGTCCAGACCTGACTTATAAATGTTTTTGTCTTTGAAAATCCATTTAAAACCGTTTTTAAACAAACCCACACCTTTACATGTGTTGTATGTGTTGTATGTGATTAAAGATAGATTTTTTAGGATTGAATCATGATTGTTTTTGTGTTATTATGATGTTTATGGCTATTACAAGTTAGTATGATGATGTCCTAGGAGTTTGAATGGTTTTGGTTGTGTATTGTTGATACTTGATGTTTTGACCCATTTGAAGGATTTTGGATGATTAAGGATGATATGAGGTGTGTTGTTGATTGTATGATGTTAGGGTTTGCTCTAGGATGATGCTAGAACAGTAGGATGCTATTGGATAACGTGGTTATGTGATTTAATCTGAATAATTGCTATTTAGGGCAAGTTCTTGCATGTTGATGTGATGTTTACATGCTAAGTTGCTATTTTGGGAAAACGCTCGCATTCGGAACTGTTAGAACGATGAAAACTTAGGGGTTTTGCTTGAAATATGTTTGTTAATGTGTTAGGATGATCATTGGATGTTCCTACATGTTTCGGATCTGATTTGGAGTGTTCGGCGCGCGAAATTGCACTACAGAACAGTATAGGCGAGTAGGAACCTACTCGCATGAGGCTTTAGGCGAGTAGGCTCCTAATTGCCTGATGTATAGGCGAGTACAAGCCCTATTCGCCTATATATAGGCGAGTAGAGGCCTATTCCCCTCAACTACTAGCAATTACAATCCTAATTGCCTATACTACTAGCAATTACAATCCTAATTGCCTATACAACTAGCAATTACAATCCTAATTGCCTATACAACTAGCAATTACAATCCTAAATGCCTATACTTAAGCAATTACAATCCTAAATGCTAGTTTGATTCCTAATCGCGTATAATGCTGCTGTATGTATATTTTAACATCCCGGAACATGATTTGACGCTTAGGAACATGATAGGAACCCCGGGATACACCCAATGACTTAGTGACACGTGTTCGAACCTGTTTATGCGTTAATCGGATATTATGCTAGACTAGGTGAACTGTTGCGCGTATTAAGTGTTTAATTGCGTATGTGGCATGATGTTTTGTATTTATCTAACACGTGGAATGTCGGGTCACCAATGGGATGTCGAGTCTTGTCTTACGTAGTCTTGTTGTCGGTCAAACACGCTTTTCGGGCACATAATGGTCATGGACTGGACTTAGGGACTAATGAACCCGATGGGTTATTAGTCTAACTTGACACATATCTTATGATAGGTCGCCAATAGTTGGGGCTATCATATCTTACAGACGGTTTACTCATATCACGCATACGGTTTACTCTTAAACGGAATACGCAACCTAAGGTGAGTTCACGGCCCCACATTTTACTGTTTATGTTTTCGGGGGAGAAACATGCTTAAAACTCTTTTATGACTTATGACTTGTTAAACGCTTATGGCTCATGACTCTTTATCACGTTATACTATGGCTCACTTATCGTACTATACGGTTCATCGAAAATCCCTTGAAACCACTAACATGGGTATATGGCGGGGAAATATGGATAGCGCTATTGGGAACTGACAAACCCCACTCGACGGTTGGACCGGGCGGGTGCATATTGTCTCTAACAAAACAAGGTCTACCGGCGATGACGGTAGCCCATAGGAACTAAGGGTAACACACGGCTCAGTCAGTAATGGTTTCACCCGTATGAGTATCTCATTCTGCGCCTGGCTGGCGTTCTCATAAGCATAGTAGTAATTGTGATGGTAACGGTTTTCGAAGGAACACTTTAAATGTTTAATTTAAAACCTGTGAACTCACCAGCATTATATGTTGACTCTTTTAGCATGTTTTCTCAGGTCGCTAAGGTAGCAGCTGTCGGATAGGCGCACGAGGTCGCACTGGAGTCGTCTCGCGTCTAGGGTCTCATTCGCACGTTTTGGAATCATGAACTTTTGAACTTATGTTTACTTATGCATGACTTTTGTAAACTTTAAATGCTTCCGCACTGTTTGAATGTTGGTTTTAAACTTATGCATGGTTTTTGGTTTACGTATGTTTTTACATTTAGACGTCGTTTATCGTGACCGTTGACTTGGATCCTGGTGTGTCACACGCCTCGCGGTAGAACTCCGCAGTTGGAAATTTGAGGGTGTGACAACAGGCATCCACCCTTGCAGATTGCACGTGTTCTATCACACTCATTAAAGCTCAACAACTTTGAAGGAGCAAAATATGAGTAGGCATTATGCCTAAGAGTGTCTTCATGAAAGGTACTGCTCCCGTCCCATGATAATGTAGACCTTCCACTCCTTGTAGGACACCATCTCTATGCACCATGATGAAAGATGAGAAGAAATGGAGAAGAAGGGAAAGATAGAGGAAGGAAAGTAGAGGGGAATGAGGGGTAGGGTAATTTAGGAAATATTATGCATGAAAGTTGAAGTTCGGTTATAGTCTAGGCCATTTTATCTAATAACCTACTTCCCTATAAGCATGGCTCTGATACCAATCTGTAACACCCCAACCGATGGCGGAATCATCGAGGTGTCACGTAGTGACGATTGTTCAAAAGCTCACGGTACTAAAATGTAAATACTTGATTGTTGAATATTGTTTTACAACATGTGAAAATAAATACACAACAACAATTGAGATAGTTGATTTATTTAGTCTAAGTCCAAAGTCCTATGTGAAGCGTCAAGCAGCTTATCCTGAAACATGCACGAAAATAAATTTTGTCAACATATGATGTTGGTGAGTACTACCTAGCTTTGTACATATAGTATAAGTTTTGAAAAGTGGTACAATTCATGTGTCTAGCATCACCAAGGCATTATGTAAACACGCAAGTAACCAAACAAGACAAATGTAAAATTGATAAGATGAAATTGATAATGAGCACCCTAACACGTGTCAAGTCTAAAAGAGCACCATAACATAAGTTATGTCTAAATGAGCACCGTAACATAAGTTACGTCTATATGTAAAGAGCACCATAACATAAGTTATGTCTAGATGTACGATTTTGTATGTAAGCTACGTTCATGTTCAAACATAAGCACAAAGATAAACAAGACACGTAAATGAATTGTAAATGAATAAAAATGTATGTGTAAATGAATGTGCAAGTTTTGTATACTTGTGCATGAATCAACCCGAAAAGTGTAAAAACGAAAAAGGGGATAACTAATACTCACATTAGCAAGGTGTTAAGTCTTGTGGAATTAAATAAGTGTAATCCAACGTTGCCAAGTATCACCCTATGTTTAAGGTAATAAATGAGTTTAAGTCTTTCTAGTTTACAAGTATTTCTAGGGTTCCTAATTTGGGGATAGGCATTTGTTTGATTAATAAATAAAATGTTTAATAAATAAGAGAAATTTGCTAAATAAATAAACAAAAGTCTTTTTGTAAATTTTAGATTAAAGATGGTCACATCATAAAGTTTTAAGTATGAAAATAATTTTTATAAAATTATTTTCTTAAAAATAGAATATTAAATCTATTTATTTCAAATTGTCAAAATATAACTTTAATATTTAAAAATATTAAAATTAAAGAATTTTTAAATTAAAAATTGTATTTCTGTTCTAAATGGATAAAAATAATTTATATAAAATTTTGGTGCAAAAATATTGAAAAATGAATTTATTATGATTTATTTATGATTAAAACTAACAAAAATTGATTAAAAATATGAAACGAATGATTTTTCTAAAATAAAAATTATTTCTGAAATGCATATTTCTATACAAGTTTAGAATAATTTTTGTGGAATTTTATAAAATCGTTTAGATATTTTTATAGAATTTTAAAATTATAAATGAATAAACTTGCATTATTAATAATATGTATTAAATAAATTATTTTTGGAAATTTAAAAGTTTGTATGGTAAACTTTGTCATGTGGTCTACCTAAAATAATTTTTGTAAAATTTTTAAGACACTTTTGGTATTTTAAAACTATTTTTAAAAAGATAAATAGGTTAAGTATATATAAATAAAGAGTAAAAAAAATGTTGTTGTGGGCAATAATCGAACCCGGGTCTGGTGACCGGTTCATGTTTTATATCACAAGTCCAGACCAACTGGTCTGGACCCTGAGAACGAAATCAAATGGTTCCAAAAATTTATATATTGTTTTTAAGGGTTAAAAGGATTACATAATACAAAACAAAAGAAAAATGCCGGGGCCAAGGATTGAACCCTAGACCCGCGTTTAGTAACAGCATGCCCAGACCAACTGGTCTGGATATTTGTTTGTGATTAAATCAGGTCCAAAATTTATTTAAATTAAAACCTGCAACACCATTTATCCCCAAATTAACTATATAAACCCTAACCCTTAATCCAATCAATTGAACGTGAGAACGATGCAACTGATTAACAAAACCATAGGGCTTTCGTTTAGTACCCTAAATCGATCAAGAAGAGGCATTTAATTGTTACCTACAGATGTTCGAAGCGGGTGCAACCGTACCACCAATAAACGAATAGAATGGAGCCAGAAACAGATCATGCGAAGCTTGAATGAGGGATTTGGGTTGGGGTTTCTTCAAATCGGTTGTATAAGAATGTTTGGGTAAGTTTAATTGCGATAAAACACTCGTTTTATAGAGATTGATAATTGGGTTTGGAAACTTTGACACCGAATTAGAATTGGCAAATTGAGCCCTTAACCACGCGTAATAGCGTGTATTTGGCAGCAGTCAAACGTGGATTTCAATTTCGCATCTAAGGAATGTTTTAATTTCGGAAGGTAAGCATAAATCGCGTCCAATTTGATTGTTAATCATGGGTTGACTTTGGGTCTTTGACTTGGGGAATAAGATGATAAAGGGAAAGAGTTAAGTCTATTTATTTCAGGATATTATCACAAAAGGCAGTTTGGTTTAATGGTTTATGTATGTGTGTGTGTTGAATGCTTCAGGTCGCGGGTTCGACTCTCCAGCTAAGCAGATTTTTTTTAATCGATTTTCTTATACATTAATCACAAAGTTTCATTACGTAATAAATACTAAGCATAAAACTATTTTTTTTTTGACGTAATAAATCAACATTCGGTAAGGGTGGTCGAGTATGATAATGAATCAATTAAAATTTTAAAGTGTGGAAATACTTATAAATTTAATATATATATAAAGTGGAAATGACTCGCGAACTTTTATTATCTGATAATAGTTTCAAATACAAGGACTAGGGTTGTACATTAATGATAGTGAATGGTGACGGATGTCACATTTTTCAACTTCTTTATCAACAACATAATCAGAGTCCTGACTATCATCATGTTCTTGGTCATCTACCATATTGTCATCCTGTTTTGTATCAACTGAATTGACCAAAGACTTAACCAAAGTAATAGAGGGATTGGCATCAATGTCATCAATGGTTGTTTTCCCCTTAACCTGATTAAGTAGATCTTCAAATTCAGAATCAGAATCTAAATCAAGTTGGCCTACAGGATCATTACATTCAACCACTACTGCTTGTTGTTGCTTCTGCCTTTCTTCATGCTCAATCATAAAAGTATTAATCTTTGACCACCAATGTTGCACATATACCTCCATGACCTTATACTTTGAAGCTAATGAACAAAACCTTTCAACAGAGTCATTTGTAGCCAATTCCCTTAAACCAGTGTCTAAATCCCCATCAGGTAGTCTAAAATGATAATAAAACACCATGTCACAGGGATAACCTACTGATTTAGTCATCTCAACTAACACATCTATTCCAAAATCTTCAGTACAACAACAGTCTATATAGCAAGACTTGCCATTAACATACTTTCTACTAGGACTATTGATAAACTCACCACCATGAATCAACTTAATTGTAAACAATGTATTATCCTCAGCTACAAATAAATAAAAAACGAAATTAGTTTAACACCATGAATCATCCATAACGATGGTAAAAGAATTAGGGTTGTAATATATTTACAGTAAATTTTGAATGGGTCGTAAACAATGTCTGGTTCTCGAATCATCCATAACGATGCCCACATTGCAAGAAATTGATGTTTGATTATTGATTGAAGATTAGGGTTTAAAGGATTTGGAGGGAAAATCAGGGAAGAACGAACGAACTGTGGGTTTGAGGGTTTTTTTTTCAGAATTATAAAGGTTAATAAAAGAAACGAAATGACCATAATACCCCTTCACGTGAGGTGCACGTGAGGACCTAGTAACGGCAGATTGACGGACGTTAGGTCGAGGGATGTAAACTGTTAGAAAATGAAACCACAAGTACTCAGGGTGTTAAGCCTGGGCTGAATCTGTTAGTTTAGGCAAACCACAGGGACGAAAACTGCAATTTTCTCTTAAAACAATGTTTAATTTTTTATATTTTTTTTACTTTTTGAAAGACAAACTTCATAGAAACGAACCACCTAGTTAGCAAAACACTAACACGTGCATAAACAAAAAATAATAATTACATGTTTGATAGTGGATTTTTCAACCACTTAGTCCAATTAAAATTACATTTAGAAATACGACTAGAAAACCATGAGAATTGCAAAGAAAAAGATGTAATCACAAAAGTTATGTTGATACCCATTTTTCCATCTGTATCAAAGAGATCTTCATTCTGAAGTCTCCATATAGCCTATCAAGTCGTAAAAAATATAGCTTCAATCAAAAAATTCTTTTAAATATAATAAATAAAAAAAAGGAAAGAATAAGTTGTGATTGGTTGAAAAGCTTGGAACCACCAATCCTTCTTCCTCACACCCACGGACTGCATCACGAGGCCAGGCATCACGTCAGACACACTCATCTTAGGGCGGTGTATTACGTTGTGTGTAACGCAGGCGTTCATGCTACGTATGAGAGGTGTGGGTCGGTATTGGGCCACTTAATGTACATAAGGTGATGAGGGGACATGAATGTTCCCACTTCCATGTTCTATATTTGCTCGGTTGCCAACATAATAGTTAAATTAACTCTTTAGTTAGTTAAATGCAATGTTTTCAGAACCGGACCAGACATTGAACAGAAGTTCCTGGCGGTTCACCAGTCTGACTGGTTTGACCGGTTCAATGAGCCGGCCCAAAAAATGAACCAAAATTAGTTCAGTGGAAATCCTACACATGTATTATTCTCCTACTTACACTGTTATTATTTTTTTTTTGTTGAAATACTTAGTTCATTGGAAATCCTTTTACAACCCTAACATAGCGGTGCTAAGTTCGAATCCCTACCCACACACCGGTGTCTTCCTTGCCTAAGCTCAAACCGTAACGGGGAATTTTTTTTTGTGGTGTGCATGAATCGAACCTGTGACCTACCCCCAAGATATGAATCCATATAGGAAAACAAACCATATCTCAAACCAGCCGAGCTGGAGATCATTGGCACTTAATTTAGACATAATACACGATTTGACATTATAAATGATAAACGAAGTAAATGGTATTTGTTCAAAGATCTTAAAATTAATTGTTTCAAACCACCGACCAATCATAAACCCCATTAACACCTAAATTGAGTTTTCACGGTTTGTTGATTTGGCTAATTCGGTTTAGTTTGTAACTTGGAACCCCAATTGCTTGATATGTGTCATTGTGTGTGTGTTTGAAAAGTTGTGTTAGGAAATATGTATCATGGGCTGCATTCTTTTCATAACCAACGTAATGTTGAAAACAACGAAAACCACATGATACACTTGTACATATGCATGAAAATAACACAGAGATATAAGTAGAGAGAAACATGAGCGGTTAGTTTATAGTCTGTAATGTTTGTTGGGAGTTTAGAGAGGTAACAGGATGTTTGGGTAGGGGTGCTCGAAATATTTTTGTGCCCAGGTAAGTTCCTGGCTTAATGGGCCTGCTGGGCGGTTGTAATTTTTGTGGTGATGTGAAAATAAAAGCCCGTTTTGTTTGTTCAAAAAAAACATATTACATTAAAAATCATTACAGTTTCTCTCTCTTTCACTCACAACCACTTTCAACAAATATTAAAAAATACATACAGTTTCCAGTTTTCCCCAAAAGATTCCCAAATAACCCAAAATATATCGATAAACAGTAGATTCCATATTTTTTTCACTCACTACCACTTTCAACCCCATAAAATTGGGTGAAATTACGTTTATACCCTCACGTGCATTGCACATGGGGTGAGTTAGCTGACTTTATTAACTTGGTTAAGTGTAAAGGACAAAAATCGTGACAACTTTTCATATAAAGGACAAAGACTGAAACTAAAAGTTTTAAAAGACCCAGTCCATAGTTTTGGACTTTATAAAGGACAAAAATTGTAATTTTCTCCACATAATTATAGAGGACCAAATGGCAATGTTGAGTCTAGTGTACCAATTTTCAAAATGTATCATGAGATTCTCACAATTTTCAAAATGTCATTTATTTAAAAAAAACGAATGTCTTTTCATACATCATAACTATGACTCATCTTTATCATTTAAAAATTTTCAACATTAACAATAATTTAAAATAATAATAATAATAAAAAATCGGTTCAAATAGCCAAACTGAACCACCAATTTGAACCAAACCAAACAGGTTTACTTTCTTGTTTCTCGAATTCGTAGTAAACAATTAACCTCATAATTTTAATAACCGTCAAAAACAAAAACCAACCGTATTGTACCGTGTACATCCCTTTATATTCCGCACCCCAAATATAATTATAATTAGGAAAAATTATAAAAATCGTTCTTTATGTTTACATCGTTTTTCAGTGGTTGTCCTTTAACTTCAAAATTGATGAGAATCGTCCTTTATGTTGTAAAATCTTGCAGCTTTCGTCCTTTAGGCCTAACCTGGTTGGTTTTTTCGGTTAAGTCTAATCATGTGCCTTGCACATGTGGGTAGGTTAGTAATTTTACTCATTCATTTAAATATAGTTAAACAAATACATATAAATATACACACCCCTCAGCCTCCCAGCTCTACTATCTCTGTCTATATCTTTCTCTCTAACCCTACCAGTATCCAGCAAGCACCACCACCACCAAATCCGGCCACATGCCAATTTTCAACCAAACCCGATTCTGCATCAAGAAACCTTATATTATTGCCCTAATTTTAACAAAACCCCTAATTTTACATTACCTTGAAATTTTAACAAAACTCCAAATCAGCGGAATCCTCACCCGTCACCTCCGACAGGATCCTCACCAACACCTGAACCACCAAAATGTGACAACCGGTAAAAATTCAGATGATTCTTATGTAAAGTAATAATCATTAAATGATATTAGAAGCTATGTGTTAGACTTAATTAGTGATAATTAGAGCCTATAGAAATATAATGATAAATTGCCTATGTTGAATGTTGGTGACAATTCGGTTAACTTTAAAAAGTCTAGTTTTGACTCATGTTGCGTAAATTTAATGTGAAATAATATTCTCTAGGAGAAAATATTGTTGGAATTAATAAAATTTAGAAATAGGAGTTCTCAAATCGTTAAGGTCTATTAGTTGTGTACTTTAGAGTTTAACGTAAAACTAAGACCCGGTATGAGACGGAGACCCCTAAAAATAATTATTTAGCTAAAAACGGATAATTTTAGTGGGGAATATTATCATGGGTAAATTTAGTGAAAACCTTAACTATTTAACATAAACGGGTTTTTATAAATTGTAGAATACGGGTATTATGTATTAGTTTGTATAAAAAAACTATACAACCCCCCCCCCCCCTCCACAATATCAATATTTTGTTTATTATTATTATTATTGTTATTATTATTATCATTACACACAACATATGATTGCTTATTTAAGACTCCACCCACATCCTAATACACCCACTTCTTCCATTTTACACCTTATTTACACACACTAAACCATCCATATTCTTTTCTTCTTCCCATTATAACCGAAACCCACAACAAACACCCCTATTTTTTTATTTCAATCAAAACAATCATGAAAATGCTTAAAGAAATTTGAAGATAATAACACTATGGGTGATTAGAAAGCAAAAGCCTTCATGAAAGCTAGAGATTTTAGAGAGAGAAACCCATTTTACAAGAAGTTCTTACAAGGTGAGTTTCTTAATCAAAACTTTAATAAAATCTTTATATTTTCTGAATATAATCAAGTTTTCACCATGAAATCAAAGGTTTTTAAAAGGCTTTTTATAAGAATAAACAAGGGGAAAGAAACAAGATGAAATGGTAATAATAAAAATTAGTGCATGTGTGTCGTGTGTGTGTGTGTGTCATGTGTCGTGTGTGTGTATATATACAATCGTATGTATGTATGTGTGTGTAAGTATGATTACTTTGAGTTCTAGATGATTAGATCTTTTGATTTTTGAGACATGCAAGAGGTTTTAGAAAGTATTTGAGGTCTGAATTAAAAGAGTATTTTGATGATTTAGATGGGTTAATAAAAGGATATAGGAGTAAGATTAATGAAATGTGGTTTATTTGATATTTATGTCACGTTTTTGCATTATTATTGTTAAGTTTTTGGGTGATTTTTAACTTAAAAACAGGTCTGAATTATTTCAATAATAATATGGTTTTTATAAGTTTAATAAAGGGTAAAACAAGTTTTGATAGGATTTACATGCTTGGGAGACCTTGCATGGGTCATCCGAATGTGTTTTACGGCTTAAAACGCCAAAAATACAAGTTTTTAAGAAGGATATTTAAAACTAATTTAAAAAAGAATTTTTGTGACTTAAAATGATGTAAAATAAGGTATACTAAGGAGTATATATGAGTCCTAAGTTGAAAACCTAAGTATATTGGCAAAAGGTGCGTGAAAACGCATATTTTGACAATAATAACGCGTCTAGGACATTAAAATTCAGGTCTGATGTAAAACAGCTTATTTGATGTCTAAATGTGTATAAAAATCAATATTTAGGATGTCTATTAGGTTTACCATGAAAACGAGAGGTTACAGTGTAAAACTATGCAATAAAATCGCCGAAAAACGACTTTTTGAACACCTAACGACTAAATGTTAAGACTGCTTTAAAACAACAAATTTGACTTGTTTTATGGAGTATATGTTGGTCTTAAGGTCTAAAATTTAGTTTATTAGATGTCCATAAGTTAACATATAATATTCAGAAATTTGTTTGACATTGAAACGCATGCACACGAAGTCTAAAAACTAAACCGATCACCAATGAGTCGACAGGGTAAGGGTTAACGAAAGTATTAAATCTTTTTGGATAACTAAGTCACGAAAGTATGGTGAATGACTTGATTAGACTTAGGATGGTTACTAAAATAGCCTTATGAATTATAGGGATTTGTTAGTAGCATTTTGAGATTGAACTAAAAGGCTTATTGGAAGCTAAGCTTAAGGTGAGTTTCACGGCCCTTTTTCTTTAAATGTTTTTGAACGTTTTTACTTATCGGGGGGTTAACATGTTGTATGTAACATTCGTATTTTTCGTATTTTCCATTCTAGTCCTTGTATTCTTGTATCTTGTCATTTTACACCCTTGTAATCCCGAGCTTATGATCAATGGAAAAGAATTTTATCAATTGCATTTAATCTTAATCTATTTAATTTATTCTATAAATTCTACGTGACGCAAACTTTATGTAACGTCGCATGATTTTTAATTTTCTTGTATTTTAAATTCTATATTTAACAAATTCCAAGTTCGTCTTTACTCTGTTACTCCTACCAATTCGTGACGAGTCGTTATTACAATTTATCTTATTCAATTTAGGCGTTATAACAAGAAACTTATTTAGTTAAGATCTTAATATATTTATTAAATAAAACATATATATGTTGATAATAATACTTTCAATAATAATAATAATAATAAAAGAATCAAATGAGAAAAACGTGAATCTCTTGACTTTGTTTCAAATGACAAAAGCAATTGTCATACAACATATGGTCTGTTCGTTAGTTTACTATTATTATTATTAATTTTTGTTTTGTTTCGAATAACAACAGCAGAATTAATATGTAGTGTAATTCCATCAAGCTTAACTCTTACACCTTCCAACCACTCTAATTACTACCATTTAATACCCAACCACCTTAACCCACCTATAAATACAACCCCTCCCTATACCTTAATCACTTGCTCAATCTCAAATCCTCTCTAAACATCTAAATTCTTCAAGAAATCCTAAGTGATGGAAGCCCACTTCTAAGTGAGTTTTCTCATTTTAAACTCTCACTTCCTTTTTCTTTCTTCATTTCTCCTCTCCTTCTAACCCCTTGGGAAAACCTCTAGGACCTTGCTCTTGTTTGCTATGGCAAATAAATATGAGCAGGACACCAAAATGAGGCCTCAAAGGTGGTTCATCTTTCTATTGTTTTTATGTACTAGAAGGTTAGTTGAAGTGATACCAACCAAGTTCACCAACAACTTAATGGACTTGTGCTATGGTTAATGGTTGACAAAGGAAAGCCAAGGCTCTTCCAAACTAAGTCACCATACACTACTTTAACCTTATAGTTATATTATATAAATACTAAAATATATACTTTCAAAACTCTACTAATCTAATAACTTGGAAGGTTTGTGGATACATCCCTACCTTACCAATACTTGACTCTCTTGACCATCCGAATCACCTTTATGGTGGTTTGTGCTTTGGTTAGCCTTAAAGGCACTACTTGACTCTCATGACCATCCGAATCACCTTTATGGTGGTTTGTGTTTTGGTTCGCCTTAAAGGCAATGCATGACTTCCTTGTACTCTTTAATCTTCCTCCGAATCTAAATTCCTTTTTTTTTTCTTTTCTTAACTCTAGTCTAACCGGAGCTAAAATCCTCATTTCTCAAGACTCGTTTTGAGAACTTAACAAACGCGCCCTAAGGTGAGTTCATACTTGTCCCCCCTTTTATTCTTTATTCTTTGGGGCTCAACATGCATCACTATCAAAACTCAAACGATTTTAAACTCTACAATCTATTATGCTTAGTCTAAAGTCTATCATATTCTAAATTCTATCATGCGCAATCTAAAGTATATTATATGCTTGTACGCTATGCTATGTAGAATTATTTACTCTAACATACAAATGTTCATATAGTTGACAACCCACCTTGCATGTATAGCGCTATAGGATTGGCTATCCGCCCCCTACATGGGTCATGTTAAGCAAAATTCTTCGTGGCTAGTCGCCGTTTGTATGGTTCTCTTGCATATGCCTATAAGCAAAACATTATTATACTATGTATGTATGTATGTCAAAACTAGTATGCTCACCAATGCTTTATGTGTTGACGGATATTTTATACATGTTGCAGGAAATATTTATTGCAAGACATTCAAGAAAACTACTTAGGATTGGACATAGAAACTCACTCTAGTTTAAGTTATCATATTCTTGTTGTTGTATTTTTTGTTATATGAACTACTTGTATTTCTATTTTTAGACAATAAATGAAATTCTATCTTTAAACTATATTGTCACATAATCTAGTGTCATGAAGTCTTTGAACAATCTACCACAAGTCTCGCCTCGATGTTTCCGCCATCGGCTGGGGTGTGACACTGTATGATTAGTAGGACTAGAATTAAGGACATTTGATGGCCTTAGGTAGTGTACGGGGTATTAATCTTTGTATTAGTACACGTAGGTCGTCTACGGACTGACACTCTCCGCACATCTTAATCGTTAACTCTTAGAGCCGTAGTTTATGTTGGTAGATCTATCGGGTTGACGACCCTTACCATCCGGTTAATATTTTTGTTAGGTAAAACATAACCTTTAAAAGTTGTTTTCTCATTAAATTAAGGTGGTAGCTTGAGAGGTTAATTGTCGTGGCTTGATTAAGCGCCTTAGGTTACATCATACTTGTTAGATTTTCGCGAGTCTACTTGGTTCTATTCGAGTTGTACTTGATCATACTTATAAAACAATTTTTAGTTTGTTTAGCGTCATAAAACCTGTGAACTCGCCAACATTTTGTTGATATTTTTAAGCATGTTTTTCAGGTACTGATGCATAAGGTTTCGATGAGCGGGTTTGGCAGGGCACTACTATGGACATGATATTGGGACCATAACTACTAAATAACTATGTTTTCTAATAAATATGTAAAACAATGTTGTTTGAACTACTTTAACTTTTAATTTGTAAAACTATGTTCACTTAATCTACGCTTCACCTTGGTGAAACATATTTTCTTGTTAAATAACAATTTTCACTGACCATGAAAAATAAAATATGTCAAACTAGAGGGTGGTTGCAAGATGTCCATACGTATCAACCGTGTGTTGCTAAACTTATTGGTAACAACTTCCGTTACCTCATAACTTGCTTTCCGCTGTGCACTGTCGGGGTGTGACACAAAATACACCACCAGTCGACAACCGCACAACCCTAATCGGTACAGGAAACAATTTATTGCAGATGAAGTGGGACTTATCAGAAGTTTGACAGGACCTTAAGTCGGCTCACCGAAGCATCCTTTTGTTGATCACCACCTCAATCATCACCGCCATTCCCACTTCTTTCATTAATTGCATCCAAGACCATCGTTTCCCCTATACTCACACCATTGCCGCAGTTAACAACAACAACAACATCGCCTTGACTAATAACACCATGGCACACCACCGTTGAACTAACGATCTCCACCATAATTGTCACCTCTCCTCCTTCTCGTCCTTTCTATGTGATTTCTCTCTCTAGAACCCAGAACTCCTTCCTCTCCTACTATTGACCGAATAAGTAGTTTGAGGGTTATAAAGGAAGGGTAGACGTGAAACATTCGTAGAAAACAGTGATGGTTTTATAAAAGGAGGGAATGAAATCAGGGGTAAAATGTCAATTATGCCTTTCACGTGACATATCTTAACCAAAAAACTAACAAGGTTAGGCCTAAAGGACGAAAGTTGCAACATTTTACAACATAAAGGACGATTCTCATCAATTTTGAAGTTAAAGAACAACCACTGAAAAACGATGTAAACATAAAGTACGATTTCTGTAATTTTTCCATATAATTATAATTATTATAACTATAGGTATCAAGTTTTAATAATATAACAAAGCATAGGGGCCAAAACAGCAACAAATCCAAATAATAAAACGTTAAAACTTGAAAACACACACCTCCCGCCTGCTACTTCTAACTTCACAATTTCGAATAATAATAATAATAATATCCATCCATCCATCCATCCATCCATCCATCCATTCATCCATCGATCTAATTCTAGGGTTTCAATCGTACCACAAAACCTCCATTAATGGCCCAATCACAGACCTCAAAACCTGTCGATCCCTTTCACGGAAGGTCTATTCTCTCTCTACATCCTCGAACGTTTCCAGATTCCAAAGCTTCCTTGAAATCCAACGATTTAGACGCTATTCACCAGCATATGAGTTCATTGGTAGATTTTAACCTTATTCGCTACTTATTGTTTCCAATTTTATTTTATTATGTTTTATATTTACTGTTAATTTGTGGAAATTATGGTTTCTAGGGTTTTGGTTGGTTTTTTTTTTAGGGTTAGGAGATGTTAGATAGTTAGATTTAGCTTGAGGTTTAGATCTACGTGTGATAATGCTATGATAGTAAGTAGATATTTGAAGGAAGTTGATTATTTTCAGCTAGAGATTATTATGTTTTAGGAACACACACACACACAAGTATAATGTCAGTATGCGCATACATATAAAATATACATACACATGTGTTTTGCTGTGATTTTGAAGTGCAATAGACATTAGAGTTTGAAGAGTTAAAGTTACATCATTACATGTTGTGACACTATGAGAAGTGAGAAGAAGCTAAATTATGTCTGGGTTTGATTGTTTAGAGTTATGTTGCCTCGAGGTGTTTATACAGTCTTTGCAACTTACAAGTGAGTGTTTGTTTATTTATGGTTTAAACGTCATTAAAAGGCAACAGTCAGGACATCTACTTTAGTTAAGTAAGTGTTATACTGTTTGTGAAAGCTTTTGCTCTGGCGTTTAGTGTCTAGGGAGTACTTTTGACATCCAGTTGACCCGAATATTCGATTGAGGGTGAAAATAACTAAACACTTGCTGCAATCTCTTTTGAAAATTAATTGCGTGGAACTGAGAGGGACAGACAGTTTAAAATAAAGAAATGTGACTAGCTAGCAAAGTATTTTGTTTCAGTCCCTAACCATGTTACATTGTTACGTATGAAATCTGGGACATAAGTCAGTTAATAGAAGATCAAAGCATTTAACGTGTCACTTAGGTGGTGTTTGTTTTTCTCCCAGAAGCACTTCTGACCTCTTTTGTCTGCGCCGCGCAGACGCGGGCAGACGTTTGGGGCAGACAGACTGTTTGTTTTTCGGAAGACATTTCACTCCAAAAGCTCTTCCTGACCTCTTCTTGGTGCAGACTTGGACCAAAGTCTTCTAAGGTCTTCAAAGGTCTTCTACTCTTCTCTTCTCCTCACCCACCACCACCACCACCACCACCGTCACCCACCCACCACCACCTAGCATCGTCCACCACCGTCCACCACCACCACCGTCCATCACCACCACGGTCCACCACCACCACCCACCACCACCACCACCCACTACCACCACCCACCACCACCACCCACCACCGTCCACCGTTCACCACCACTACCACAACCACCCACCACCACCACCACCACGGTCCAACACCACCACCACCACCTACCACCGTCCACCCACCACCACTACCACCACCCACCACCGTCCACCACCACTACCACCACCCACCACCCAGCACCACCATCACCCACCACCACCACCCACCACCACCACGGTCCACCACCACCACCCACCACGGTCCATCACCACCACCACCGTCCACCACCACCACCGTCCACCACCACTACCACCACCACCCACCACCGTCCACCACCACCACGGTCCACCACCATCACCTACCACCGTCCACCCACCACCACCACTACCACCACCCACCACCATGGTCCACACCACCACGGTCCACCCACCACCACCACCATCTACCACCAGACTGCTGTAAAAACTCAGTTTGTTTAAATTTAAGTTTATTTCAGCAGCCTGCAGACGTTAACAAACAAACAATCTTCTTCTTGCAGACTGCAGACCTTTGGTCCACCTCTTCTCCTGCAGATGTCTGCAGATGTGGTCCGCAGACTGCAGACGTTTTCCTGCAGAAAAAACAAACAGCACCTTAGTTATATAGGAAACTCTTGTGTCAATGCTGACTGGGCTGAGGGAGTACTAAATATTACAAGAGACTGAGAAGTAAAATTGCAACTGCTGTAGTGGGTATAAATGTATAATATAGTATGAATTACCAGGTGATTCTGAATTTGATAATGTCTTTTTCTATTTAAGGTATTACAAAACCCTCACAAGCATTTCGAGGAAGCAAAGTCAATTATAGATAGTGTTTCAGAATTCATGAACACTAAGGAAAACACTGAACCTGATATGAAAGAGAATGAAAACCCTCAAAAGAATAGACCAGCTTTGGCCAGGAAGCGTGCTAAGTTCTCAATGAAGCCTGATACAAGGTGAAGGTTATACATATTACTTTGTTGTGCCCTCACATGAATAGGGTCAATTGTTTGAAATAAATATTTATTTTACTTTATTATTGATTATATTAATCAGTAACATACTATGAATGTTATAAGTAATTGTAGCGTATGACAAAAATTAAGTAATAGTAACATGTTCACATTTTGCTACAAATCAAGCAACATACTTTCATCTTTTACCAATTAGCAACCTGTTTTCATTTTTAACCACTCATATAAAGGTACTATTGTTTTCACCGAGAAAGTATGCTACTACTTTTGATAATATTCAAAGTATGTTGCAAATCTGCAATTATTAGTAGAATGTGTACAGTATTTTCGCAGTTCAGTTAACCCTACATATATATTTAGTTTAGAAATTTGGATTGGGCTTAATGTGCTATACTGTTGACAGCCAGCCTTCTACAAATCTCGAACCAACGTTTCAAATGGATCAGCTGCATGACCCTGAAGAATTTTTTGCAGCCTATGATAAGTTTGAAAGTACACTATTCTTCACTAATCTTTGTGATTCAATGTTAATTGATTTTACTTTGTGTGACACTACTAATCTATACCATTTTAAAATTAATTTCCAGACACCATTAAAGAATTGAAGAGGCAGAAAGGTGAAGACCCAAATGAGCCCTTAATTCCTATTACTGCTAGGCAACGTCGTCCTGAAATACCACGGTATTATTGCAATACCTAGTTTAGCTTTTCCATTTTACTGAATTGTGTTTTTCTAACTTCTACCACATGGATTAGTAAATTCTTATGGTGTAAAGTTAAATTCATACTTCAGGAGAAAAGTTAGTTATCAGCATCATGTATACTCCAGTCAACCTGAAAATGATGCATTATCTTCTCAAGAAGCACCACAGGATACTATTGGAAGTCAACCTTTGCATGATTCTCAACATGAAACAGTGAGCCCCAACTGCCAATCCATGGAAAAAGAAACAGCTGGTGAGTGTATGCCTTTGAAGTTTAATAACTGAACACACCATGAAGTAATTTTGTGATAATAGGTTATTCCAAATGACCAGTAACCACTGACTCTAGGACCGGACTGCGAAATATATGGAATGAGCATGTTAGTGGAATCAGCTTCTAGATAGACTATGCTAAATCTTTTCCTGTTTAAGGAAGCTTACTGGGTTCATTATGTGCAAATGAATACAAATTGAATAGTAAAAGACTAAAAGCTCGTTAAAGTCGATCAAGATTGTAATATAACTAGGGGATTACCCGCGCTTCGCAGCGGTTTTCGGTTGATGTTACATCGGCTCAATATATTAACGGTACCGATGTTGTTCGTTCGGTGTCAGTTCGGCTAGTCACGTTACTGTTCCCGTACAGTCATTCGCCATAACATACTGTACCAAAAAAAAATCTATTGCGATTACAACTTTCTCAACGAACTTTATACTGTGACATCATAAAAATCTTCAAAATGATCGTGACATCATGAAAATCTTCAAAATGAATACCGTACAGGTACCTATGTTAAAACGACATCGGTTTGGTTCCTCGTGATAAAGAATAAAATATATATTTGACATGTTCAAATAAAGATATAAGCGAAAACAAAATATGCTTAAAAGTAATTATTTTAACAAATAATAAATAGAATTAATTTTCATATTGAACAATATGATAAAGAAAAACTAAAAGTTAAAAAAGAAAACAATAATAAAACATTTGTATGCCAAGTGATCTGGTTGAATTAAAGAGACAAACTAAACGATCTAAATTAAGAAATTGAGACTACAAAACTGTTTATGTAACATGCATTTAATAACCACTGTTCCACGTGACTAAAAAACCTCACACCTATGTTTAACTATCCATACATAGGGTTAGGATCAAATACACAGTGAAAGAAAAATAGGAAGTCGTAGGAAGGGTATCAAACGGATTCCGATTGAACTCATTCAAGCGGCATTGGAATCGTCTTATCGAACCCTACGTCGTTAGTTTTTAGGTCTTTGTTTTTTTGGGGTTTTAGCTTGTAGTTTTTAGAATATGCGTTATATCATTATGTCTTTTATGTACCATTGTGTCTTTTTCTTATTTTCATCGTTGTGTCATTTTTTCAATTCATTGTGTCTTTTTTCTTCAGCATTGTGTTATATTTTTTGGCACTGTGTTATATTTTGTGGCTCATTGTGTCATATTTGATGATCTATTGTGTTTTTTGTATCCTTCTCATCCTTCTCATTTTTTGTAGCCTTTGTAGAATAACCCAACCCTCCATACATATTATACAATCCATTAATTAATGTTTGTTATGGTTTCTAAAATTTTGTGTCTTTCACTCTCTAACGATGGCATCACATAAACATTGTAAAGAATCATTAGGCCACATGGACCACTAATAAGAAGTTACTGTTAACATCAATTGAAATTGTTATATATAGAATGATATATTTTCTTGTTAATTATAGGAAATTAAAGTAACATAGTTAAAAGTTTTTTTATTTATGAATATTTTCTGTTTCACTCATATACTGTGTAATTTACTAGATTGTTTTTTCTTTTATGTTGTGTGGATAGGCTCGGTATCTAAGGCTGAGGACAGAGTCAACAAGCTTTTTGATGATTTAATGTCTAGTGATATTGTGGATTTAGATGGAAATGAAGCAGTGTCCTATTTGCAAGATCGCTTGAAGATCAAACCTATTTCTATAGACGATTTACAACTTCCTAATATCCATGATATTCCTACAGTTAACCTTTTTTCCTCAGTCAACTTGATAAAAGACCAGAACTTATTGCCTGATACACGTACTTTGTCAGATAATTTAAAAGAGAACACACTTGGGAAACAGAAAAAGTTCTCTGACAAACCTGTTAATCCTCTATCTTCCCCCACACCACCTAGAAGTCCATTTTTTGCTATTTCAACATTTGGAAAACTTCTGTCAAAATCAATTGAAGTTGAATCAGTTGATCCTTTCTCTTCCCGTGATATAAATTTGTTTCCCACCGCCGCAACTTCTGAAATCAATAGTGGGCCCTCAACTCATGTCAGCAAGGACAAGGAATTTTCAGTTTCTGCCAGCAAGGACAATCTGGAAGACCTTGAGCAGCGCCATAACGTGGAAGAAATGGAAGAGGACATACATGGAAATGTAAGGTTTCTCATACCACTTCTAGATATTGCAATTGACCCAGTTACTTATATATGGATTGTTGATTCAGGTTATGTTTTTTTAATCTCTAATGGAACTGGGTCGAATGGATCTAAAGTTATCCAAATTGTATTATTTCCAATCATTCTCTTCATTTTATTAATTATTGATTTAATAGAATTTTTTTTTTCTCAAATCATGTTTGGCCCGCTAAATTTTTATAAAAAGACTTATCATATTTTGGACATAAGGTGTTTCAGGTCAACCCAATTAGGCCCAATATGTTTTGGCTCACATAAAAGTACAATGTTTTAACATTGCACAACATGCCTGGTTCACCTATTGTTACCTCTACCTATGCATTATATATTATTTTCTTAGTTCACAAGTCCTGCATTAAATACCATGGATTCTGACAATATGCAGGCTGAAGACATGGTGGAGAAAGCAGCATCTCCTACAAAACTTAACTTAAATGTTGAAGACATTACTGATAATCTTCACTGTGAACAAGATATAGGGGAGAATGTAAGTTCCATTTACTTGCCTCACAACTCACAAGTCACAACAGTCATTTGAGTAGAAGTGGTGAAATGGGCTGTGTCACACAACGTTTGTTTGGTCTAAACAAGTAATTTTTATTTTGGGTCAATGTAGCAGTGGCACGCATTATAGCGAAAGTAGTTTTTGTTTTTCTAAATAATTTATATATTAAATTGTGATTACAAAAACTATATTTTCAAAATATCCCATATAGATATAACAAACTTGGGTGTCGCAAGTATTTGAATACACATTAGGTGGCTTGTGGCCTATTTAATGACCATTTTATGGTATACTTTTATACTTCACCCGTTTGACTCATTATTGATAATTAGAACCTGAGTTGACCTGTGTCTATACAACGGACATTATCACCTCTGGTTTTGAGAATTGCTGACACTAATTGTTCCATCTGTTGACATAACAGATTAAAGTTGCAACAGAGAAGGTTGTGTCATCCAGTCCACCAGAAGAAAATGTTGAGATCACTACACTAGAAGAATCAGAAAGCAATTGTAATCGTTCAGGTTTTTGTTATTTATACTCTTTTTTGCTAAGTTTGTCTTCTGCATTATACCAAATTACTAATACGAGATACAAAACCCAATTTAATGTCTTCTCACTGCTCATTGATGCCAATCCTTTTAGATTTGACCGATTTAAGATACACAACCCAAATCAACATGCCTGAGTTGAAGGCTTTTATGTATCAATTCTGTTCGTATGTGCTATTCAAAAAGTAAAAAGAAAAACATTTTCTTTCGTTTTAGTTTTCTTTTCTCGAATGGTAACGTTTAAACCTTCATATGATATTCCAATTAGAGGTGCATTTTTGACACATTTACTTATGAATTGGTTGATTTGGGCCGTGTAACTTTAATCTTATTTGAAGTGAATAAAAATATATTCTAATATATAAACGGTTCAAATGGGTTGAAAGTTGCTAGATCTCTTTTTAATGCATACAAATTTGTATTTACTACGATTTAGATTTTTATTGTGACTATAGTGAAACATTAATGAATAAAACAATGGACAACGCATGTTTTTGGCTCAATTCAAATTTCAAACCTGACCAGTTTCAACTTTCAACCTGCACTAAAGCTTTCTTCCCGAGCTCATTTTGACCTGTTATGCTATCCCACCATATCCACTAATCTCGCCAACCTGTGGCGAAGCTTGAAGATCAAATTGGCAGGGGCTGGACTCAATTTTTTTGTATCGGTAGGGGCCGGAAGATCCAATCGGTAGGGGCCGGACTCAAATCCATATAAAAGTTACCTACGAACATCGCAAACTTCCACCATTGAGTCAAAAAAACGATGGGGGCTGGGGCACCCCTGGCCCTCACTATCCTTCGCCACTGTTGCCAGCCTTCATATGCTATTATGACTAGAAGTGCAATCTTAAACCATGTACTTGTGATTTAGTTAATTTTGGGCCACGATTATCTCAAACTAATCAAATGAATTAAAGTTTCTGAATGTCTATTAAATGCATACAACCTCTTGAATTGTTTTTATTCAAAGATTTAGATTATTATTGTGATAAAAATGTTTCTGTAATCATGATCCAAGTATCCAACACATTAATTATTTGTATATATTTAATTGGACAAAAGGTGTTTGCGGGTCAACCCGACTAGCTCTGCCACATACTGTTTAGATTCGTCACGTTACCTGCCCCTCATGCCATCTTTATTTTATGTTCAAGGAGTAAAACTTTAGACTCTATACTGTAGTTCAATTAAACTACTCCACTTTGTGTTATTAATCTGTGATATATTTAATTTTGATTGCTTTTGTCAGCTCAAACGGATGATAGCTCTTTCAAAGTTCCTGATACAAGCCGCCCTGCCCAAAATTCTGATATTGTTCCCGAACAACAAAACGAGGTGTGTTTTTAGATTTTTTTTTTATTATTTCTTCTATCAACAAATATTAGTAGCGGTGATTTGAATACCCATAACATGGACTTTAGTCTTTCTTGATGCAATAGTTTCTAACACTTCCTGGCAAGACTAAGGCCATCTCTAGCTCTTTTATCTCTAACAATAGAAAAATATATAACTGCAACTTTTTTTTCTAAACTAAATAGATTTATATTTGCATTGATTTAAGAGCCAATGATAAATTATTTATTTAAGATTTGGTTTCAAATATTCAATTAATCACAGTTGTTTTGGTCAAGACGGTTTTATGCTGTACTATATTTTATATATATATATATCCAGAGTTCTAATTTACTTTTTAACTTTTGTTGTTTACGTATTTTAACAAAACTTAAGTAGTTAAAATACTGATTAATAACAGTTACAAATGGATATTAAATGTAAGTTAAATTAAATATTGCAATTGTCAGTAGGCTTATTTCAAAATTTTTATAGAAAAAGTTTATAATGATACCTTTTGTATACAATGATATTGAGTTTTATGCCTTTCAAAAGAAATAAAAATAAAATAATATTAAGTTTTATTGTAGATATTCAACAAACTATAGAAAATAATTAAAACATGATACAAATATTATATAATTTAATAACAAAAATGCTAGAATGAAAAGTAAACGATTTTTAGAAGGAAAGAATTGGTTGGAGAACGTTTTCATAGTACAAAAGTACAAAACTACAAACCTATTTTATCAAGAAATGAACTCTCCCAAAAATACAGGAACACCCGAATACATCAATGAATAAGAGAAAGAAGACGAGAGCCACAAAAGCAAGTAAGGTTAATCCAAAAAAGAAGCGCCATAGCCTAGCAGGTATCTTTCTCATTTATTGATGCAAATTTTTTTTTGGGTTTATGTTTATGTTAATGTAATTGACTGACTCTTCTTATTTTACCAAATAAGTACCTAAACTTTTATTTGTCCTATTCAGGCCTAGATTGCATGACTGATTTTTGAATTAGGCAAATAAACTATGGGTGCTGTTAAAAATGTTATACTGTTGTAATCGAATAACTGGAAAATATATCCCCCTTTTATCCATGTTTGGATAATACAAATAAACTTTTAAGGGTTAAGCTGCTAAAATAGTTTAAAAAAAGGCTCTACCCTCTTTCACTAAAAATGTGGTTTATTTTGTAAATTAAATTATTATGATTAATTGGAGTCTTTATTCAAACATGCATACAGTTTTTTATACGAGTGTTAAGCCCTTGAACTGCCTTTAATTCACCGATTTAATTTGTCCTTAAATTTTGTTCTTATTTAAAAAGGGGGACTAACTGTATATTTCAAAGTTTGAGGAGAAAATATATATTTTGGTGAAAGTCAGTTATATTTTACATAAGTTATATAATTTTCTAATATTGTGGAGTGTTTATTTATTTTATTTGCAGGGGGCGGGTCTTCTTGGACAACTGGTGTAAGAAGAAGTAGTAGAATTAAAAGTAAACCGTTGGAATATTGGAGGGGTGAAAGGCTCTTGTATGCACGAGTTCATAACAGTAAGTGCTTTATCCTCAAAATAAATGTTTTACTCTTGACATTGAACATGATCCAAAGTGGTCTGACATCCGAAATACATAATTTGAGGTGAAGTTGGCAAATTTGGCCCGTTTGCTTTTACATGGATTGATGCAGATTATGTTTTATTTCCAACGGGTCAAATGGGTATAATAAGAAACATGTCAATGAGCCGAGTCTGTGAAACGGGTCAAAAGTTGCTAAAAGTGACTATTGGAAAAACATTAATAATGGAATAATATGAATTTAGCAATCATGTTTCACAATTGATATATCAAAAGTTACTTTTTGGACTATCAATAAGCGGGCGACCAAACATATTTTGCCACTTTTTTATTTCAATTTTGACTAAAAAAAACTACTATGAAATATCTATATGTTTTTTTTTACTCTTTTCAAATAAACAGCTTTAAGAGGTACTCATCTGACCTGACCCCTTTATATATCTGTTCAGTTTTACCTACCATACTTGTATGAAAATAGTCTTTATTTTTATGTAAACTATAACCAGGGGTGTTCATGGTCCGGCTCAGCCTGCTTTTTTAAAAATTGGGGGTGAGCTGCTAACTACGGTTTTCAAGAACGACAAACTAAACCGTTTATTTTAAATCTTTAGTTTGTATTAACCTGATAAAATTGCTCATGATTATCAAACATATAATTAACTACGTACACCAAAAGATATTTATAATAATAAAAGTTAAAAAGGCCGTTTTCATTTACATGGATCGTTTCAAGTTCCAAATCAAACTTTTAACAGGCACACCACCAAAACTAAACCATGAACCAAAAAGGCTGACTTGCTGCGGTTTGGGCAGTTTACTCTGGTTACCGAACACCCCTAACTATAACCCTTATAATATATGCAACTTTTGCAGGTCTACCAACGGTTGTTGGTGTGAAGTATATTGCCCCTACCGACAGCAGCGGGAAAACTGGTTTTAGGGTTGAATCTTTTGTAGCAGACGAGTACAAAGATCTTGTTGACTTGATTTCTTTGCATTAGCATTTTCTTGTAAGCTCTGTTTCTGTTGGAGATTACAATGATGTATGTATACAGCGCAATCTGTGTCATTTGAAAATACATATGCAGCGTACAAACATCTGTACCAGTTAGGGGTGAGCAGAAAACCGAATTAACCGAACCGAAACCGAAATAACCGAAAAAACCGAACCGAAAGGAAAACCGACGGTTCGGTTTTTGTTTTTTAAAAAACCGAAAATTTCGGGTCGGTTACGGTTATATGTTTTGAAAACCCGAAAAAAAAACCGACCCGACCTGACCCGAACCAATATTACATTTGCAGGGTGGGAGGTATATGACTCTGTGTTGATGTCTGTTTTTTGTGTATGATCATATACATTAAAACTATGTGACCTTTCAAGGTAATATCTGTTTTCCTTTCATTCGTTTTATGGCCATTACATAATTGTAGTCACCTTGCATCACCCCTACAGGCTACATGCTATAAAATCTTTTAGACTATCCCTATTGATGATCTTTGGATAGGTTGGTTGCACTGGCGGATCTAGACCACAAAATCAGTAGTAACGTTTTTCATTTTTTTCATTTTAGTAGCAACGTTTTCCAAATTTCGTAAAAAAAACCAAATTTTTCACTACGCACGTGAAGTTGAGCCGCAACGTCCGCGACCCTTCCTCTAAGTCTTATGTCCGCCCCTGGTTGGTTGCCACCTAGTATGATAACATTGGTTTTCTTAAAAAAGGAAAAAAAAAATTAAAATGGACGACCTCATCGTTTGAGCAACCTAGGTCATGACCAAAAGAATTACATTTTTTCTAAACTCCCAAGCCGCTTGTCAAATCTTATCGGTGAACTGTTTTAATTTTCTTGTTATTTTATTTCTTAGATACTAATCCCTAAAACAACTTAATTCCCAAATAACTTGTGATATTTAAACTTAAAAAAATAACTAAATAGTAAATACACAGGGATAGCAATGAGCTAGGTTTGGTTGAGTATTGGTAATCTCAGTCGCATACCTGATTGTAAAACCATCTCTCATATCTGGTCTAATACTCGTCAAGCTTATATCATTATCACGCAATTACCCATTAGTTATTACAATCCCATACCCGATCCGATACTCATCGGGTTTCAACTCACCCAACCTATAAGTTTCGGGTATACCGGTCAGTCTCGTATTTTAGCATCTCATAGACTTCTTTTAATAGAAGGCTTTATATGTTCCCGGCCCAGACCGATCTGGACCCGGTCCACAAGCCCCGGTCAAAACACTGCACCCCCGGCGTATTTTAGCATCTCATCTCCTACAATATCATCCTCAGGTAACCTGTCTCTCCACTCTCTCATCTCTTTACATAATTTTAATAATAATATCCCCAATTTCCAAACCCTACTAATTAGAGATCTAACCCTAAAGATTCATATGCATAAAGGTAAAGATCCTTCCTTTATTTGACCCACTTGTTCAAATTAGGGTTTCAGCCTTAGATTGTTTCCAAGATTGTTACTTTAAGTTAATTTAGTTGAAGTTTGTTAAATTAGGGTTAGGGTTTGATCATTTGATTGTGTGTAGTGTTAATTTGGGATAGCTTGTTTGAATCTTGATTGTGGATTTGGTGTGTTCTGATGGATGGGACTGAGAGGGATAATTCTAGATATATGTTGAATTATGTTGGGAATGAAGGGTACGGGTCGACCCGGATTAAGGTTTCGGGTCGTAGTTTGCCGCAATCGCAGTCGCAGCTGATTGCTGAGAGATATGTTGATGAGGATGACGAAGTGGAAGAGGATCAAGAAGAAGGTTGCGATGGTGACGGTCATATGAACGGTTTGGTTCAGCGGAATGGTGGTTATGTTGACAATAATGACGGTGATGATACGGATAATAACAATGACGATGACAATGATGACGATGATGATGATGACGACGGTGGTGAGGATTGTAAAAGAAGTGTTGGTGTTAATGTACATAGGCATCCAAAGAAGAGGAAGCTGAAGAGCTTATCGTCTAGCTTTGAATTAGCGCCACGAGTGACGCTGCCACCACTGCCGCTGGTAGCGCCTACGCCGCCTGCTGTGAAGCCTGGTAGAAGAAACACGCTTACTGACTGGACTGAACGCGAGACGTTTGTTCTTCTTGATGCGTGGGGTGAAAGGTTTCTTCAACGTGGTAGAAAAAGTCTTAGATCGGAAGAATGGCAAGAAGTTGCGGAAAAAGTTTCACATGGGTCGAAACTAGAAAGGTCCGACACTCAGTGTAGAAATCGTCTCGACACGTTGAAGAAAAAGTATAAAAAGGAGAAAGCTTTGTTAGAACTGAACAAAAGTGCAAATACAGCTTGGGTGTATTTCAAGAAAATGAATATGTTAATGGTGGCTGCACCTGCACCGCCGCCGCCTCAACAGGCGGGACTTTCGTGTGGGGTGGATTCAAGGGAATTTGTTTTTACGAATCGCGCAAATGTATTGGATGAAATGAGGGATAGCCATGGTAACGCACATTCTCAAGACGGTAATGATGATGACGATGATGATGATTCGGATTTGTTGCCGCCAAAAAAGTCAAGATACATAGGAGAGAAAGTCAACGGTGGATCATTCAAATTGCTTGCAGACTCCATTAACCGGTTTAGTGAGATATATTTAAAGATTGAAAACGCTAAGCGAAAGCAGACGATGGAATTAGAGAAAATGAGGATGGATTTTTATAAAGATTTGGAATTACAAAAACAGAAGATTTTTGATAACGCAAGAGATGAGATTGCGAAACTCAGACAAGGAGATCATGAAGAGAACGATGAATGATTCTGCAGAGAACGTCAGAGGGTAAATCGGTAAAATACCTCGCCTTTCGACTAACATTTTTTCTGTTAAAAACGATTACTGTTGTGTAACATATGAGCTGCAACTCCATTTGGCTTCTTTAATATTAAGGCAATAAGATTTAGGAAAGATTGATTATTAAAGATAATCCCTTTTGAACTCTACCAAAAACTAAGAAACTTTGCTTGAAAAAAAAACTGCGATACGGGTCAAAATGGTAACATGTTTAGGTGGTGTTTCGATGTGTGTTTTAAATGTGATTATGCGTGATACTGACTATTCGGGTATGTTGAAAACGACTTTACTCTTTGAAGTTGTGTGACAAATTACGTTAGGTTTATGGTTTATGATCTCTTGTTAAGGCGTATGTTTTGAATAGCTCAAGGTTGAGCGTGACCAACTACGTTTAGGAGGTGGACGAACGCAAAGAATTGGTGAGACGTCGTAGCTTAAGAGATAAGGGCTAATGCTAAATCGACATAAAAGTGACGTGTTGATCCTTTGCCTTTCTGGGACGTCTGCGAGGGGCAATCCTTTCTATCAAGAATTAAGACAAACCCGAGTGCGATATAAGTCACTTTTTCATTCGCAACCTTAACAAATGTGAGTAAGCGAGGCCTTAACGATTAATGGCACTAGAATGAAACGTCAAGGTGAAGTTTGAACAAAACCAAATACACTGTCTGGTTTACTGAGGGCTCGTCGTCTCGTGAGTCAACGCGACGTGTCCTCAGCATAGGTGATTACTAATACCATCTAGCGCTAAGTTTCTCGTCTTGTTGACACGAAACATTTAACATCAATTTAAAAATAATTATTAAATTATTTTTTGGAAGAACCTTAATGTCATGACTAAAAAAGATGAAATTTTTTTTGTGAAAACTGTTTTGTTATATTTTTAAAATTTTAAAACTGAGGATAAACATAGTAGTAACATTTTTAGCTGTATATGATAATAAATATATAAGAATGCAAGACATAACACAAACAGTCAGGATGGCCGAGTGGTCTAAGGCGCCAGACTCAAGTTCTGGTTCTCGTGAGAGAGCGTGGGTTCAAATCCCACTTCTGACATTATTTTTTCCCCATTTTTTTCAATAACTATACAACCATATTTGTATTATTATTGTAGTAAATTTTGACAATCTCACTTGTAAAATAAATTTAAATTTAGATTTTTAACTTTCACGTATATTTTTTAAACTAACATAAACAAACATCTTTTTTTTTTGGGAAGGCAACTTTCATTAAAACACACCGGCCTATCTCCAAGGCAGAGATAGCCACAAAAAAATCACTTACAAAACATCAAAATTAAAACGACGCCAACCCTCTCAACTAACATCATTACCCTTACATCGACTATTAAACCAAAGAAAACTGAGAGCCTTCACATCCGCAATAACTTGCGATATTACTGTAGTAGTCTTTGAAAATACTTTCTCATTTCTAGCCTTCCAAATCCTCCATAACGTAATCACCAAGATACCATTAAGCATCTCCTTCTTCGGCTGAGACATACCTGAACTCTGCACAATAGCCATGATATCACGAATAGAAAACAAATATATCGGCGGAATATTACACCATCTCGCAATGCCACTCCACACTCCATTCGTGAACCAGCACTCAGCTACAATATGATCAACGGTCTCAACCGGGCCCTCGCATAACACGCAACCAACATCTTCCACCATTATATTCCTACGCCGAAGAGCATCTAGCGTTGGAATACGATTCAAAACAGCTCTCCAAAAGAACAAATTGCATTTAGCCGGCAACCACTTAACCCAAAAAGTTTCCGCAGAAAAATCGATCCCTTGCGCCCCTTCGACCCACTGTTTAGTGTCCTGAACCGTGACAACCTGCAAAGATCGATCATTCCACACCCACCCATCGGGCCTATCCTGCAATGTTGTACCAGAAACCAATCGAGAGCATTGAATCAGCTCGTGCATCTCCTGGTCCGAGGCAGGATACCTCTTCCACTCCCACGCCATAATACCCATTCTCCCACATAAACAAACATCTCATTATTCATGTTTAAGAAAAATAGCCTACTTGGTAGAGAGATACGTGCTTTTTAGATAAAAGGTGTTAGGCTCGGCAATAGTGAATAGTTTAGGATTATTTATTGGTATAAATGACTACCATTTGCTGTTAAAAAAATTATGTTCGACTTTTTTTATAAAAAAAATTATGTTTGACTTATTTTAAAATAATTTATATGCATGAATATAGTTTTTCTTGGAATTTATTTTTCTAGTTTGATTCAGATTTTAGTAAAAAAAATTACAATCTACTTCTTTTATAAAATCGTTTTAATTTAGAAGATAGTAAATCCCAATAAAAAAATCATTTGTCATTGTGATCTTAAATAATTTTTTAAAACTGTTTATTAAGGCACCATAAAACAAATATAAAACATACTGCTATTTTTTTTATGAGGAAATAAAAACTTTTGCCTAAAGTAAAGTTTATTAGAAATGTAAGAACCCACTATGTTTGTCGTTATAATCTACCTGGTGGTAGCAATATTCTTACTAAGGAATATGCTTAATGTCACAAGTAGAAACGAGTCTACTCGAGCCACAAAATCCAAGTCCTACTCAATTAATATAAGAGAGTTCGAGCTTAGCTTGTTTCAAGCCTAATTACTCCCTGCTTGACACGTAAATCACGTTACAACCTTGTGCTTGTTTATTAGCAAAAAAAATGCAAATATAATGTCTAGCAAATATAATTAAAACCAAAACTTACTCTAGATGTCTAGCAAGGTGATAGGAAATGAGATGCCAACACATTACAAACTTACGTTAAAGTTACACCACTCCACTCAATCTAACACATTACATCTCGCCCTATTTTTTACTCAAACGTACAAACTCATCGTAATCTCATCCAAAATTTTCTCCGGATCCCTTTGATGTTATTAAAAACTCTATCAATCCTTGCTTTATGTAACAGTCCTCGTACTCCCCCCCCCCCCCCCCTCCCCCTACTTATAAATGCACACCTATACGCGACGTATAAGGTCTGACAATGAGAATGTTTGTGGCTCCTACAAGTCACGTGTAGACCTATACGCGACATATAGGCCCTGACATGACTTTGACCGATGCGCATTAATGACACGTGAAAGTTTGTGTCACCCTTTACATGCGGTGTATCACCGTGTATAGAGGGGTGTGCAAACAATTTTAAGGGTGTATCATTACCACCACCCTGGTAAATACCACAATATAACCAAGATATCAATTACATAAATTTTGTTGCCAAATTTTCGATAAAATCTAGAGCAATAGATATGGTTGCACATCATTAATGAGGTTGGTTACTCGGTCTTCATAGGTGGGGGCCTGGAGACCGTTGATCCTGAAACTGTTCCCTATTGTTGCATCAACCACTTGTACGAAGGTACAATTCAACAATGTTCCATGCATTAGTCACTTGTACAATTTGATATAGGGAAAGCGACGGGACTTACTGATTGGGTTAGATTTGGCTGTGGGTATGAACTCAATGAGAGGGGACCAACTTCACAGAGCATCCTGCATAGTGCATATCCACGTATGACCATATACGTCCATACCAGCAAATTAGGGAACCTATTTTTTTTTTTATTTTTTTATTATTTTTTTTTTAACGGCCAACGAATCAATTTTCGAGCACTCTCTCGGGCACCCTTTTGGCGAATCAGGTACTCGAGAGTACCCGGGCCACCAATTGGCACCAATTCCCGGGAAAACCCGACCACTCACCCGCCCAAAGGCACGACAGTGAAATAATCGGTAAAACCGGTCGGGATCAGGACTCGAACCCAAGCCAATGACCGAGTCATCCCTCATTTCCCCTCCACCAATGTCCATTAGGGAACCTATTGGACACATATTTTTAAGAGTTACAAACTTAAAATATGCTACAATCACAACTTTAAAGATTTAGAAACTTTTAATGCAAGAATTAATAGCTTATTTATCGGCTAGAAAGAGCTATGGATCCGGTTGGTTGTTCGATATCATAATTCCGATTGAAACAGTTAAGCTCATCAGACTAGTGGATTAAACACGCCGCTCTGCCTTTATGTAATGACCTTAGAATGGTCCACTTTTGTACATAAATAATGTTTGAATTTTGAGTCTTGAAGCTAACCGAAAGTTCAATAATTATTTGAGCCGGTTTAAAGAAAGTTTGTTTATTTAATAAAGGGTCTAAAGCTTATGTAACTTATACCATAGTAACCTAGTTTTCAAGGTTTCCTATTATGGTAACCAAAATTTATATATAGACTGAATTACTAAGCTTTGTCCTTTAGGTTTATACCCGAATGTAATACATGTCCTTTACGTTTAAAATGAGTTTTGTACTTTATGTTTCAAATATTGCATGGTTTGTCCTTTAACGCTAACCCAGTTAAATTTTAACGCTAATGTGAGGAAAAATTTGTCTTTTTACTCTTTTAGTGACTATTTGTTTGACTAACTTAAAGTTTTGAACCAACAACACCACCTGCCGCCAAGTCGCTAACCAACAAAACAACCTGTCAACCACCACCACCATCACCACCCCCTTCCCTTCCATCGGACCAGCATCACCATCCCGTTCCCCTCTATGACGTCAGTAAAGGCCAACGTGTGCGAACGACAGTGGTGGGTATGGTTGTTTGGTGAACAATGGTAAAGGTGTGGTGGGCACCGATGGGTAGTGGTCGCTGGTGTGTGAAAGATGGTGGTGGTGGTGATAGATGATAAACTTAAGCTTGAATTAAGAGGAGAGACATAGAGTGGTTTGGGTGGTGCAGGTATTAAGAGGAGAGGGTGAGAGATGTGGGTTTATATTAATTTTAAAAATTAATTTTGGTCCAAAACATTAACTTAGTTACACAAAAAGGCCATAGAATACTAAAAAGATGAATTTACCCTTGTATTATGGTTAAAATCTAATTGAGTTAGGGCTAAAAGACAAATCATACAAGATTTTGAAACATAAAGTACATAATCAAACAATTTTAAACGTAAAGGGCATGCGTTGCAATCGGGTATAGAACTAAAAGACAAACTTATAATTTAGTCTTATATATATTTCATTTGTCTCACTTAATTTTAATTTAAACATTTGTAGAAAAAATACATAGGGGTTTGAATATCTAAAGAAAAACTTTGAGTAACTTTAGTGAAACACTTAAGAAACTTGGTTAATACTACATGAAGATTTTCCTTTCAAAAATGGACGATCGTGAATAAAATTTTCTTTTGTCAAAGATTTAAACAATTGATGCGAACACAAATTCTAGTCGTTCATTTATGTTTATGATCAACATTAGTAATGCCTTAGGATTTTCTTGTTGGTGTTCTTTCACTATGAAAATTAACATGTTTTTTTTTTATGTCTGTTGACTGTTATTAATATTCTAAGGCAGTGTTCCTGAGTCTCATTAAACGAGATAAAAGAAAGAAAAGGAATGAAAACGAGGAAAAAAATTGGAAAGGGAGGAAAATTTGGCCAATTTATCATCCTTTCAAATTGAGAGGATTTGAAGGGAAATGATTGTTATAAAACTCTCATTCTTTTAAATTTACATAATTACCCTTAAACTTCTCATACTTTATAATTATTAAGGGCATAATTGTAAAAATGCTATTTTCTTTTCTTTTCCCCTTCACTCGGGAACACACAAAATGTTTATTTTCATTTCATTTCATTTCATTTCCTTATAACTAGGGAACGCAAAATAAGATTTAAAATTTTCTTCTCTCCTTAATTTCCTTTCTTTTCTTTTCTCCCCTTAATTAAACTCAGAAACAAAGCGTAAATGTGTACCGATTAAAAGTAAACAACATTATCACATAATCACCCCAAAAATTTGTTACCAAATTCCGTAGGGCTGAGTGGTTTATGCATAATGGGTCAAATGGTATTTAATAATAGCTAATAAATGAATTTAAACGAAAACGCAAGCAAACATAAAACAATGAACATGTTATGTGTTCATATTCGTTTGTTTATATAAATAAACTAAAAAGTTTTTTCATTTTTGTATGAAGCTAACCAAACTATATTGATCAAAGAGTATATGATTGAACGTTCAACCAATGTGTTTACATGTATAAGTAAATTTAATACAATATCTTTAAAAGTATGTATAATATAAATTTTAGGGGATGTTTGACACATTCTTAGTGATTTTATTAACGGTTCACTTTATTAATGTCCGACTACCCTGGGACGCCTGCCTCTTGGGTGAAAGATCCCCATACGCTCAGGTTTACCAAAAGTGTTAGGTAGCCTAAGCCCGCAAGTTCCCGAACGAGGGAAAACCCGCCCGCTGCTGTAAAACCAGGGTAGGATCAGATTCGAATTTAAGATCTTTCAGCCCCAAGCTTTAACCCTCATTTGCCATGCCACTTCACATCAAGAATTGGGGTGTTGGTTTAGTTCAGTTGAAAGTCACATCTTAATGATTCAATGATTAGGAAGCCCCCACTTAAGTTTTATAAACATGTTAACCCATTCAAAGCTACCTTTTAATTAATTGGACCATTTTAACGACTCAACACAATGTTCCCGGTACCACAGTTAAGTAAAGTTTTCTTCCTTGAAGCACATGGTTAATCTGCTCTATATTTTATTATCATTATGGATGGACTGTGACGGTGGGACCCATCCTAAGGTCCTACTAAGACTAAGGGGTGTGGGTGGGGAAAAGGATCGGGAAGAGTGATGTGGCTTCTTTCCCCAAGGGGAACACCGCCCCCCTCATCTTCCCTTCGGTGTGATCGGGACTTTTCTCCCGTCTTCCCCGAACCACTTCTCCATAATTGTTTTTTGTCTTTTCTTGTATTAATATTATATATAAATATATTTTGTCTTTTTAAAATATTAAAATAAAGGAAAGGAGAAGGGGAAAGAATGGGGAACCATTTCCCCTAGAAGGGGGAGGAGAAGGGGAAGATGATGTGGCGCTGATGTGGACAAGGGGAAAGAAGGGGGAAGGGGAACCACACCCCATAGTCTAAGAGTGTGTAGTGGGCAACGTTATAGGCGTTTTATGCCCCCATAGCTTCGGGAACACCGCCCCCCAGGCGCTATGGTGGCGTTTTGGTCATGATTGGTTTTACTCATAACGAGCGTTGTGTGGTTGATTTGATGAATTGACCGTTGAACAACGGTCATATTAGTTTTTTTTTTTTTAAAAATTTCATCTTCTCTATATATATATATATATATATATCCATATACTACACACACATTTACACACATACAATACACATACAAAACTATAACCCTCAAACAAATTCAACACACAAACAAATCATCAAAATGTCGTCCCCGCCTCACTCCGATGATTCGTTTACCGATCTATATAATCGGTTTTTTAAAGATGACGGCGTGGAAGAGGAGGCGGCCGTTACGAGTGCGGTTCAACTAGCGTGTAGCACGCTTGAAGTTGTAGGTACTTCCGTCCCACGACCGATATTGTCTAGGCAATATATAGAGCGAGACCGTGTAGCCGCCAATGAGCGTTTGATGAATGACTATTTCAATGCCAATCCGGTTTACGGCCCTAATTTGTTTAGACGAAGATTTCGGATGCGTAAAAACTTATTTTTGCGCATCACCGGAGATTTAGAGTCCGCCTATGACTACTTTAAGCAAAAACCCGACGCTAGATGTCACACCCTCAAATTTCCACTTGCGGAGTTTTACCGCGAGGTGCATGGCAAACCAGGATCCAAGTCAACGGTCACAATAAACAACTCTATATGAAGATACATGACATTCGAAAAGACATAGTTTTCATAAACTCAAAATCAGTAGCGGAAGCATTAGACAAGTTACAAACCATAGACCCAAATGTACCAAGTGTTTATTACAAAACATGAACTAATCCTAGACGCCAATGCAGACCCGTGCGCCTAGTTCTATTTGTTGCTACCTTAGCGACCTGAGAAAAACATGCCAAAAAGACGTCAACATATAATGCTGGTGAGTTCACAGGTTTGTTCAATATGTTACCAAGTGTTACCAAAACGTTACCATGTCCATACTATATCAATGTTACCAAGTACGCTAGCTAGGCGTATGTTTTATTACTACTATGATTGGAAACCATTACTAGACACGTTTAGCAATGTTTAGCATATGTTTAAGCAGCCCGAATGTTCAGCATGATACCAATGTTCCTGTTCGAGACAACATGCACCCGCCCGGCCCTCCAAGCCGACGAGTGGGGCAGGTCACGCCCAATAGATCTATCCACATTTCCCCCGTTGTGCATCCCCGCACATTCATGGTTTCCCCCGGGACTTCCAAAGATCGTATAGCAATAGAAAGTTAAAAACCATAGTATGACATATGTTACCAAAATAGTTTAGCGCATGTTTTCTCCCCCAAAAGTTAAAGCAGTAAAAGTGGGGCCATGAACTCACCTTAGATAACGTTCTTCGGTTACAAGTAAAAATGCTAAGTCCTTGATAATCCCTCTACCGGAGATCTATCAAAATGTTCACATAAGTGTTCCGACTAATAACAATAAGGTTATCTAGTCCCCGATTGTCCAGATCGTAACCAAGTATGTTTTAAAGCGTTTTTAAATGTTAACCGACACACTAGACCGACCCGACATCCCGTTGGTGACTTATTACCCTAACTAATCAAGTACACATAGATTATACACAAGGTTCAAGCATAAAACACTTAGTTTGTATCAAAAATCTCATTTCTGCATCAGAACGGTCGAACCAGTCAGTTAAATCTCCTTCGCCCGTTTTTAAGTTCTCCTTCGCCCGTTTTTCCACGTTCGACCGTTTGATCAGGTTCGCCCAACATTCTCCAGGTACGACCCCAGACTTTCTCCTTCGCCCACCCGATTGGTCGAAGGAGTCCAGGTTCGCCCCTGTTGTACAAATTTTCCTAAAAGCGCTTCAAACACATTCGAAACACCTCGAAACATCATCAAACACAACAGTCAAGTATGAATAACTTATCCCTACAAAACCCCACCGATTTCCCCCAATAATACGTCCATTTCAGCCCTTTCCCAAAATGGTAAGAATTATGGAAACGTCAAAATCATGCATGGATTCTTTACCCAATTTGGAAACTTTTGAAATCGATCCATATTCAACTTAAAATGCTCAGTTTGTCGAGTGTTCGATTTTCCTTATTAGTTCTATTGATCATAAATACCATGCATCAAGTCTAGATTCGTTAAAACCCCCAAAATACCCATAACATCACCATCTATCCAATTCTAACCCTAAACAACAATAACCTAGCATCAATAACAATCCTATATCATGTTTCTATCATAGATACAGCAACAAATCATTGAACAACACATAATACCACATAATACACAATTTACATATGTTTATCATCATGAAGACCTATATAAGGTTTTGATTTAGAAAGATGTTTAAAAGGTTTTTAATCATGAAAACACCCTTAGAACAGATCCGGACAATTAGGGTTAGATGAAAACGAGTTAAAATGCTTTAAAAAGATTTAGGATCAAGAACACACCTTGGATTCTTGTTTAGATGTTGTAGATAGGTTAGATTATGAAAAAGAAGAGAAAAAACTCCTTCCTTAGTGATTAAAATCGTTTGAGAGTGTTTTGAGACGGTTAGGGTTTGTGAAATGATGAAAAATGACAAAGTTTGGTATTTATACTAATCCTCCTTCGCCCCCTATCAGTGGTCGAAGGTGGCCTCCTTCGACCCTTCCACAGGGTCGAATGAGCCCTGTCCTGGTCGAAGGGAATTCTTTCAATTCCACATCCCAGGTTCGCCCATTAGAAAGGGTCGAACCAAAGCATAATTCTTCCTTCGACCACTCGAAGTGGTCGAACCAGAATCCATGTTTATCTAGTTTTCCAGTTTGTTGTGTTTAACGCATTCTAACATACCTTAACATATGAGCATGCAACCTTAGTCTATGTTTAACATATTTAAGCACAGATAATCATTTACACATCATTTAAACACATCTATGTATATAATCCACCACACGACCCATAATCTACACATATACTTAATTAGTTCATGTAATGTCACCAACAACGGAACCCGGTACTAGTGTATTCCCAAAATGACTCCCAATGATCCTCCAGATCATTGAACCCTGGACAATCCTAACTTGACCTGACTCAACTAACCCAGTTAAGTCCGTTTACAAACATTTCCCGCTAAGGTAGACTAAGATGTTACTATAATGTTTAAGCCAAATATGCCGGGTGTCACATCATCCCCACGTTGAAAGAATTTTCGTCCCGAAAATTGCGCAAAGCCCCAAAATGAAAGAAACGAAAAGAACAGAACGAAAAGAAAATTACCGGATGTCACATCATCCCCACGTTGAAAGGAATCTCGACCCGAGATTCATTCCACTTCAGCAGTAACATGCCTCGATTCAAGTGCGCGTTTTGGAAAAAGATGAGGATATTTAGCTTTCATCTGATCCTCCCGTTCCCATGTGAACTCCGGTCCACGATTCGAGTTCCAACGAACTTTGACGATGCGGATTTTACTCCGACGAAGGCTACGAATCTTGTAGTCGAGAACCTCGACAGGTTCCTCCACAATGCGAAGACGATCATCAACCTTGATCTCTTCCAGTGGTACAATGAGAGATTCATCAGCCAAACACTTCTTCAAGTTAGACACATGGAAGACGTTGTGCACACTACCGAGCTCCGCCGGTAAGTCAAGTCTGTATGCCACCGGTCCAATCCGATCCAGGATTGCGAATGGTCCGACATAACGAGGGTTAAGCTTGCCACGATTTCCAAAGCGTATGACGCCCTTCCATGGTGAAACTTTCAGAAGTACCCTGTCCCCAACCTGGAACTCCAAAGGTTTTCGACGGCGATCGGCATAACTCTTCTGACGATCCCGTGCAGCAGCCAAATGGTGACGAATCTGTACGATTTTCTCCGAAGTTTCGTACACAAGTTCCGGACCAGTGAGCTGGCTCTCGCCCACCTCGGCCCAACAAAGTGGTGATCGACATTTCCGTCCGTATAGAGCCTCGAACGGAGCTGCCTTGATACTAGAGTGATAGCTGTTGTTGTAGGAAAACTCCACCAACGGTAGGTGAATTTCCCAACTTTTGCCAAAATCGATGACACATGCCCGAAGCATGTCTTCCAAGGTTTGAATCGTCCGCTCACTCTGCTCATCAGTTTGCGGATGATAAGCCGTACTCATATCCAATTGAGTACCCAAAGCCTTGTGCATAGCCTTCCAGAAACGCGAAGCAAAACGAGAATCACGATCAGAGATAATAGAAACAGGCACCCCATGCCGAGCAACCACCTCCTTAAGGTAAAGTCGAGCTAACCGCTCGAGTCCATCGGTTTCCTTAATAGGTATAAAACGTGCCGATTTTGTCAACCGGTCAACAATCACCCAGATCATATCATAACCACTAGGTGACCTTGGTAGCTTGGTGACAAAATCCATCTTCAGATCCCACTTCCATTCTGGAACCTCGGGTTGTTGCAGGAGACCAGACGGCCTCTAATACTCCACCTTGACTTTAGCACAAGTCAAGCATTTGCTGACATAAGAAGCTATATCAGCTTTCATGTTCGGCCACCAATAAAGTATCTTCAGATCCTGATACATCTTATCGGAGCCAGGGTGAATAGAATACCGGGATTTGTGAGCTTTATCCAAAACAAGCTCGCGCAATCCCCCGAACAATGGGACCCAAACACGTCCCGCAAAATAGTGTAAGCCATCGGTCCTAAGTTCAAGATGCTTGTCAGCACTGTGCATAGTCTCAGCCTTAAGGTTTTCCTCCTTTAAGGCTTCCAAATGTGCAGAACGGATTCGGTCAGGCAATGACGAATGAATGGTGAGCTGTAAGGCTCGAACACGGCGAGGATTCGCAGACTCCTTCCTGCTCAAGGCGTCCGCCACAACGTTCGCCTTGCCAGGATGGTATTTGATAGCACAGTCATAATCGTTCAGAAGTTCAACCCAGCGACGCTGCCGCATGTTCAACACCTTCTGGTCGAAAATATGTTGAAGACTCTTGTGATCGGTATATACTTCACAATTGGTACCGTACAAGTAATGTCTCCAGATTTTCAACGCAAAGACCACCACACCTAGTTCCAAGTCATGAGTAGTGTAGTTCTTCTCATGAACCTTGAGTTGACGAGAAGCATAAGCAATAACCTTCCCGCGTTGCATCAACACACAACCGAGACCACGAATAGAAGCGTCACAGTACACAACGAAGTCATCCGTACCCTCAGGTAAAGATAAGATAGGTGCAGAACAAAGTTTAAGCTTCAACATCTGAAATGCTGATTCCTGTGGTTCAACCCAGTCGAACTTTCGGTCCTTCTGGGTAAGAGTAGTGAGGGGTTGAGCGATCTTCGAAAATCCCTCAATGAAACGACGATAGTAACCCGCAAGACCTAGGAATTGCCGCACCTCAGATGGCGTCTTTGGTGCTTCCCAGTCTTTAATAGCTTCGATCTTAGCCGGATCGACATGAATTCCCAGTTCATTAACCACATGTCCTAGGAATTGAACTTCACGCAACCAAAAATCACACTTTGAGAACTTAGCATACAACTGCTTCTGTCTCAAAAGTTCCAAGACCAGCCGTAGATGTTCCTCATGATCCGCCTTGTTCATAGAATAAACCAGAATATCGTCGATAAACACAATGACGAACTTATCAAGGTAAGGTTTGCAAACGCGGTTCATTAAATCCATGAACACCGCCGGTGCGTTAGTGAGACCAAAAGGCATGACCAAGAACTCAAAATGGCCATAACGAGTGCGAAATGCAGTCTTCTGAATGTCAGCTTCCCTGACGCGCAACTGGTGATAACCGGACCGCAAATCAATCTTCGAATAGTAGCTAGAGCCCTGGAGCTGGTCAAATAGATCATCAATGCGAGGGAGAGGATAACGGTTCTTGACGGTCACTTTGTTCAGCTCACGGTAATCAATACACATGCGAAGACTTCCGTCCTTCTTCTTCACAAACAAAATAGGAGCTCCCCACGGGGAAGAACTCGGTCGGATGAAACCCTTTTCCAAGAGTTCCTGCAACTGGCTGGACAACTCTTGCATCTCGGGAGGTGCAAGACGATACGGAGCTCGGGCAATAGGAGCTGCACCCGGAGCAAGATCAATACCAAACTCAACCTGACGATGGGGAGGAAGACCAGGCAAATCATCAGGAAACACATCGGGAAAATCACGAACCACCGGGATATCCTTGATCTTCTTCTCATCGTCAGTAGAAACGTTAACAAGTGCCAGAATGTCCGAACAACCCTTCCGAAGGTACTTACGGGCTTTCATGCTAGAAATGATACTCAGCGGAGCACCGCTTTTCTCGCTATGAACCGAAAGAGTCTCTCCATCAGGGAGATGGATCCGAATAATCTTATCGAAACAAACGATCTCTGCACGATACAACGATAACCAATCCATGCCGACAACGACATCAAAACTACCCAGGGGTACCGGCATAAGGTCAATGGGGAAGGACAAACCCGACAGTTCCAAGCGACATTCCCTAAGGGTGTGTGTCGCTTCGATTTTCTTACCATCAGCCAATTCTATTAAGTACTTAGTCTCTAAAAGTGTGGGTACTATATCTAGCAATCGACTAATGTCCATAGACACGAAACTCTTATCGGCACCAGAATCAAACAAGACAGAAACATAGCGATCATTAAGAAGGAACGTACCGGTAACTGTGTCTGGATCCTTCCTAGCCTCTGCAGATCCAATGACGAAAGCACGTGCAGTCCTGCCTCCGCCGCCGTTGTTCCCATTACCGTTCCCGCCCCTCCCATTATCGCCCTGCTTCAGTTTAGGACATTCACGCTTGAAGTGTCCCATATCACCACAGTTATAGCACCCCTGCTTTCCTGGAGTCCCCTGAGTAGCAGGAGTAGGAGCAGCAGCAGGAGTCTGAGTTGGGGTGAGTGCCACCCTGCAATCCTTAGCATGATGCCCCAACTGATGGCACCGATGACAACGAGCCCGATCACAACTCCCAGAATGATGAAAACCACACTTGTTGCACTTGGGATGCTTCCCAACATACCCACTCGACTTCTGCCCAGAAGAAGACCCAGATGAATCAAACTTCTTTGCCGGCTGAGATGGCGCTGACACAACACTCTTCCCCGCACTATCCCACTTCCTCTTGTTCCCTTCAGTAACCTTCACAGCAGCACCCTTAGGAGGCAAGACACCTTCTGCCACGTTCAGGTTAGTCATCCGATGAGCTAATCGGACAACTTCAGCAATAGTGGGAAGATTCCCAGCAGCCACCAATCCAGCAATCTCGGGCACCAGTCCAGACACATAGTGCTCGATCCTCCTGTACTCGGGTGTGTGTAAGTCAGGACACAACACCGCCAGCTCATTCCTCCTCACAGTGTATTCCTCAATCTCAGACCCAACCATCTTGTAACTCCAGACCTCATGCTCTAACTTTTGTATCTCCTCTCTCGGACAGTACTCACCTCTCAACAACTGCACAAACTCCGCCCAAGGCATAGCAATAGCCTCCCCTAACCCCATGTTCTGAGTAGTAGCATTCCACCACGACAGTGCAGGCCCCTCAAATGTCGCAGTAGCATACTTCACTCGGTCCCCAGCAGGACAGTTACACATGACGAACACAGACTCAACCTTCTCCAGCCATCGGAGCAGTCCCACCGCTCCCTCAGTTCCAACGAAGTTATGGGGCTGACAGTCCCGAAACTTCTTATAAGAGCACTGAGGTGGGGGTGGATTGGCACCAACACCTGAAACACGGTACGCGAGTAAAACACAAACGAAAGGACATGACACCCAAGAATGAGGCAAGGTCGACAGAAATCAACTCACCACCCATGGCATTAATCCCAGCCTGGAAATTAGCCATAGCCATGTTCACTTGCTGCTGTAGCAAGTTGTTCAGCTCAGCTTGGGTCATGTTGATGTTTCCACGACCACCGCCTCCAGCACGACCACCGCCGCCAGCACGACCACCGCCGCCACCACGACGTCCACCACCGTGAGCACCAGACATGATCTAACAAATCAATAAATCGAGGGATTCAGATTCACTTCAAGTGTCAACCACTAGAAATTTACAAGAGTTAACTTAGGGACAAATCCAGGACCATACATCCAAACTCGAAGTCCATCGGGATTTTCATGCATTTCAGTTTATTCTTTCGTGTGCACCCGAAATGATAAACTGCTCTACATGGTCCTCCAGATGTACCCCTAATCCAGACTCTGGTCACCGAATATCGTCGCCTAGCAACGTGTTACGATAGGTGCAAGTGTAAGAAGGCATGTGTGTGCTAGAACCAACAAATCAACCCCTCCTTCTTCAATCCAGAAGAAGAAGACAAGAGTAGGTAAGAACCCAAATAAAAGTGGATGATGTAACAGAGAGGTATGATGGTGATGTAAGGACACCCCGACAATGTTAGCACGTATCCCACTAATAGACTCAAAGTATGTGACCGTCTAGTGTGTGCGACTCGGCTATAGACCAGACTCTACATGTAGTCCTAGTTCACTATAATTATTGGCTCTAATACCAATCTGTCACACCCCCATATTTTCACTTGCGGAGTTTTACCGCGAGGCGCATGGCAAACCAGGATCCAAGTCAACGGTCACAATAAACAACTCTATATGAAGATACATGACATTCGAAAAGACATAGTTTTCATAAACTCAAAATCAGTAGCGGAAGCATTAGACAAGTTACAAACCATAGACCCAAATGTACCAAGTGTTTATTACAAAACATGAACTAATCCTAGACGCCAATGCAGACCCGTGCGCCTAGTTCCATTTGTTGCTACCTTAGAGACCTGAGAAAAAACATGCCAAAAAAGACGTCAACATATAATGCTGGTGAGTTCACAGGTTTGTTTAACATGTTACCAAGTGTTACCAAAACGTTACCATGTCCATACTATATCAATGTTACCAAGTACGCTAGCTAGGCGTATGTTTTATTACTACTACGATTGGAAACCATTACAAGACACGTTTAGAAATGTTTAGCATATGTTTGAGCAGCCCGAATGTTCAGCATGATACCAATGTTCCTGTTCAAGACAACATGCACCCGCCCGGCCCTCCAAGCCGACGAGTGGGGCAGGTCACGCCCAATAGATCTATCCACATTTCCCCCGTTGTGCATCCCCGCACATTCATGGTTTCCCCCGGGACTTCCAAAGATCGTATAGCAATAGAAAGTTAAAAACCATAGTATGACATATGTTACCAAAATAGTTTAGCGCATGTTTTCTCCCCCAAAAGTTAAAGCAGTAAAAGTGGGGCCATGAACTCACCTTAGATAACGTTCTTCGGTTACAAGTAAAAATGCTAAGTCCTTGATAATCCCTCTACCGGAGATCTATCAAAATGTTCACATAAGTGTTCCGACTAATAACAATAAGGTTATCTAGTCCCCGATTGTCCAGATCGTAACCAAGTATGTTTTAAAGCGTTTTTAAATGTTTAACCGACACACTAGACCGACCCGACATCCCGTTGGTGACTTATTACCCTAACTAATCAAGTACACATAGATTATACACAAGGTTCAAGCATAAAACACTTAGTTTGTATCAAAAATCTCATTTCTGCATCAGAACGGTCGAACCAGTCAGTTAAATCTCCTTCGCCCGTTTTAAATCTCCTTCGCCCGTTTTTAAGTTCTCCTTCGCCCGTTTTTCCACGTTCGACCGTTTGATCAGGTTCGCCCAACATTCTCCAGGTACGACCCCGGATTTTCTCCTTCGCCCACCCGATTGGTCGAAGGAGTCCAGGTTCGCCCCTGTTGTACAAATTTTCCTAAAAACGCTTCAAGCACATTCGAAACACCTCGAAACATCATCAAACACAACAGTCAAGTATGAATAACTTATCCCTACAAAACCCCACCGATTTCCCCCAATAATACTTCCATTTCAGCCCTTTCCCAAAATGGTAAGAATTATGGAAACGTCACAATCATGCATGGATTCTTTACCCAATTTGGAAACTTTTGAAATCGATCCATATTCAACTTAAAATGCTCAGTTTGTCGAGTGTTCGATTTTCCTTATTAGTTCTATTGATCATAAATACCATGCATCAAGTCTAGATTCATTAAACCCCCAAAATACCCATAACATCACCATCTATCCAATTCTAACCCTAAACAACAATAACCTAGCATCAATAACAATCCTATATCATGTTTCTATCATAGATACAACAGCAAATCATTGAACAACACATAATACCACATAATACACAATTTACATATGTTTATCATCATGAAGACCTATGTTTAAATGATAAGGTTTTGATTTAAAAAGATGTTTAAAAGGTTTTTAATCATGAAAACACCCTTAGAACAGATCCGGACAATTAGGGTTAGATGAAAACGAGTTAAAATGCTTTAAAAAGATTTAGGATCAAGAACACACATTGGATTCTTGTTTAGATGTTGTAGATAGGTTAGATTATGAAAAAGAAGAGAAAAAACTCCTTCCTTAGTGATTAAAATCGTTTGAGAGTGTTTTGAGACGGTTAGGGTTTGTGAAATGATGAAAAATGACAAAGTTTGGTATTTATACTAATCCTCCTTCGCCCCCTATCAGTGGTCGAAGGTGGCCTCCTTCGACCCTTCCACAGGGTCGAATGAGCCCTGTCCTGGTCGAATGGAATTCTTTCAATTCCACATCCCAGGTTCGCCCATTTACAAAGGGTCGAACCAAAGCATAATTCTTCCTTCGACCACTCGAAGTGGTCGAACCAGAATCCATGTTTATCTAGTTTTCCAGTTTGTCGTGTTTAACGCATTCTAACATACCTTAACATATGAGCATGCAACCTTAGTCTATGTTTAACGTATTTAAGCACGGATAATCATTTACACATCATTTAAACACATCTATGTATATAATCCACCACACGACCCATAATCTACACATATACTTAATTAGTTCATGTAATGTCACCAACAACGGAACCCGGTACTAGTGTATTCCCAAAATGACTCCCAATGATCCTCCAGATCATTGAACCCTGGACAATCCTAACTTGACCCGACTCAACTAACCCAGTTAAGTCCGTTTACAAACGTTTCCCGCTAAGGTAGACTTAGATGTTACTAAAATGTTTAAGCCAAATATGCCGGGTGTCACACTAGAGGGTGTTTAGGATTCACCGCAATTCAAAAGGTGACTTCCGCAATACGTGTAATCGCCTACGGGAACACATATGATATCAATGATGAGTATTTGAAGATGGCGGAGAAAACCACACGCGATACTTTGGAGTATTTCTGCTACGGTATTTACAAATATACATTTGATTTTTTTTATATATACATATAGTAGGTACATATTTTTTATATATACATTTGATTTTTTTAGGTATATGCCAATTATATGGAAAAAGATATTTGAGAAACCCGACATGGAGCGACCTTCAACAACTATATGAAGCGCATATTCAAAAACATGGATTACCCGGTATGATTGGTAATATAGATTGTCGTCAATGGTGATGGTATGCTTGTCCAACCGCATGGCGAGGTCAACATACACGCGGTGACCAAAAGGGACCAACGTTGGTTTTACAAGCAGTTGCCTCACAAGACATGTGGATTTGGTCGGCCTTCTTTGGTCTAGCCGAGTGTATGAACGACATAAATACTTTTCAGTTTTCGCCATTGCTAGAGTCTTACATTGGCGGAACAATACCGAAATGTGGGTTTTATGCAAATAATAATTACTACGAGCATGGATACTACTTGGCGGATGGTATATATCCGGAGTATTCAATGCTCGTCAAAACGTTTAGTCAGACACAAGATGAAAAAAGGCAATATTTTAAAAGAGTTCATGAGTCTGCAAGAAAGGACGTTGAGAGGTGTTTTGGCTGTCTTCAAGCACGATGGCATTTTGTAAGAAATCCTTGTCGTATGTGGGAAAAAGAAAGGATTAGAATGGTGATGTATGCTTGTATCATAATGCATAATATGATACTTGAAGACGAAGGAAAGGCAATATGCCCAAACTATGTAGCAGAAGAAGATGTTCCAGGGACGCAAGCGACACAGCAGGAGAGATTCCAAAACAGTGCCATGTTGCGTTCCAAGGATATACATAACGCGTTGAAGGCGGATTTGGTGGAGGAAGCATGGTCGATTCGCCCGATTCATCATAGCCAGGAAGAAGAAGAAGAAGAAGAAGAAGATGAATTTTATGAAGAAGAAGAAGAAGTAGAAGAAGGAGAAAACGAAGAAGGAGATGACGACGACGACTAGTTTTTTTAAGTATTTGTAACTTTTTTTTATGTATTTTGTTGTTTTTTAGTATTTGTAATTTTTTTTAGTATTTGTAAGTTTTATATATTTAATGAAAAATAATTTAAACTATTTAATATTCTTATTTAAATAAAAAACAATAAAAAGCAATGATTACCCAATCATTTATAACCCCCTCATAACCCCCTTCCCACTACACCTCTTTTTCCATAACCCCCACATAACCCCCCTTCTATTACTTTTTAATATTTTAATGTCATAACCCCCACATAACCCCCCACCACTACACACCCTAACAAATTTTCGTTCAAATTTCAAAGAATCAGCCTTAACTTTTTCTGAAGAATGTCATAATTAATAATAAATAGTTGTTTGCGTTAATAGGAAGAACGTAAATAAAACAAAACTTGATCCTTAAACCTTAAACTCAAAACACATTTAACATGTTGATAAAAGATGAGAAGACACCCAATGTGAAAGGCAACTACGGGTCAAATTTAGGATAGATTGCATTTTCATTCCCATATCATCATAAAGTTTTATTTTATTTGGTTTTCATCGTTAATTTTTGTTCCTATATCATCATAACGTTTTATTTCTCAACAATATCGTTAGGTCATTTTTATTATAACGGGTCAAATTTAGGATAAATTGCATTAGGTTTGTTTATCTCGGGAAGCTCCCGAGATATAAACTAGTAGCACGATATTTACAACCTACATATATTAAAGGCATTTTGTTTTGGTCTCTTTAAAGCCAGTACACCTTGCCGTTGGGTAGGGGTCAATTCGAATTTATATTTGTATCTTCCAATAATCCTAACATTCATATTGACTTGACTTGTGTATTGTTTTTTACTAAAGGTATATGTGAATAAGTAGTGGAGTCCTGAAAATTTATGTGTCATATTCGAGCTATTAAAAAATATGTCTATATCTTAACTTTTGAATTTTAAATGATTATTAGGTTTATAAAGTAGACATGTACAAACCGGTCCGGGTTTTATAGGTGAGAAAAAATCGGTTCTGGTTCCCAAGACCGGTTTGAGTAGTCGAAGACCCCCTATGATCCCAACCGGTTGGAACCGGGTTCGAAACCGGTTTGTTTTAAAAACCGGTACAAAAAACCGGTAAAAAACCGAAAAAACCAGTTTTGGCTGTTTGTAGAGCTACTGTGTGCTGCTGTTTCTGTTAAAATTTTTTTTTGAACAAACCAAATTACTATCAACGCAATGTAACTTAAAAATACTATTTTATTGATTCAAAACCACGACAAAAAACATCGAAACTAAAAGGAATCCGAAGATAACGTCGAAACATAATAGAAAACATAATCTTAATTCTTAAAAAACATAATCTTAAACGAAAAAAATCTTCAAACATAGTCTAATCTTCACCCGAACCGGAGTTGCTTCTTATCCATTCATCCATTCCGGCTTCATATTCGGTCATTGGTTCGGTTAAGTCCGCGTTGAACTCGTCCTCGTACACTTCGCCTTCATATTCAAGTTCTCCCTCAAGTGAGCGTATGTTTTGCACCCTCTTCGCCGCACCCAAGTAATCCTTCAAGCAAATGGCCATCTCTACCGAAGGTGGAGTTAGTCGCGTCCTACGTATCGAAATGACTCTGCCACTAATAGAGAAAGCGGATTCCGAAGCTACCGTGGAAGCTTGGATGGTTAGTAAATCTCGGGCCGTGGCGGATAAGACCGGAAATTGATCTTCCTTACTTTTCCACCAAGCCAACACATCAAAATTTTTAAATTCTTCGGGAGTCAAACCTTTTAAATAGTTTTCGGCACCATATCTCCCAAGTTCGCTACTAGGAGCGTTACCTCGTGCACGTTTATTAGATGTGTCCAACAAATCATTGTATAAATCCATGTCCGTATCTAGTACATTTTGAGAAGCTTGTCTCAATTGCATTTGAATGGATGACATTGACCATAACGTTCAAAATAAACATCATACATATCCGTGAGATGTTTGTTAAATCTTGCTATCATACCTTGTGTTCTTTTACCGTGTTCAAGTCCAACTCGTTGCAAATTTTTTCAATTATATTTTCTACCCCCGCTATATTGTAACTTGGGTTTAATGCAGAGGTACAAGTAAAAACCGCCGGTAATTCCGAAAAATATTTTCTAAATTTTTCCTTCATAGTTGCGGCCACTTCTTTGTATGGGTACCTCTACATTCCATTTCGCCTAATTTTCTGGTCATGTTATATAATTTGTGAAGTGTTATACAACTAGTGGGGACAATAAACTCCCGACAAAGCGGTGGTTGATGCTTTGAAAACTTGTAGCATTTCGGAAACAACTTCAATAACATTCCAATGCGAAGTATGGTATGGTGCCGCTTTTCCCCCATTCACCAAAATATCATGATATGCAATTAAACTTCCTTTTTGCAAAACGTGTTTTTCGAACATGTTACAAGTGGAACTCTATCTTGTTGGACAATCCCAATTTGGATCCAAACAAATGGCATTCACACTTTTGCAAAATTTCATATATTTAGCATGTCTTTGATTGTTGCTATATATTGCGTAACATTCTTCGAAAACCATCTCTTTATGTTTCAATATATTTTAGACCATCTTGAACGGCCAAATTGATTATGTGTGCGACACAACGACTATGAAAAAAAACCCCTTCACAAATAGGTTGGTCTTTTAATTTTTATTGTGAGATAGCCGCGGTTTTATTCGACGCGTTATCAAACGATATTGATAAAATCTTGTTTTCTAACTTAAACGTTTGAATAACTTTGTCAATCATATATAAAATATTTGCACCGGTGTGAGGGTAATCAAACAATCGAAATGCAATAGTTCGTTTCATCATTTGCCAAGAAGACGGTTCAATCCAATGGGCCGTTACACAAATATAAGAGTCGGGTGAACCGTGCGGTGCGGACCAAACATCGCTTGTTAAGTTAACACCGGTTTGTAAATTTTCAAAATAATTAATTAATTCATTTTTTGCTTGTTTCCATCTTTTTAAACAATCGCGTCTAAGGGTAGCACGACTTACATGTGTGTATCTTGGTTGAAGTGTTCGTTGAATAAGCCTCGTCAAACGTGGGTTTTCAAAATGATTGAAAGGCAAGGTTTCTTGTATGACAAAATTCCTCATTTTTTCGCGAACCGCTTCCAAGTTGTACACAAACAAGTCCCCTTCTTGTGTGATTGATGCTCCACCTTGAGAATTTTTTTTGTTCTTTAAAAATTTTACAATACGGTTTTCCACATGGTTTTCAAGGTCAAGTTAGCATCATGTTTAAGCAAATTTGAACAATATTTGCATCTCGCCTTGTTTGGACCGCTATTCATAACACATAAATCAAAGTGTTTCCAAACATTGGGGTTTCGTTTCCTTGGAATCACATTAACAACCGTGGCTTGGGATGAAGAAGCACCAAGTTGGATGGAACCAGTTTGGCTTTGAGGAGTTTGATGTTGAGAAGATGCCATTTTTTTATAGAATAGAGAGTGAGTGTTTGTGAGAAAGTATATAAAGAATGCAAGATTAGAGATCGTTTTTGAGTGTTTTTGATGGTGTGATTGATCCTAATTTCTAAACATTAAGGGGTATTTATACTATGATTTTGGGTCAAAAACTACCCAAAAAAAAAAAAAAAAAAAAAAAAACAACGGCTAGAATCAGCCCCTAACGGTCATATGACCGTTTCCCAACGTTCGAAAACCGGTTTGGATACCGGTTTTTTTTCGGGTTTTATAATAATCGGTTTTTAAACCGGTTTTTGGGTCCAAAATCGATTTTCAACCCGGTTCTTTAATCCAAACCGGTTTCCAACCCTGTCTAACCAACAAAACCTCAACCCGAACGAAAACCGGGCTTTAGGATCGGTTCCTAACCGGTTTTTTCCAAACCAGTTTTCCGGTTCGGTTTGAAGAACCGGTTTTTTTTTTTGCCCATGTCTATTATAAATGAGGCAATAAATTTTGAGTTTTAAATGAGTTTTTTATATGCTCGTTATACATATGTATTTAGGAATTTTATAAAAAAAATATGTCACCAAATAAAATGGGCGCTAGTCGTGGTCTTCTCCAACTACCCTAAGAATCTTCCATGTAAATAAGTCCAATGATTTTTGATATCGTATCTAAAACATTAATTATTTAAACCCGTTACCTAACTCGTTTCGATAGTCTATTTTTTTCACCCATAGCATTGGATATCAATCATATACATTTAGGTTTACCGCATAAGTGGTCCAAGACTCCAGCCACATTAACTTCATTTTTCCCTCTCTTTCCTCGTGACTGATTCACATATGTTAGTATTTGTAGAACATAATTAATAACACCGTAATGGTGGGTTCCCGGATGAATGTGGATGATCCACGAACACCCACGTATATTTCTCTAAGCGGGTCGTGTCATACATATAAACCTAAAAAATTTACACGAACCTGAAAATCGTGTTATACATATGAACCTGAACACGACTCGAATATTCGTGGGTTAACCTGAACACGACCCGTTCAACCCGAAATTTTATATATTTTTTATTGTTTCACAAATTAATATATTAAAACTAAAATTGTACTAAAAAAACAAAAGTATATAAAACAATTATGTTTTAGTTATAAAATCCTATGCTAATTTCTATTTTAAGTTACGAGTATAGCGTAAAATATCTGATCAATTTAATTTATTATATAAAACGTATTGTAAAAAAATATATAGTGTAAATGAGTTAACCAGGTCAACCCACCAACTCGACCGGGTTGACCTGAACCCAACCGGCTTTGTTAAACTGAAACTGACCCGAACCTGTTTAGAATAAACACAATTCTGTAAATTTTGTGTTAGGTTCGTGTCGTGTTTTCGAGTCATGTCAGAAGTTCACACCTTTATATCCAAATATTTAAAAGCCAGCGTTACATGACGTGTGATAACGAGGTAAACAGTTAACCATCTTTTTACCAGCAATGTGAAAGAAATGTGAAACTTACATGAAAACAAAACGTTTGTTATTTTCCAATGACTAATAATTAGTTATTAATCAATCCACAAGGAATTAAAAAACATTGACATTACATCTTGGCAATACATTCGATCATCGATCAAACAATAAACCCCTTGTCGAAAACACTAGACGGGACTGCGAAACGAGCCGAAAACGATCTCGAAAGATCATCATAATCATTCACCATTGATCCCTCATCAAAATTTTGTGCATACTCACAAGGATCATAACTAAAATGATTATTCTTCTTTTCTTTCTTCATCTTTCTCCACAATATTCTCCAAATGGGTGTTTTTAAACCCATAGTTATACTCATTGTGATGAACACATGATTGTCGATTTTGTATTGTCGTCGGATGCGGTTCGGGCAGCCGGAGCTGCACCAGTTAAGGGTGGCTTCCATGGGTTGATATATAAGAGGCTAAGTAGACAATGTGAATGGTGTGTGGTGGGTGGGTTTCTAAGACACAAACCACTATTCTCTCTTTTAATGTGTGTTGTGTTGTGTTGTGTTGTGTTGTAGGTGAGGGGAATGGGCATTTTTATACCGAGTGAGGAAAGCTAATCCTTGACTTATTGTAGATATAGTAAACGAATGTTTTTATAAAGAGTAAATTGCCAAAATGGCCCCTCAGGTTTGGTCCAGATTGCTTGTTTGGGCAGTTATCTTTTTTTTTCTGCCAAAAGCACCCCTCAAAGTTCGAAAATTGCCATTTTGGCCCATATTTAACAGACTTTCTGACGAAGAAAAAAAACTCAGTTAAGTGGGAGGGGCATTTTCGTCCTTTCGTGTTATAACGTTTAAAAACCCCATTTAAAACCCATCTTCTTCATCTTCAGACCTTCTTCATCACTACCCTCTCAATTCAAACCTGATTCCCAAATCCTACATACCCTAATTCCCAAATCCTACAAACCCTAATTCCCAAATCATACCTAGACGATGGTATTCTGCAAATGTGGAGCTCCTACTATCATACGTGTGTCTTCCACCTCTGCAAACCCTGGTAGACGGTTTTTCTGCTGCAACCGGTTGAAGGGGAGGAGCTGTGGTTTCGTTTGTTGGGCTGAACTACCGTTGGGTCAGATTCCTAGTACTATCAATGATGGTGAAGAGACTGAAAAACTGAGAGTCAAGAACACAGCCTTGCAGACCTTAGTTGGGACACTTAAATCTGAGAATAAGAAGCTGAAAACTTATCTATGGATGACTTGGTTTGGAATCATCATGTATTTTATCATGTTTTAGTTCAATGTAGGTCGTTTTGTAATGTTAAAAACTCAATGTATGTTGTTTCTTATTGTAATGATAATGTTTGTAATGACCAAGAACAATGTATTTAATGAAAACATTGAAAAGTTCATACTTAAAGTAGTGAGTACATAACCAGACAGAAACATACAAAATAAAGTTCATACTAAAAGTAGTCTAGTGCATACATGAAATAGATAAGCCTAAGTCAGGAAACATAACCTACAACAACCAACAAGCCTACTTCCAACGACAATCATCATCCGAACAGTAGTCCGAATCTGTTCCATGCTCTCCTTCATAAGGATCATGGTAATAAGCATCCTCATCTGGGCTGTCATAATTCCAGGCATACTTTAACACCTCTGGGTCATAGTCTCTACATGGGTCAAGCTCCTCTTCTTCAACCGGTTCTTGAACTGCCTTCCCTTTAGCCTTTTCATCAACCTTTGTAACATTATGGTACCAATCATACTGGTGTGGGCTGTCATAATTCCAGGCATTCTTTAATACCTCTGGGTCATAGTCTCTACATGGGTCAAACTCCTCTTCTTCTTGAACTGCCTTCCCTTTAGCCTTTGCATCAACCTTTGTAAGTTGTTTAAAATTATCTTCAACCAACTCTTGAACCACCTTTTCATCATCCGTTGTATCATACTCTTGATCAACAACTTCAGGGTTTTCAACCGGTTCTTGGACTGCAGGTAGTGCAAGAACAACTTGCCTAAACATTTTTGGAATTTAGAGATGAAATATGAAGTTGAATTGTGAGATTGTTTTGCAATATTGGGTCTTTTAAATCAGCTGAAAATTAACTCATCCATCTACCTGAAATCTACCCACTGACCCCATAAATGAACTTCATTTAATGCAACTGCCACACAAGTGTAACACAAGTGTTCGACTGCCAAAATGATACATTATGTTTGGTCCAAACTGCCAAAATGATACATTATGTTTGGTCCAAACTGCCAAAATGGTACCATATGTTTTGTCCAAACTGCCAAAATGGTACATCAGACTGCCAAAATGGTACTTAAAATGCAACATTATACTGCCAAAATGGTACTTAAAATGCAACATTAAACTGCTAAAATGGTCACAAAAATATAGTAAAGTTAACCAATACAAACCAAAAGTTACCAGTAATAATACATACCAAAACCCATACCATAAGCCATACCATATCAGTCAAAGTTCACAAACACGAAAATGACAAGTTTTAATACACCAAAATGACAAGTTTTAATACATAAAGTGGGATAACTAAACTGAATACTACATAACTTGTGAACCCCCAGGTTGTGAACCAGCAGCTTGTGAACCAGCAGCCTGTGAACCCCCAGCAGCTTTCTTGCAGGTCCTTTTGTTATGTCCTGGTTGCTTGCAAATCTTGCATTTGACTGGATTACCCTTCCTTGGCAGCTGTCCATATTGGGCACTGTAATCACCATTAAGCTTAGCAGTTGCTATTGCCTTAGCCCTGAAGATCTGATTACCTGTTACCTGAACTTGGTATTTGTTCACCATGATTTCCTGGAGTGATTTGATCCTAATTTCTGGATTTGTCCGAAGAATCTTCTCAATCTTTCTTGCAAGCCAACTTACTGTGCACAAATTAACATCCCTTGTTTGGATGCATTCATGCTTCTTGTGAAGTGTGACAATAATCCATGTGCCCTGTTCTTTCAGATTTGAGGCATGCAAAACCCAAGGACATGTGGGTTCCTCGTTACTTTTAGAAGTTTGTCCCCCTTTATCTTCAACTACCACCAATTCTTTACAAATCTGGGGCCCACTATCTGTAACCGGGGTGCTTTTCCCACATGACCTAGTCTTTAAACCACTTGAATTTACCACTTTGTCCTTCTTCTTTGACCTAGTCTTTACACCACTTGAATTTCCAACATTATCCCCTTGTGCCATAGGTTTTACACTCCTAGGATTCAGACCATTACAAACCACCCTAAATCTCCTTGCTTCATTTCTTACTATATGCAGCTGCCTCCTAGTCTTTATTGCATAATCCTTCACCATATTCTTAATGGTTTTTTTATCAGGAAAACATTGACCAAGTGAGAATGGACAATCTGGACTCCCCTCTAAACCAAAAGCTTTTCTTTCCCTCCTTTTTCTCCTACAAACCCTATTAGCTCTCTGCAAAGTGTTGCTCTCTTCTTCATCACTAAAACTATCAAAATTATCTAAGTCTATATCAATGTCTTCCTCAAGTGGGTCAACATTTTCATCATCACTAGCATTAAAGTCAACAACAGCCTTATATTCATCCATGTTAACCTGAATATCATCATCTGCATTGTCCTCATCAACTATGAAGTCTCTATCCTCCCCCATCATGACACTCATTATTACCCTCATCACTACCCTCATCACTACCCTCATCACCAGGAAAATAATCACCATCATCTGGATCAGGGTTTACATGAGTACCCTGTTTCCCCTTGTTCTTCCTAATGGCCACAAGTCTTCTACCACATTCTTTAAGTAAATAAGAACCACTACTATCACTGCCCTCACCACCCTCATCACCCTCACCACCCTCACCACCCTCATCACCCTCACCACCCTCATCCATACCATCATCAAGACCCTGATAAAAGTTTGCCTCGTGTATGACACATGTTTCAGTAGGATCAGGCTGTGTTGCCTGGGTTATGACACCTAAATCACTAGGATCAGGTTGTGTTTGATTACTTGAATTGGAAGAGGTTAGAATTGGTTGAACATAAATTTCTATCAGCCTATGTTTTACAGAAGCTTTGAACATTCTGTTATAATCATTTTCATCGTTCAATGTTCTTAACCCAAAGTCTAAATCCTCACCTGGAACTTTAAAATAATACCTAAAAATGGAAATATCCTCTTATGAATAACCAAGTTCTAATACCATATCATTCAGCATTGTAGAAAGATTACGATCAACATAATCAATATATGCGATTTTACCTCCCACATATGTGCTGTCTGGAAAATTAGTCAGCTCACCACCATAATGCAATTCCACTGAAAAAAACTGATGATTTTCACCTGAAAAAAAAAAGAAAAATATTATTCATCATGTTCAGCAGAGGTGATCATGACAAACCAGCAGTAAGCAACAATAACTTACGGTATTCAAGCAGAGGATTGAAATCAGCACCCTTGTCTCGAAACCGCCACATTATTGAGCAAGACGAAGACGAAGAACGTGGAAGACGATGGTGGAAGACGAGGTAAAATGGAAGATGAGGTAAGAGGTGAATAGCTAGGGTTAAAATGACTGATAAGTGAAACAAAAGGGGTTTTTAAACGTTATAACACGAAAGGACGAAAATGCCCCTCCCACTTAACTGGGTTTTTTTCTTCGTCAGAAAGTCTGTTAAATATGGGCCAAAATGGCAATTTTCGAACTTTGAGGGGTGCTTTTGGCAGAAAAAAAAGATAACTGCCCAAACAAGCAATCTGGGCCAAACCTGAGGGGCCATTTTGGCAGTTTACTCTTTTATAAACAAACAAGAGAGTTATGTTAAGGAGATTATTATTTATTTATTTATTTATTTATTTTGCAATAATAGGCATTTTCCCATATGGAAGAGTGTTTTTGGGTGTTCATTGTGAATGTTTGTGAAAACAGGCAGTTCGCGGGTCCAAGTAGCAAACTTCAATCTTCCTTTTTCAAGGTCGCTAGTCCAAGTAGCGAACTTCTCACAAATTCGCTGGTTGAAGGAGAGATCTTCAAGCAAAGATTGATGAGAATCCATAGATCCATTTAACATCAACAATCTTATATTGAAGTTCGCTGAATGGAGTAACGACCTTGCTAATCAGAAAGTGAAATTCGCTGAATGGAGTAGCGAGCTACCTATTTTCACAAAAAATATCATGCCACACCCAAAAACACTCTTCCATTTTCAAAATTGGCTATTATTGCAAAAAAAAATTCTATTATGGAGAATTTGAACTTTTGAACCTATTTATTATCATTTACTTATAATAAAAGTGGGTGTGAATTTTTGACACATCATAAGATGACTCAAACGTTACATGAAATGAAAAGGTTTGAGTTTAGTCCCTTGGTTTGGGTAAGTTTAAGGTTGAACCCAAAAACATTTTCTAAAGAGTCTACTCGGGTCAATATAACGTGTTCACGGGTGATGAAACATCTACGAGAAACGAGATATCTCGTAAGAGGGTTACTTCACAAGGTAAAAGAGCCGTAAAAAACGACCTTACTAGATTATGAGTTTTATGACGCCGAAGAGAAAGATTTAAATAAAACAAAGAATTCTTTTTAAGAGATTAAGTCAAATTTTGTGGGGTGTAAATTTTTATGTACATAAAGCTAACACAAAATTCGCAAGTTTGTGCTTAGTTTAAACGGGTTTGAGTTAATATTTTGTCGATTCGTAAACACGTTTAACTAATCATATCGTGGTTGGGTTGGCCTAATGGGTTTGCAGGGTTGACCTGCTAAACCCATTTATTTTATGATTAAAATTACAGATTAATTGTCATATATTAACCCAAAATAAAAAAATAAGCATTATGTTAATAGTTTAAATGTAATTGATTAGTGTGTAGCATTTGTATTTTCTAATGAAAATTCTAATTTCTTAGTATCGATATGTAAAAATAAACAAACAAATAAAAATAGGTTAAGCGGGTGTGCTTATGTCAACCCGTGAAAACTTATGTCACGTTCATATGCATGCGTTTCTTATACATTTTTCGGGTTCATATCATGTTCGAGTGTATTTTCTAGTCGCTATATATTAAATTCGACCCGACAACCCACTATTCACAAGTCACAAACATGGTGAATTCAAGACCCTGGTGTAAAGGATAAGGATGGGAATTAGAACATTGATCTTTTATTTTATCCCTCATAAAATTGTACCATTTAAAAGGATGTGAGTTGAGACATTGACACATGGGAATTGCCTTTGACCTTAAATAATGTACGACGACCTTTATCTGATCAACTGAAAAGTCTAATGTGAAAGGATTGGAAAAGGCCACACCTTTCCATCAAATAATTTCTGAATCATTGACATTTTACTCTTTTCAATTTACATTGATAGAAGGTTTTATAATATACTAGCACGAACCCGCGCGTTGCAGCGGGGCTGCACCCGTAAACTTTTATTACATATATAATAATTATAAACTAAAAGTCATCATGTATTCTTGTGTGAAATTATTTTGGTGGAAGTCATTTGATAATGAAATCACGAATAAAAAGTAAAAATTGATGTGGGAGAATACTGAAAACTTAAATTAGAAGACAAGATTTCAATTTCTGAAAAAAAGTAGGTAAATACTCTAAATGAAGCCATAAAAATTAAAGAATGGCGTGTGGGATCGGTTTGCCATCCCGTAGTACTAACTGGTCGATTTTGTGGTATATTCTCGAATATGCTCCGAACGTATATATGTCATTTCTCATGTTGTCGATTGTTTTGTCTAATGAGACACCCATAGGTGTGAAGGAGAAGTTTGTGTTGTATGCGCGGATCAAAGAAACCATGACATTTGATCAAAGAAACCATGAGGTTGCTCTTGATTAACACAATATAGCCATGATTTTGCTCTTGATTAACACAACATTTGTCTGATTATAATTTTTGACCGTAAACTTTTATTACATATACAATAAATGACCGAGTCAGTCACGAATGAGACGATGCCTATCTCTTTTATTTGAGTTTAAATATGTTAGTCAAATTTTTATGTATTATTTTTAGTATACGTTAGTAAGTTTTTTAATTTTTGTACTTTTAAACTAAAAGTCATCATGTATTCTTATTTGACAATTATTTTGGTTTTTCTAATGACCGAGTCAGTCACGAATGAGACGATGCCTATCTCTTTTATTTGAGTTTAAATATGTTAGTCAAATTTTTATGTATTATTTTTAGTATAAGTTAATAAGTTTTCTACAAGCTTTTATAAAATATATAAGTTTATAAGTTTTTTACAAGCTTTTATAAAATACTATTGCATTATAAATATAAATGCTAGATGTAATAACACTACATTATTTTATGTCATTTATTACACTATATTATTAAATACTAAAATGTAAAGGGACAATATTGTAAATGAGAAATTATTTATGCATTAACACTTGTACCAAATGCAAAAATCATTGACATTTTACTCTTTTCAATTTACATTGATAGAAGGTTTTATAATATATTAACAAATATTAAGACAATGCCATTTATGATACACTAGCCTATACCCCGGGAGCGTCCCGGGTTGAGAAATCTAAGTAAAGTGAATAAAATTAGAAGTATCTAAACTATAAAAATGACATCTATGTATTGTTTAGCACCAATACATCCAGTCAAAGGTCTTTAACTGCATACAATAAGATTTAAGCTATTTCAAAATATGGTAGAAAAAGAAAACAAAGCAATTACCTGTTAGAGAGCGTCCCGGGTTGAAGTATATAATATGACATAATAAAATATCTAATATGACAACATAATTAATGACTTGCCAATATATGATTTTTTTTTTTTTTTTTTTGAAAAGAAAACTTCATTAACAAACGCCACGAACGGTCCTCAAAGCAAGGACCTCCGGGCCAAAAACACACCAAATTACATCAAGTCCAACGGATGATTACACCAGTCATACCAATCTATATTTTTCCATCTACTTCTATTACGAATCCAAAAAAAGGACGTAGACTTCACAATTTGGACTAACTCGATGGGCCTTCGTTGCTTGTTGTTGAAAATACGAGCATTTCTTTCATTCCATATAACCCACATAGTAGCATAAACTATACCTCGAAGAATACGTTTAGCACTCTTGGATAGAGTGGACTGCTCAGCCATATAGACGACGTCTATCACATCAAACATGAACGTAGAAGGTAATCTACACCAAACCTCAATTCTATGCCAAACCTCGTATGAAAAAACACAACCGGTAAACAAGTGCTGAGCCGTCTCTTGATCCTCATCACAGAAAATACATGAGGACCGTTGCAAAGAAACGCCCCGTTTAAGGAGCTCGACGGTAGTAGGCAGCCGGTTACGAGCCGCTCTCCAAACCATAATTTTACATTTGAGAGGAACCCAACATTTCCATTTAATCTTCGGGGGGTTATCTTCTATAGTATTTTGCACGATAACTTTCTTCGCCGATGCCACTGAAAAAGCCGCATTATTTGAGTTCCATCCCCAACTGTCGTTACCTCCACGCCAATTGAAGTCGTAAATTTCCTCAAGCAGATGAAACAATTCGGTCAGCTCATTGTAGGTGGAAGGGGGCCTTCTCCAATCCCAGTGCAAAATTTTTGTATTATTTAACACTTGAATTCTAGTCGCGACTTTAACCCATTTATTTTTTTCAAGCTGGAACAAATGTGGGTAAGTATATCTAAGAGGTTCTTCTCCAAGCCACCTATCACCCCAAAAAGAAAATGTAGTGCCATCGCCCAACAACCCACTGAAAAATGAATTATAAATCGTCCCATTTGGGAGCCGTTGTTCTCCCACTTTGACTATCTCTTTCCAACACCCTTTAGCTGAAGCGCGACAAGGAAGCATCGCCCAGGGGCGACTGGAGCCATGAAAACCCATAATAACTTTCTTCCACAAACTAGCATTTTCTTTTTTAAATCGCCAAGTCCATTTTAGGAGAAGAGCGTCATTAACAAAGTGTAATTTAGCTACCCCCAACCCTCCTTCTTTCTTTGGATTAGTAACAATACTCCAAGCAACCCAAGGGATTTTTCTTTCTTCACTAGTTCCCGCCCACAAAAAACGACGCATGATAGTTTCAATGTTATCGATCACAGTCTTAGGCGCTTTGTAAAGGGAGAAATAATAAAGGGGAAGACTAGTAAGAACCGAATTAATAAGAACTAACCGCCCACCGATGGAGAGAGTTCTAGCCTTCCACGAAGCCAACCTATTTTTGACAACTTCAATAACAGGATTCCAATTACAGATCCTATTCATATTAGCTCCAACTTGAACTCCAAGATAAACATACGGGGTGACGCCTCTTTTACATCCCAAGATCTCCATCATGTTATCAATTTCCACGTCTTCCACTCCAATCCCAAACAAATTCGACTTATGGAGATTAATCCGCAAGCCCGAACATAGGTAAAAAATACGGAGAACTCTAGCAATACTTTGAATATTCTCCCTCGACCATTCGCCTAGAATAAGAGCATCATCCGCATATAACAAATGCGAAATATCAAAATTATTTTCCGGGACACTTATACCTTTAAAAACCTCAATCCCTTTCGCTCTTTCCAACAACCAAGAAAGGGATTCCATCACAATAAGGAATAAGAAAGGTGAAATAGGGTCTCCTTGTCGAAGACCTTTTTCACATTTAAATTCAAATGTGGGCGATCCATTAACAAGAACAACGGCTCTAGAGGACTTGAGAATGCCTTTGATCCAAGAACACCATAAAGGAGGAAAACCCATCTGCAACAAAATAGAAATTAAGAAGTTCCAATTTACATTATCATATGCCTTCTCAAAGTCTATTTTTAACATAAACGCTTTTTTATTTCTTCTCTTCAACCATTCCATCACCTCATTTAGAACAAGGGGCCCGTCAAGAATGAACCGATCCGAAAGAAAAGCCGATTGAGAATCCGAAATCACTTTACCTATAACCTTTTTGAGCCGATTTGCAAGAATTTTAGAAATAATCTTACTTATCAACCCAACAAGAGTAATAGGCCTATAATCTTTAAGGCTCAGCGGCGTTTTTATCTTAGGGATAAGAGTAATAAAAGCCGAGCCACAACCATCGTTAATCACCCCGGAGTCGTGAAATTCGGACATGATACGGAATACATCCTCCTCTAACAGGTTCCAAAATCTCTTCACAAACCGAAAGTTAAACCCGTCTGGACCTGGAGCTTTGTTCGAACCACAATCAAACACCGCCTCTTTTATTTCTTGTTTGGAGAATGTAGCGATCAACCCTTCACTATCCTGGACATTTATTTGATTAATGCCCGAGCACTGTAGACTCGGCCGAAAGGAGGCATCTTCTTTAAATTGTTTTCTGAAGTGTCGCATGACTTCCCTTTTCACCATGGTAGGCTTTTCAATCCAAACACCATCAATCAAAATTCCCGGAATAGAATTGATCGCCTTGCGACCGTTCACTACACTATGGAAAAAATTGGAATTTTCATCCCCAAGAGAGGCCCACTTCACCCGAGATTTTTGACGAATATCTCGAGCTTTATACGTCTCGATTTCTTCCAAAGCTCTTTTACATTCTAACCACACCCATAAATCCTCCTCTTCCAAAACATTATTTTCCATATGATGCTCCATACCGTCTCGTTCTAACCTCAGCCGCATTTCATCCTCGGCCTCTTTACTGCTGAAATTTTTATACCAATCTTTCAAACGGCCCCTGAGATGCTTCAGCTTGTTTAATAAATTAACATCCGCCGAACCACGACTATTCCAACTATGAAGAGTATCATGAATAACTTCCACGCAACCTGGTCTATCCAACCAAGAATCAAAGAGGCGAAACGGCTTTGAACCAAAATTCCTATCAACAAAAGATAAAACCAACGGGGAGTGATCCGAGAACTCTCTATTAAGAGCTCTCACTTGCGCGTTAGGCCATTTATTAAAAACATTGTCGCAAACGAGGATTCTATCTATACGGCTCCATTTACACACCCCTTTTCTGTTTACCATGTATGTATAACTCATCCCCTTTAAATTATATTCCCGAACACCGACTTCATCAATAAAGTCATTAAACTGGCTCGCACAAATAGAATCAAAAGACGAATTTTTTCTTTCTTCCCTGCAACGAACCGAGTTAAAATCGCCTAAAAGAATCCACCACCCATGACCACCCGACATCACGTTTGTAACTCTGTCCCACAAATTGCGCTTATCAACTCTAGTTTGTGGGGCATAAATATTGATGATATTAAGACGAACGGACCCGCCCAATATCGTACCCGCCACCTGAAGAAAATTCTTGTCTTTCAATACAAAATCTTTGGAAAAAACCTTTGGGTCCCAGAGACTAACCAGCCCCCCCGAGTTCCCATTGGCATCTACGGACTCAAAATCAAAACCCGATCCACCCCAAAAGTTAGAAATAACTCCCGGTTGGATATTGCTCACCATAGTTTCCTGCAAACCGATAAACGAAATCCCAAAATCTCTCTTAATCTTATTTATCCACCTCGCCTTCCCTGAACCACCGACACCACGAATGTTAATAGAAAGGCAATTCATACCTTACCCCTTTGTAATCCTTCATTCACAATCGATTCTTGAATCATATCATTGCAGCTAGAAAGATCGGCCCCTAGCTTCTCACCCAAACCAATGGTTTCAACAACTTCCATCGCCTTTAATTGTTCTTCCATATTAACCGAGTGAGCAGGAGGGGAATACGGACAATTGACGGTATGCTCTGCAGCTAAGTTATGATGTGTTTTCAACACCACATGGTCTGCTGCTACCTCATAAGAAACCTCATCTTGGGCCTCCCTATTTAAATTATCATCGTTCATGTTAAGGCCCAACATAGTGTCTGGCCCAGACAAAACCTCATCATTCTTTGATCTTTTTCCAACCTTAAGACTCTCTTGGCTGCTCACATACCCATTACTGGGCCGGCCCAAATCCAACTTCTTGAATTTTTTTCTTTTTATAACTTTCGAAACAGATTTTGGCCCACCATCTTCTAAAGCTTCTTCAAATGGAAAGTCAACCGCTGGTGTGAATGCACAATCATTGTCCTCCGTAACATCCGTCAAATCCTTGACTGGTAATGAATTGCCATCATCAATTACTTCATTACCATAATTAGGCGTTTCCAAATTATGCTGGTCAACGTTCATGTTGACATCATCACCGTCAATTCCGTTAGTTTCCTTTTCAAGCTCCGGTGATTGTTCGACTACTGGCTCATCCTCATCAGAATCCGACGTATCTTCATCCTCCTCCATAGGTTCAATGAATTCCGGAATCCATTCGTTAAGCTCTTCTTCTACCCAAACACGGAACTTGCGACCTTTACACTTAAGCGTCACTTCTTCATTTAAACGTCTACCATCCCCGGCAAGGATTCCAATGTACTCATACGATAAATCCGAATCAGACTCGGATCTTTTGGAACTATATACCACCTTACCGAAGATACCTCCTACTGCATCAATGGTCTCATTGCAAAGTAGGTTTAAAGGAATCCCTTTAACTTTTAACCACGCCACTCTCTCATACCCCAAGGCTTGACCTTCCCAAATAGCAATCGATACAAACCTATCCATGGCCAGTTGAGCGGCGGTAAAAACTGCATCAGCCGTCTCCTCGTCTTCGAAAGATATCAACAGATCTAAACCTCCCAGGTAATGAACCTTACCCCGACCCGGACACACCTCTTGAAGATAGCACTTGATGTTTTTAAGTGCATGAACATCCACCATTCTAGCCACAAATGCTCTACCATGCAAAGATGCAAAAGCATCAGTTTTATCATCAATAGTAATCACCTTCCCGACTAACGAATCCTTGAACGATCTATCATTAACCACGTGATAACCCTCTGTGTTGTGCATGCTATTATCATTATTATTATAGAAGTTGCTCTCACTCTTTTTACTGTGTATATTATTATCATTATTCTTGGTATGTCTCTCATCACTCGATCGGATCTCTCCGTCTTCTAAAACAAACCGGGCAATATTGAACCATAACTTTGAATCTCCCAAACGAATACCTCTCAAGTTTCTAAGCAATTCCACTTTATCTTTTACATCTAAAATGGAAATAAAACCAAAACGATTACCACTTTTGTCTCGTTTTCTTGCAATATACAGATCATAGATCTGTCCAAACGACCTGACATGTGTTGCTAGATCCGCTCCGCTACAGCCTTCGGGGAGATTGGTGACAAAAATTTTGGTTATCCGGGCTTGAATATTATCGGGGATAGGATTTCGCCGCCGACGATGTTCCATGGGGAGAGGTTTTTTGCCAATATATGATTTATTATTATTATTATTATTATTATTATTATTATTATTATTTTAAACAAATCCCTGCAATAAGTTATCATATTCTAATATAAAAAAAAGGGTAATTGGGTCGGGTATCACCTAATCCCAGGCCCGATCTAAACCCACATTTTTTAAACTAATTCCGAACCTGACACAATATCCGTCGGGTTACAAAAAATAGTCGTTTTTTTTCTCCGATTTTTATATAGCACTATGGTACTCGTTGGAAAGATAATAAAACGCTCGTTAATTTGGTGTAATTTTTTTCTTTAAAAAATCTCGTATATAAAAGATATTAACGTTTAAAAGTTATGAGAGAAAACATGAGAGAGAAAATAATAAAGTTTTAATATTTACATTTAGTAGATTAGGTATTTAATAGATTATTTTAAATCATATTTAAACCATATTTTTTTTTTTAATGCCACATCACATCCTATGTGGCATCTCTCAAAAGAGAGATTGCATAATATTATGACATGTAATTAAAAATGTTTTGGTTTATTATATGTATAGATAGATAGATATAGATTCTTAAAGTATTGTTTGTTCGTTTGATTTTGGAGCTGCACATGGATCTATGCAAGTGATAGGGGAGGTTGGCCTACATTCATCATCTAAAAACCGTAAAAACCGTGCCTTGTTATAAGTTATGTAGTGGCTACGGTTGCTATTGTTTAAATCCTTACTCAACGTACTAAAACAGAACCAGTACAATTATATCGTGTTGTTAAAAAAACAATTATATCATGTTGGTATTTTTTTTTAGTTATTGACACAATTTCATCGTTCATTTTTATAAGTTTTAAGCTAGAGTTTACTTTTTTATATATCTATTATAGTAGCCTGTTAAAACTAAATCCAAACCAATGAATTTCGTGATAGATTCACGTTGTTTATTATTTTAAATTTTCGTACATGCACGAACAAGAATGGGAAAATACCGCCATCGCCGCGAAAACCCGCGGTAAAATTCACCAAGGCCACATCCTTCACCTCAACTCTAGGCTGTCGATAGACACAAAAATTAAATATAAGGTAGTTATATGACGGTTAATATGGCGCCAATTTGTAAATGTTATGATGGTTTGGAGGCAACCATTTCATCATCTATAAATGTCGGATTTATGCCTCATTTGTAATATATGTATGTATGTATGTATGTATGTATGTATGTATGTATGTATGTATGTATGTATGTATGTATGTGTGTTCTGAACTTAAGCAATCATACATACAGGTGGTAATGGGAAACAAGCATCCAACAAGGGTGGCAGTACTGGTTCCGCTTCTCAGGATCTGATCGTGACTCCACAAATGGCTGATATACGGAGGTCATGGGTTTCTCGTCATCCTTGTCCTTCATGTATCCAAGCAAATCAGCCACAAGCGAAGCACGATCCTCCCCTTGAGGAGCTATTGTTGGGTGATGAAGGTAGTAAACAAACATCTATCTATCTATCTATTTACCAACTACTAACTTAACATTTTTTTTTATTTATTTATTCTTCAGAGGTAGATTTTGAGATCTATGATCCGGAGGAAGACTCAGAGGTGAGCAGCTTGCTTTGCTTGCTGATGCCGTTTTACGGTTTACTTTAGTTTGCTCATTGAATGAAATCCTTAGGTGGAAGATTTCAAGACCCCTGACTTTCCATCAGATGATTCTGAGCTGGAGGCGGATTTAAACTAACTCACCAATCTTACATATGATATGAGGTACACTACCCATTGCTAAACATGTGGTATCTTAGGGTGGTGAATCAGGGTAGTGATGTGACAGCAAACAATTTGAGGGTACCCAAAGGTGGCGCCCCGTCCCCCCTTATCAATGTATTTTATAGAGATATATTTGCCTTTCTTACGATAATGTTACCCTAAATATGTGATTTTCAAATTGTTGGAACAGGCACCATTCTGGCAGCAGCCGTGACCGCCCTTAAGTTTTCATTACTCACAAAACCTACTGTTATGGTTATTTATGTACTAGGATGCTACATGTGTGCCTAAGACCAACCTTTGTTTGAAACTTTATGTTAAGTTATTTTGTTTTGTTTTTCTTTCTGATTTTAGATAGTAACTGTAAGGAATTGATAATCAACCTCAATAATCTCTTGAGGGATTGGAGCATATATTTATAATAATAGGGTACAAGATTACAAGGAAAGTAAATAAATACAAATATTACAATTTACAAATCATTTCCTTTAATACCCCCCTTCAATCGAAACGGTGGCGGACCAAGACGAAGCATAGTACGAAAAACTTCAAACTGAGCACGCGGAAGGCTTTTTGTAAAGATGTCAGCCACCTGAAGATTGGTAGGAACAAACTTGGTGTAGAGCTTCCCAGAATTAACCAACTCCCGAATAAAATGATAATCCAAATCAATATGTTTAGCACGTTTATGAGCAACCGGATTTTGAGTCATAAACAGCGCACTCTTGTTATCACAAAGCAAGGTAGGGCGAGCAGAAGGAAGAGCATGCAACTCCTTCAAAAGATGAGTAACCCAGATAAGTTCGGCAGCAGTATTTGCCATAGCCCGGTATTCAGATTCACAGCTTGACCGAGAGACAGTAGGCTGTTTCTTAGCACTCCATGAGACCAAATTGCCACCAAGAAAAATAGAATAACCATACGTGGAGCGTCGGGTATCCAGACATCGAGCCCAGTCAGCATCAGAATAACCCACGATGGATGGAACATGCGGGCGACTATAAGTGAGACCGAATGACAGAGTGCCTTTAACGTAACGTAAGATCCGTTTAACTGCCTGAAAATGATCAACGGTAGGAGCATGGAGAAATTGAGAAAGCTGGTTGACAGCGTAAGACAAATCCGGCCTGGTAATAGTTAAATACTGCAAAGCTCCAACTAGAGAACGGTAGACCGTAGGCTCCAAATAAGGGGCACCATCCGCAATGAAGGACTCATGTGGAGAAAGTGGAGTCGCAACCGGTTTAGCATCAAGCATGTTCGCCCGCAGAAGGATGTCCTTAGCATATTTGGCTTGCGTAAGAAAGAGACAAGTCGAAGTATAGACGACTTCCAAGCCTAGAAAATAGTTTAGAGCTCCAAGATCTTTGATAGCAAACTCCCGATTAAGGTGCGAGATAAAAGTAGTTATAATGGAGTTATCATTTCCTGTGAGAATAAGATCATCCACATAAACAAGAAGATACATAATGTAGCTGTCTTTGCGAAGAACAAAGAGTGACGTATCGGCACGGCTGCAAATGAACCCATAAGAAAGAAGAAATGTGCTTAAACGTTGAAACCAAGCACGAGGAGCCTGCTTGAGACCATAGAGTGCCTTTGACAAACGGCAAACATGATTAGGAAATTTGTCACTAACAAATCCTGGCGGTTGCTCCATAAACAGAGTTTCTTCCAGGTTCCCATTTAAAAAGGCATTCTTGACATCAAGTTGATGTAGCTTCCAATTATTAAGAACCGCAAGGGAGAGAACAATACGAACCGTGGAGGCTTTAACAACAGGACTGAAGGTGTGAGAATAATCCAGACCTGGAATCTGGGTGAAGCCTTGAGCCACAAGACGTGCTTTATAGAGCTCAATAGTACCATCAGAGTGATACTTAACACGGAAAACCCATTTAGAGCCAACCACATTTTGTGAAGATGGTCGCGGGACCAAAACCCATGTGTTATTATTGTGCAAGGCAGTAAGCTCATCAACCATAGCAGCCATCCATAGAGGATCCTTTGCAGCGTTTTTGAAACTGCGAGGCTCAACAACAGAAGATAAAGCGGCATGTAAAGCATAAGAATGAAGACATGCAAGATCGGCTTGGTACTTGGGTTTAAAGATGCCAGCTTTGGCACGGGTGGTCATTGGATGAGTATTTTGGTTGAGAGTGTCGGTATCGGGTAGAGGGTCAGGATCGGGAATAGGCTGGGGAATGGGTGCAGGTTCGGTAGGCTCGGTAACAGTTTCAGGTTCGAGTTCGGTAGGAATGGGTGCAGGCTCGGTAACAGGTTCAGGTTCTGGTTCGGTAACAGGCGCGGGGATGGGTGGAGGGTTTGTAAATGGACCAGGTATAGGGGCTGGAATGGGATCGGGTTGGGAAAAGGAAGGGGAAGTGTTGGGCTCAAGGTGGGGATTGGGTTGGGCCGATGAAGTTGAAGAGCTGGATGGATTATGATTAGGGATAGGTAGAGGTGGGTCATGAGGTGCTGGGCTTGGTGTTTGGGAAGTGTCTGATGGGCTAGTAGAAGGACATAAGGGACACATAGGTGTAGAACAAGAAGGTGGAATGTCATTGTTGTTGAAACTTGTAGGACTAGGTGGGGAAGGGGAAGGTGATGGTGATGGTGTAAAGTCATCAATAAAGGTGGTGAGTACCAAGCGATCAAGAGACGTAGCTTCATTTATACCTTTAAATGGAAAGGAAAATTCATTGAAGCGAGCATGGCGAGTAATAAAAACTCGATTTGTAGTGGGATCAAGACAACGAAATCCTTTGTGAGATGTACTATATCCAATAAAAACACACGGAAGACTCCGTGGCTCAAGCTTATGTTTAGCATAGTCACGTAAATAAGGAAACACAAGACAACCATATACTCGAAAATTTGAATATTGCGGCATTTGCTTCATGAGTAGCTCAAAAGGTGACTTGTTCTCAAGTAACGAGGATGGCACGCGATTAATAATAAACGTCGCGGAGGTAAAAGCATCCACCCAAAAAGAAGATGGAATGTTGGCATTAAATAACATAGCAAGACCAGTTTCGACTATGTGACGGTGTTTACGCTCAGCACGACCATTTTGTTGAGGCGTGTAAGGACAGGAGTACCTGTGAAAAGTGCCATTATTTTCAAAGATTTGTCTGACTGTATGATTAACAAACTCAGTGCCTCCATCGCTTTGGAAGACCTTGACTTTTCGGGAATATTGAGTTTGAACAAGATTAATAAAAACTAGGTAAAACTGCATAAAACCCTGTTTTTGTTTTGAGTGGATAAAACCACGTGAACCTGGAATAATCATCAATAAAAATCACATAATAACGATAACCATCCTTGGAAGTAATGGGAGCAGGGCCCCATAAGTCACAATGAACCAAATCTAAAGGAAAAGATGCTCGCTTATCATTATTAGTAAAAGGTAATCGTTGTCCCTTAGCAAGTTGACAAGAAGAACAAATAGTTGGTTTAGGCAATAAAGAAGTAACAGACAAAACGCCAGACTTATTTAAAACAGAAATAACATCAAACGACACATGTCCTAAACGTGAATGCCATAATTCATAAGAAGCCTTTTTTGAGAAATCAGCAACAAACGCCCGTGGTCCATCTTGAATCACATATAAGCCATCAACTCGCCGTCCTTTAGCGAGAACCTGTTTTGTTTTCCTGTCCTGAATATCAAAATAATTTTGAGAGAAGAGAACATCAACAGGGTGATCATCAGTCAACTTGCTAATAGATAATAACTTTCTGGTTAGATTTGGAACAACAAGGACATCACGAAGAGTAATTTTATCACAAAGTTTATATGAACCTTTATGCGTAATAGGAAGTTGGGCACCATTACCAAACGTTACCCGGTCAGTACCTGTATAAGGAGTGGAGTGATGAAGACAATCCGGTTTTGGAGCCATATGCTCATTAGCGCCAGAGTCACCTGTCCAATCTGGCGTGTCACTGTTAACATGACATTGCGCGTGAAATGCCTTTGCTAAATCATCATTCACAACAGGGGCCTGAGACGCATACGTATGAAGATTTGGGCAGGCCGAGGCATAGTGACCATTCGTCCGACACAGTTGACAATGAGGCGGACGACGGTTACCACCACGACCACGACCAGCGCCAGAATTAGATGCACCACGAGTATAAGAGCCGCGGCTTGAAGAGCCACGGCCCCTACCATTACCATTACCGGAATCGCGTCTATAATTACCGTAAAAGGCAGCAGGAGGGTGTGCAGTCCCATGTAAAGATTGTAAAAACATCTCATGGCTTTCGGCTTGGGCGATTAAATCAAAAAAAGATGGTGCGGGCTTGGAAGCTCGCACGGCTGTAGAAAATACCTCATAGGACGGGCCGAGTCCGCAAAGAAACCAATGTAGTTTATCAATGTCAGCAACCGGATGACCGATGGCTGCAAGCTGTTCGCAAAGATTTTTAAATTTGCGAGAGAAGTCAGGGACAGAGGAGGTACCTTTGGTTAGTGCTCGAAGAGAGTCACGAAGGGATTGTACCCTTTCAACAGAAGCATTACTATAAGCATTCTCCAGCGCTGACCATATTTCACGAGCGCTTTCCAGGCCAAGGACCTCAGCAGCGGCAACTTCAGTGAGAGAGGAAAGAAGAAGCAGGGCTGCTTTCTGGTCGTTAGTTGTCCAGGAGACGAAATCAGGGTTCGTAACCGGTTTATTATCTGCCTGAATAGTAGGCGGCGGCGCACAGGCGGACCCATCAACATGACCCTGCAGCCGATGAAGAGCAAGAAGAAGACGCATATGATTGCGCCATACCAAGTAATTGGAGGATGAGAGCTTAATTGGGGTAAGATGGGAGGTATTGTTGAAGGGAAGGCTAATATCGGAGGGGGCAGAGGAAGAAGAAGCCATGGCGGCAGGGAAAAGGGGATCGAAGGGAAGAAGAGGTAATTAGGGTTTTGAGAGGTTAGGCTGATACCATGTAAGGAATTGATAATCAACCTTAATAATCTCTTGAGGGATTGGAGCATATATTTATAATAATAGGGTACAAGATTACAAGGAAAGTAAATAAATACAAATATTATAATTTACAAATCATTTCCTTTAATAGTAACAAGATTAGTGGTGTCATCTAGATTTTGATGAACTCATTAGCTTAATTTGTTCAAAGTTGGACATGATTAGCTAAGTATGATTCTATTCTATAATATATAATACAACTCTTAGAATATCCCAACTTGTATTAAAACCCATTACCTAACTTGTTTAAAGAGGATCCGTCGTGAAGCACGGAGCCACCGACTACTTGAATTATGAATTAATGTTACATGACTAGTAGTCATGGGATGGGTCAAACCCATGCATAACATTTTACTATTTTATAAGTTATTTGTATTGGATCATCTAGTTATTTGGTGCACATTAGGAATCGTGGGGATATCACAATAGTGGGTAGTTATTTTTTAATGTTCATGTTGCCTTAAGAATGATCGAGGTCTGTAATTGTTTACGGTAATGAATGAAAATATGAAGAAGCTTTATGCTTGGTATCTCTTCTCTTGATCTTAATATTCTTGGGAGTTTGTAGGTTTTCTCCGTAAACCTATCATGAATCAACCCGTATTCAATTGTTTTCATACATGCATTTCATCAAACACCTACATGTTATCAGACCGAGCATAATTCGGCGTAGCGAGTTGCAACGCGCGCATGGTATAAAAGTAGTTTTGCTATAAAATACCCGGTCGGTTTAACGTATGAAATAAAACAAATTTAAGAAAAAGTATAAACTCAACGAGTCAATTGTAAACATGCCAGGTCCACCAAAACACCACCGTTTAGCTAAACATGTTCGACAAGAAATTGATACGCTAGACTCAAATCAACGAATTTGTTAATCGATTCATGTTGTGTTTTCATATGATAACAACTAGTGAGATTTTAAGCTTTCGTACATATGCGAACAAGCACCCGAAAACTCCACCATTGCCTTGAAAACCTTCGGCAAAGCTGCCATCAGATTCGCCAACGCCATATCCTTCATTCGAACTCTATGCCGCCGATAGACTTCCTCCTCTTCCTCTAATCGTCGCTTCAACGCATCCACAACAACTTGTTGCTCAGTGATCACATCCATATCATCCATCACATCTACATCCGTCTCATCACTTGGTACTCTTTTCGCTATTTGTTTATCGCACCACTCCTCAAATTTTCGTGTTTTCCTAGTGATTTCTCGTCGAATCTCATCACATTTCTCTTTCATCTTCATCTCATCTGCATGATACTTAACAATTGTTACAATTCCATATCCGAACAACCTAATGGCGGTTTTTGCCTCTTCTTCTGAAAGCTTCTCAATCTTATCATTCCAAGTACGTAACAACAACTCAATCTTAGTGTTTTGCGACTTTATGTTGTGATCTATACAAGTTAAGTTTAGTTTTAGCCAATTGTTGAGAGATCTAACATATTCCTTTTGGTGTAGCATAAGTTTTTCGAACTCATAGCACCAAATCATCACTTGAAGATGAAGTTTCTCAATGTTTTTCGAATTACGATCGCTTGTGTTCTTCGCTAACTGCGAGATTTTAATCTTGATGTTGTTTATCCCTTGTACAATCGTCAATTGTTGCTCGTGTTGTTTTTGCATGTTTTTCCACATTTGTCCCATCCTGCATGCAAGTTTTAATCATTGATTGTGATTTTGAAATGTTTCCTTCAAATTGTTGTGTTGGCAGCTATAAAGCAGTGACGGATCTAGAACAAAAGTTTTATATTTTTAACTGTACATTCATACAATGTTAGTTTTTTTTTTTTTCATTCAAAACCTACAAGGTCGTAAAACACACATATGGTCTTATCCATTAGTTTGGGCTTTTAATTATCAATCAATGTTAGGGTTTTGGAAAAAATTGAGGGGTAGCCTAATCAAGGGCAACATATATAGTACATAAAACCTATAAAAAAATTCCCTTCACCGGATAAGTTGAGATGTAGCGTGGGCTACCCCTGCCCTAAGGCTAAAACCGCCATTGTCTAGAGGTGTAAACTAGTGGGCCTGACTAGTCGAATTGAGCTCAACTCGTTTTACTAACATAGAGCTTGAGTTAAGCTAGTTTCAAGCTCTAGTGAAAAGCGCGAGCATTTATCATGAATTTATATATTAATTATTTTTTATATACAACTTAATTTATTATATTTAGTTATTTTTACCATAATTTTTTATAAAAGTAATAGTTATTATATAATATTTATTAAATAAAATTTATATAAAGAATAGGCTTGTTTAAGTTCGCGAGTTAGCTCAAGCTAGGGTTAGTTTATTATACGAGCTTATTTTCAAGTTCAATCTCGTTTAAGCTCGCCTAGTGAGTAGCTTACTCATTTACGATTTGAATGAGTTTGCGAGCGGCTTGACTCATTTACACCCTTAGTTTTGGCGTTTGTTGTTTGAATCTGTTACTTACTCTTTAACGATTTGAATGAGTTTTGGATACAAATGTTGATCACGAAGGCGATTGATTTCGGAGATGGTTGAATCTATGGACTGCATCTCCACAGAGTATTTCGAGCGCAGGTGATTTACAGTTGCTTCTGTTCGCTTCAGTTTGTCGCTACCAGCGCCTCGTTTTCTATGTTTGGCTAGTAATGCCATCTTTTTCTGATATTCAGATTTCATCTTCTCAGCAGCCTGTTGTTCATAATCGTCAAAATTGTGACCTATTAAAGAAACTGTGAATTTAAATCTACACAGATTATATAAAAGGTACATGTGTACCTTCACTTGATTATATAGTCTCTTCTCCCATGCTAGCATCTTGTCTAGTAAGGTAGCATGAGCTTCTACCTCTTCACAAGACAAATTGACCTTTGCACCATTAATCATGTTCATGACTCTTGTAGAATGCTTAATTTCACCTAAAACCGAGCATTAATCAAGTATTACTTGAAAAACTAATCAAATTTCAGACGACATTTTTGTCATCCGACGTATTTTTAACCATATTTGGGTGACTCGTTTTTAATAAATGAGCGATTTGATCAAAAATGAAGTTGAATACTTGGTTTCACTCGCATGTTCGGCTTCAAACTAGATCAAACTGCACCGAGCCGAACTTACATCCGCTCTACAAATATACAAGGATCCCAATTTTTTTAAGAACTAAGAAACCAAGAACCAGACAAAATATAACCAGTGGCGGGTCTAGAATATAATACAAGGGGTAACATTTTATAAAAATTATTTTAAGGGTAACAAAAAAATTGTTTTAGGGGTAACATTTTCCAAAAATACCTTAAAAAACAAATTTTTTTCACTTCGCCAGGAAAATTAAGTGGTAATAGATGTCCCCCCTAATCCTTAACTACATCCGCCCCTGAATATAACCGTTATAAATCAGTTCATTTATGCACACCCAATAACATAAAAACCATGTGATCATTTCATACATACCTTGATTATCAGCAAAAATAGAGTGGTAATGCAACTTATTGGCCTCATGAATCATTGAAACTTCACATACACTCTCTGAGGCTTTAACAAAGCCATCATCAACCTCTCTAAATAACTTCAGCAAACTCGCATTCTTCATATCCTCCACCACAGATGATTGCGGCCGCTCTTCTCCACTCTCATCAACACCTTCATGTTCTCTTGGATTCTTCATCCGTTTATCGTCAGTTATAACCGAGCTAGGCCCACGTACATCTTCCATTAACATTATAAAGAAATCCCACGCCAATATCCCGTTGTTCTCTTGTTGAGGTGGACGAACGGAATGCTTAGGTGGAGGAGGGCGATCATGGAAAGTCTGGAGCTCTGATTGTGCATAATGACAGAGGGCGGATCCGGTGTTATTGAGGGCAGACGCATAGGCGAAATGGGCAGAAACAAAGGCTGCATGAGCCAAGACTAATTGTTTCATATATGCTATTCTTTCCTTGCATTGATTCACAGTTGTTACATTGTCAATCTTTGATTCTGAACACCCCATAATGTTTCTTGGTTTGTTAGAATGTTAGATCTAATTTGATGTTTTGATCCTATAATGTGGGAGGAATATTATGCACTTTTTTGTATGTAAAAGATGTTAGAAAGAAGTAGATAATGATGTCAGGGATGCCAGTTTTTAATTGTTGGAAAATGACAAAGCATTCATAGACAAATATTAGAATGTATGTTTTTGCACATTTGGTTGTAATAAAACTAGACTAGCATTCAAACTATACTTATAGTCATAGGAACCGAGCCCGGCTCGATTTTTTAACATAAAAGAGGTCGAGTCGAGCTTGACTTTGGGTTCATGAGTACTCGAATTCGGCTCACTAGTTATTTATACATTGTTTAATTATTTTTTCACCTTTATATTAGTGTTAAAGAGGCAACTTCATATATATTCATATAAACTTAGACCTCAAAAGATATTATTTTATGTGATCCCTGGTTGAAAATTCTATTAGCATTGTGTAATACTTATTCCTTTCAATACCAAACAAGAACACAAAACCAGCCTTTGTGATAGTTATTCAAAGTATACACACAGTTTCTTTAAGTCAAAATAACGCGTCGGTTTTGGACATAACTAGAACCGACCCAGTTCTGGACCCAAGCAATCCTCTAAGTCAATGTTGATATAGGTTTAAACCTATGTGTTGATGAGGTTTTGTTCACATATAAATGCATCCTTAAAAATATTGACTCTATACATCTAATATTGATAAATAAACTAACAGTTTTAACATAAATAAATGAATACAAAGCTTGTTCATGTCCACTCGTTTAGTTAAATGAACTTAAAATCTTGTTCATTTAACGAATAACTAAACTAACAAACACGGACTTCTCGTTGATTGGTTCATGAGTGGTGAGCTGAACATTCGATTTGTTTACCGCTCGCCCCTAGACCAACGTGAACATATTAGCTGGTTCTAGTACCATCAGGTTTTTTGGTTTTGTCAACCCATACCAGTTTTGTGGGTCTGCATTTACTCATTAACAAGTAAATGAGTTGAAAATGATAACTCACGCAGAAATACCGGTTTCTGATCCAGGTTCAAATTATAGGTTTTTCTTCTTCTCTCACATACTTGATTTTCCAGAGCTCTAAATCCTGCCCTCGATTGTAATTAACGGTGTACTGAGGGATCTCTGTAAGATCAATGCGTGTGCCCACAAAGGCACTTGAAGATCCATTTTTAAGCTCAGTGTTTTCTGCATCATCTATTTGCCAAGCAACCATCAGATATCAATTCTAAACAGATTCGGTTCAAAATCAATAAACTTTTAGTGCTGGCCAAAACGGGTCAGGGTCAAAATCAGGATGTTTTAGTAACGGTGAAAACAGGTCCGGGTCAAAATCAGTATGATTAGTAATCAAAAGGGTCGGTCAGGCTGACCTACAGAACTTATTTTGTTCATTTTTAGGTTACTAATTAATGGAGCAAATTACATTAAATACAGTGTACTGTTCACTTTTTACCTATAAATGTAGTTTGCCTGTAATTATCAAGTTAAAATTGTTCTGGAAATTTTTTTTTATTACAATATAATTCAGCATTATTTGTTATGGTGATTTAGGCGGTTTTAAGCTGTTTAATACACTTGGGATGAATTTGACATCCATTTTAACATATAACTGAATCAACCCATTTGTAGGTAGATGGGTCGAGGCTACCATCTTTAGTTATAGAGTATCACTTTTACAGGAAGAAACATTACCTTTTTCGTCCCTCACGTAACTTCGAAAACGCGAATACCCATTTGCAACGACATCAAGATCATCAATGCTAAAATTGTATCTTTTTTCAAGAGCCAAATACAATACCTAAAATTAGAAGAAGATATTATCCAGGGATGTAAACAAAACAAATGTAAAAGTTGAGAGTTGAGACCCTAATTATGCAAGCATTTTATGTGTTTTTAACTGATACCTTTTTTATGCCGTGTGACATTAATCTCACTAAAGTATGAAACAATGCATCAGTGAGGTCATCACTGTAAATTACATCAGCAGCTACCAGCAAAGACGCTCTTTTAAGTTCTTCGAATTCTGATAGACTCCAAGCAAAACTAGATTACAAAATATATGTCGAGTCCAGACCAGTGGTTAGTAGAGCTGGCTATTTAAACCCGTTTATGAACAAAAAGGTTGAGTTGAGTTAAATATTTGTCTCTAGTGGATTAAAATAATAATGTGCTTAAAAAAAGGGGGTCAAATGGATCAAAAGTTGCCCAAAACGTATAAAAACTGCTAAGTCGTTTTACTAGAAAAATTTTGCTTACCAGATTACCACTGTAATTGATGCAGTTTTGGAAGCAATCAAATGGCTCAAAGACTATATGATTAATCAAACGCCATAAAGCGAACCGAATGGTTCATAGAGACCTTAAAGGTGTCTTTACAATATTCAATACTCAAAAAACTGACTAAACACTAACCCTAGAGTCCTATTTATAGGATTACAATCATAGCTTAAAATAAAACTAAAATAAGATAAACATGGAATTTCAGATTTTAAACTAAATATTAAATTACTTTGATGATCCGCATCAGTAATGATATAGTTTTCTCAAGGGCAAAATGCTAGTGTCTCTTAAGAATACTAAATTCATGTAAAATCGGTAAAAATAATGTTGATTTCGGAAATTGGTGATAAATTATAAGTTGGTCTCTATTTTGGGCCTGGTTTAAAGATGGTTGCTAAATTCATGAAAATAATGTCTAGTTTGCTTCTATTTAGCAGTCTGCCACTTTTCTTAATCATGTTTAAAACATCAATAATTTGTAAACCTCAAACAGAGAAAAAAAAAAAAAAAAAAAAAGTGTTTGCAGGTGAGCCCAACCCAACCTGTTTTGACCCATTACACAGCCCGACTTATTTGTGAGCAAAGATAATATGAATATATGATATTGTTCTCACCTTTCACAAGATGCACTATTGTCTAGCTTGGGGGGCCATGAAGCCTTCCAATCAAGTTCCCGTATATAAACCAAAGTTTTAGAGGGTAACAATGTAGAATTGAGATGAACATTGCTAGCACAATTTTCAAGAATGTCGACCCCATGATCTATCAAATAATAATATGAATGTAAGCACCAATTAGCAATGTTCTCTAAGGATATAACTATAAATCACATTAAGTAGAGAAAGCAATGTCAACAGTCAACACGTTTACTTATAAATGGTTGTGTTTTATCGCAAAGGGGTTAAACGGGTAAAATAAATAAAAAAGCTACAAGGGTGCTGAAAATCCATTTTTAACATACACATCCCCCAAAATTTGTATCCAAAGATTTAGATTACTATTATTATAAGACTGTTTTTAAAACCATCATTAACAGATTAACTTTTATAAGAAACAGACAAGAAAAGCAATGTGTGTATGCATAAATACCCGTCAGAAAGACTGTTTTAGCAACACGTGCAAGCAGCATACCGACCAAGCCTGGTAAAGATTCATAAATAAATGAATTACTGTCATGTAGCTATGTAAGTACTAATGTCTCAGATTCAAACAATTGCCTAACTGAAGGGTAGGCCTAAAGTTATAGGTTTAATTCTATTAATTGCCAGCTGTTTCTGCCTTAGAAGCAAATTCAGTCATAGCCAAAAAAAAAACATTTGTGAATACATTTTGGTAAAATAAAACAAAATTACATATTTAGCCCATGGTTTAAAAAAACGGGTGAGGCGTGCGTACGCCTTGAGGTGCGCCTCAAGGAGAAACTCTAAGAAAACAAGTCTGAGGCGCGCCTCATGGGGTTTAGATTGTACATACGCCTCTAAGGGCTGAGGCGCTAAGAAAATGTGCGCCTCAGGTGCGCCTCGGGTGGTTTAGGGTGTTTTTGATGTGTTTTTTTTGTGTTTTAGACTTTTTGGGTCAATTATATTTTTTTGACGTGTGTTTTTGATATTTTAGACTTTTCTCGGTCAAGTATTTTATTTTTTATAGACACGTAATTTTATATTTATTTTTTTGCTGCGCCTCGAGCTTACACCTCATGAGGCAAAGGGAAAACGCCTCGAGGCTCGTTTCCGTTCTTTTAAACTTTGATTTAGCCTTACTTAGCCTAGTTTGAAAGCCTTTTGCTCTCATTCCAAAAAACGTCTCATTTTTTTTTCACAAAAATGTTTTTTTAGTCATTTTGTCTTTCTATAATTAGAATTATGCCAAGAACTTTAAATATCTGGTTATGTGATTATTACACTTCTAAACAACATAAGCATATCCAACAAATAGTTTTGGGATGTGTTACAAGTTAATTATTTTGTGATATCATTAATGTTTTGATACTGTAGAACATCTATGACAAATAAATTAATAAAAAAGCCAGATATGTGTCAAGGTTACCTGTACCAGCACCAAGTTCTACTGCTACAATCCCATCAAACTCAGATGAAGTATACATCTTATGCAAAACAAAATCACAGAGTACTAGTTCGGCTCTCCAAACCTGAAAAAAAAAGGCGTAATCCATTTATACTCCTAAAAGTTCATAATTACACACATATCCTTCATACTTCTAAAGTTCATGTATCATGCGTACCCTTTTAAAACACTGAAAACATCATATTTGTCATTCCGTAGTAAATAAAATAAATTCAGCTACTTTAACAGCATATTTCACTAAATAAATGAAAAGAGCATTATGCGAAGAGATGATTCACAGTAATAATGTAGTCTTTAAATTTGCAGATTCTCAGTAAAGCAAATTGTTATAAGTAACTGGATTCATTTTACTTACAATGAAATTGGTAAATATAGCTTTTTGAAAGGCTAAATATGACACCATGAAATTTAGAAAGGTATATAAATACTTTTTCATAGAGGAGAGACACAGGCACAAGTACACTGCGGCACATAAAAGCATTTTTTTTAATCAATATTTACTTTCTAAACAAGCCCGCACACGGATATGTGCTTGAGACAACCAGAATTCAGAACTATGGGGCTAATTACAAATAATGTTGAAGTGTAAAGAAACTGGATAAAACCATTTATTACCTGCAAACCAACCTTTGGAATTGATGAGGTGATATTGTGCTGGATAGCCACATCAAACTTGTCCTTCGGATGTTCTAAAAACAAGAAGGCTTCTTTAGAAAATATAACTATTTGCGGGTGTGGAACATACATATACATACATATATAAAAGTAGGCGGTTTAAACATGTTGAGCTGCTCATGAGCTACCCGAGATCGGCTCGCTAAAAGCTCAAATCATGCATGAGCTTATTGGAGCTTGAGGCTATAATGGAGCTCTTTATTAACCGAACTAGGGCCCGAGCCAAATATATCTTGACTAGGCTTGCGAGCCTAAACAGGCCTACTATTTATATAATCTTTATTTAACATATTAAATATATATACTTACATAGTTATATTATTAAAATGTATAAAAAGGTATGATAAAACCAACTAAATAATACATATTATGTTACATATAAAAACTAAACTGAGTTACTTACAACAATATATATATACACACACACACATAAAATTATAATATACATAAATAAAGTACTTAACTTATTAAGAAATAATAAACAAGTCAAGCCCAAGCCGAGTTCAAGCTTGAAAAACTACTCGCGAGCCAAGCTCGAGCTTTAGAAATATTGCTCAAAATGAGCTAGCTTAAGCCTAGGGAGCTCAGGCTTGTTTACACACCCAAAATAAAAGGTACTTAATTCATAAGATGAAGGGAACTATAAGCTACAATACGATTTGAAAAACTCACTTTTGCGCCTAGGTAAAGCAAGATCACCATCATCATCCAAGCTTACTTCCTGGAGCAGTTTTGAATCATCAAAGACCTGATATTCATATTTGCCTTCAAATTCAATGTACTCAACATCTGCATTCCATTATGAACATACATTATTTTTCCAGTCAAAATAATATTAAGTTTCAAGCTATGTTAGTTAAATCTTGCAATGGGGAACAAAAATTGCATTACCTGATACCATGTCGTTTCGGGGAAAGACCAATAACATAATAAGTTTCTATATTTAGTTGTAAAAAGAACAGACTAGCAGTTAGCAGAGAACTAGGTAATTGAATTAACCAAAAGAAAAATCAAAACGAACTAACCAAACTAACTGAGAAACTAATGATTTATGAATGTGGGTCAATATGAATGTGAATGTATCTAGTTGAAGTTTATCTTCGGCCCTGCATGTTTTATATTTTTCTCCATCAAGTTGTTTGTTGGAACTCCATTGAGTTGTGTGTTTGTTGGTTTGTACTTTGTAGTGATCGCCAACTTATAGAACGTGACAATGGATATTATTACTTTTGGTATAAAACTGTCGGATGGATAAACGCAAGATCAGGAGATTGTGCACAATGCACTGAACTCTCAGATAAATTTACTGACACTGCCACAACTCAATGTTGAAGCAACACTTAATTGTAACATAGAGCAAGGATCGGGTAGTTTACGGGTCATGCCCGGGCAGCGTGTATGCTACCCTATTTAATTGGAGCTGCACTTGTATGCTACGGTTGGCCCAAATAAAGCCGGTAATATCCAGTGTGACGTTCCATAAACTGAACCAGCAAACAGACAACTCACTGGAGTCCAACAACGATGTACAACCCTTTTAAAAATAAAGATCCACTACTGCAGTCCAATAGAAAAGTGTGGGCCCATCGCTCAAGTTTTTGAATCTTTTCATCAAAATGTATTGATACCCTGAAATCGCATAGCGAAAAAAGTAACTAAAACTAGAGGAAACTACAAAACATGGAGAGCCGAACTTTTGGGTGTCAATATGAAAGTCAATGTATGTAGTTGAACTTTTTTGGATCGGTTAAAATAACATAGTCGAACAACCATTAAAACTTTACGTTTCAATCTTTTTAAATCTAATAATATTAAACCAAACGCCTAATTCCTCGCCTAGGGCTTATTTCCGACATAGAGTCCCGCCTAGCGCCTAGGCCGACTTTTACAACACTGTCTAATATATTTTAGTCCTAAAAGTTTCACATAAGTTTATAACCTGTTTATAATTACATATAACTTGCATTCTCCTCCTATAACCGAAAAAACCTAACAATTTGTAATATAGCGAACCGACACATGCTCAACCCTAGGACACATAGCTCAATATCCTAGTGCTAGATGTCTAAGTGTAACCTCAATTTGGAACTTGATTTTGCATTATTAATTGAAGCTAGTGATAATCATTCTCCCTAAATTAATGGTCTCAGCTTCAGATATTTGAGCTTAATATATATAAAAACACAGATTAATGTAATTAAAGTGATTAGATTGATAGAGAATAAGAGAAGCGAGACTATAAATAATAATAATAATAATAATAATAACCTGGAGGAAGGGAGAAGGTGAAGTGAGAAACGAAGGAGGCTGAGAATTTAGGCGGACAGCCTAAGTGAATCTCACTCATTACATGATCCTCTTCGTCCGACGAACTCCGTGTCTCCGGCGGTTCAATTGGTGGTGTTAGGGTGTTTTCGCCGTCCATTTTAACCGCTGAACCACCCAACCCTAACCGGGATAAACACTCATGTAGTCCCCACCGAGTGATCTCAGGTTCTAATCTAATTCAACTCTTTACCAACTTTTTCACCGTCCTTCTCTTAGGCGGGTGATTGTTGGGTTTTCCCTAGCAGGTGGATTATCGTGGGCCTTTGGCTACCCAGTGTTTCTGGTAGTCGAGACATTATGCTTAGTTGGTCATTAGAAAAGAAAAAAAAAACTAGGGGTGTCACTTTTTGATATACCCCGTTAACCTCACGAAAAAAGCAGGTTTGGGTCTCCTAACACGAATTGTTTAGAAATGGGGTGAGTTAGGGTCGGTCTGTATTAAAAACAGGTTAGGTTCAGGTTATAAGTATAAAAAATGGGTGAGTTGTTAACCGTTTAAGTGATTATAAGAAGAAAAAAATATATATTTTTGTTTCAGTTTTTTTCGTTCCATTTTAAATGGTTAGTTAAAATAGTATTAGTTTTGTACATCAAATTATTTACTTGTAACACTCATAATCACCATTAAACATATTATTGATAACAAGCTTCAAACTCAATAACCCGCTTATGACTCTTCAACATGTATGACTAATTTAAAAAAAAACGAGTTTAACGGGTCGTGTTCGGGTTGACTCAAATTTATGTGTGTGCGGGTTGTGTTTGAATTCTTTGATACGAATAATAATATGGGACGGCTTCAAGTTGCACATTTCAACCCACCAACCTGTAAACTATCCGACCCATTAACCCGATACGATTGACACACCTAATTAAAATGAGTGTGTTACACTAGCTTGGATCAATGAAATATTAGGTTGATATTGATTTCTGTTAAACTGAAAAATAAAGAAAATAGATGACGAAGTATATAAAGTGGAAATTTTTTCTAACGGTTATAAGAATTTTGGGTACACATAATACGATACGTATCGGCGTATCGCAATTAGTTATTTATTTATTACGTAATCACAAACACAAATTTCTCTCTCTCTCACACCTCTCTAAATTCATGTGCCTTAGTTCTCACCTTATTCATTTTAGACTATGGGAAAGGGCTTTGGTTGAGAGCATAAGTTGCCATGTGACAAGAGTGAGGTTCAAAACTCAAGTCATCAAAAGAGATGGGAGTGGAGGGGTTTAGGCTTTAAATTTCTAACGGTCATATGTTTTTTTAAGTCCAACAAATAAAAAAACTCCACCTTACCTCCAACCTCCGCCCCACGTCGATGGCCATTACCATGCCATAATTCCCACGTCAGGGGGATGGTGCTTGGTGCGTGGGTGAGCCTTTCACGCTCAAACCCACACTCCACTCCCTTTACTCTTAACCAAATACATCATAAACAGGAATCCGGTCATCATCAAGATCATGACGTCTTACCTCTCTACAATTATTAGATTATCATGTACGCATATGTACTTCTTGTTTTCCATTACATGTTTAGAATTATATTTTGGTAGCCCTTGATTTACTACATGTACAAAGTATGCACACCATATGGGTCACTTATACAATAGTGTTAACTACAACCCAACATGAAACATTAGCATTAAGATTTTGCTCTATAAGCTGCAAACCGAGCTTTAATAGCATCATAATCAGGAAGTTTAGGATGAACATGTCTCGTTTGAGGTTCCATGGTCACATCCGATTGGTTCGAACCTACCCTTGTCTTCCCTTTATGTTCCTCCATCCTCGGCGAACACACACGTGGCAAAGTACCACTCTTTCTCCTCCATTTACTCTTCACCCGAGGTGCTACTACAACTTTTTCGTCGTCCCCCTTTTCAACATTTGGATGTGTCGAAACATCCTCATTCTCATTGTTGTCGTCATAATTTGTTACCTTTTTGTTGGGATCGTTTCTAACGTAAGGCGGCCAAAAGTTGAAGAATGATTTTGATTTGGTTGAGTCATCCGAAGAACTTGAACTTGAACTTTGGTCCGGACTTGTGCTTGTCTCGCGACTAGTCGTCGAGTGAAGGCTAGTGGTTCTTGACCACAAATTTAAAAGTCGTTGACGCATATTTTCTGCTTGTATTACAATATCAGCATTCGATTCATCTTTTTTACGCGCATTGCTATCATCGTTTATCGTTTCTTGAATGTTGATCATCCACTCGTTTTTGCGTTCAGCTATACAAGATTCTTTGTCTTGATCGTCACTAGCATTTTCGGACCAGTCCTACAAGGAACAAACATATTGAATGTTAAAACACTAGATAAATCAAGTTTACATGTTAAATCATATTAGTTTTGTACAAGTGTGCACTAAAAACACCTTCCAACTTGTAACGTAATTTATTTAGTTATGTTTTTTATTTTTAATAAATCTTAATTAAATGCAGGGCCGGCTCTTAAGGGGTGCGGGGAGGACTCTCGGCCCGAGCCCAATTTCTCGGGGGCACATTGACCATCTGACAATCCAAGTTTTCTTAACAGTGATGTCCTTAATTCGATGGATTTTTATATGTTTGAGGCTTTGAGCCCCAAAATTGTTAAACATGTATTAATCAAAGTGAATGGTAGTTTATATAAAACAGAAAGTAAAGAAATGTTAAGAGAGGTTAAGAATTATAGAAGAAAATGAAATAGTTTGAGAAAAAAAATTGCAGGTTTATAAATGAGTGTATGACAAAAGATGATGAAGAAGATGAAATGAGGAGGGCTAACACTTAGTTGTGTTTGCTTTTAGGGGCGCAACTCTTAAGGGCCCCCCCGCTCCCCCCCTCCCCCCGAATTTTCGCTCAGAAGTTCCGGTTATATAGTATTCGTATAGAAATTTTTTGGCATATAAGGTTTCGACCCTTCGACCCCCCGAAACTAGTGACTTCCGACCCCCCGAAGTTTCGGGTCAAGCTTCGCCACTGTTTGCTTTTTACCGGTTGGTTTTGACTTCCTTTTTATCTTTTATTTTTGTTATGAAACAATTTTTTTAACTACCAAACTTTCACCCATTTATATTTTCACCCTTTGTGGGATTCGAACTCCCAACCTCCCCCAAGAGGGTTTGTACCCTCTACCGTTAAACTATAACCTAAGTGGGAAATAAAATTTGATCCATCAGTTTGATATTACTTTAATCGTAGCTTAAAAAAATAGTTTACATTATTTATTCCGTTAAAGCCTAAAGCTAAAGCTAAGGGGCATAATTTTTGCAACTCGACCCAGACACCTGAATTTTCAAAGTCGGCCCTGATTAAATGAAACTAAAACCAATATTTTCTTATCATATATGAGCTGAGGTGCGCAGAAAATAATGTTTTAAATTACGCTGGAAATGTATGTTAATTGCAATATGGCTTAATAGTCGTTTATTTAAGAAATTTATGTTAACACTATAACTGTTTTGTAATTGGGGAAGATCAAAAGCACAAGGTACAAATAATACACAACACCTCTAGTTATGTACCAATAAGTTGAACTATTAAAATAATACAATAAAATATAATTGAAATAATATAATTTCTAGTGAAAAATAATAGCAAACAAGAAAGCATGATACATGTAGAATGAATGGATTACAATGTACAGCAATCATATTTTTCATGTATAAAACATCGCTAGAAAAAGAATTTCTCTATTTAACTTATGTTTAACTTCTACTCCCCCTTATTTATGTATTAAAAAACCTAATCTATCCGGTTTAACAAGTAGAAAAACATTGCTTTGAGAATCAAAACAGTAATAAACCCGGTTGTTCTATCGGTCTACGTTTGAAAACCATACTAATGATAATGATAATAATAACAACTTACATAATGAGATGAATAGGGTTTGTATAATCTGTTATCTAATGACTCGGGGTCCCATTCCACACGATGTTCTTGAGCTATCTCTTGCATCAACCGAACTTTCATGTCTTTTGTCGGATTGTCCGGATTTAACAGATCGATAAACTAAAAGACATTGTATTGCTTTATGTTTAATATTATAAACGTACCATGTTTAAAGTTTTAACCTGAACTAACTGACCTCTTTGTTGACTAGATATTCAAATGACTTTCCATATCTTTCGAAAAATAAGGTTCTTAGTTTATGTAGTTCCGGCAAATCAGCAAATCTTGCAGCTGCGTATATCAAGGATGAGATTGCTTCCTTGCATTCCTCTGGGCAATCACTGTGAGTGAAGAGTCAACAATATTAATTGATGCCCTCAAGGGCCTCATGGGATGATAAAAGGTTTGGTTCTTGGTACTTAAGAAATTATGGCCCGGTTCAAAACTTCTCTTTTAAATCGTTTTTTTTTTCTAATAAACAATTTCGAATAATGTTACATGTCAACACTATACCATCCCGCAAAAAACTTCTTTAATCAAAATTCATTGTTTTAACTTTTTATATCGGGCTAATATTATACTTAGACAATATTATTTATTTTAAAATCTTTTCCTTAATATATGCCTTGTGTTCCCGATCAATAAAAGAAAAGAAAAAGAATTTTGTGAAATTTTTTATATTAGAGTTATAGTAGTTGCGAAACAAAAGATTTTGAATAGTATTTGTCCAAATATTATTTGTGTTTAATTTCGGTTTTTGAATACTTATAACTTCATAGATAATGCAAATATGCAACAAATTCTCTATTTATTTGATGAAAAATATTTCATTACTCAATTAGATAATGACTCCTAAAAAAATTAAGAAGTCTCCTAAAGAATGACTACGATGAGAGTTGTTAAGCACTTTAGAAGCATGTCGAGTGTGGATCACTATAAGCAAGCAATTGCAAGCTAATGGGATGATTATCAGCTACTCCTACTTGTGTTATAGTGCTTTACAAGCAAACAATTTTCAGTTATCAACCCATCTAATACATGAGACTATAACATAGTATATTATGCAAGAGTGACATGAGTCCATGCTTTATAATTTGCCTCAAAAAGGTCGAGTCTGGTTTGAGATTTAGTCGGTTTGAACCCAATGCTAAATCTATATTAGATAGTCTAAATTGTATTTTAAATTTCAAGTTTAATTTCAATTTGGTTGACATGTCCAAATGGTTTTTAACCAATTCACACCCCTAATTGATTAACTGATTACACAAAATGTGTTATTTTCTCACCTCTGGTCATTCATTACGGTTAGCTTATCTGAAATCAACGTGCAATATCGTCCAACAAAATCATAGCATAGTGTTCTATTCTGGTCGAGATATAGCCTTCCGACCTGTGTTCACCAAATGCTAATGGTTAGCCAAACATGGATGGCTAGCTAAGATCAAAGTCAAAGATTATCTATATTCGGCCTCAAACAATAATAAACAAAACAATGGCTTGTAACCGGTCTTGGACTAGACCAGGAGTATGTCCTGGTCCAGTCCAATTTTGGTTCAATTTTACTATATGTCAAATGGTTTACACCACAATTTAAGAAAATATTAAAGATAATAAAAATAATAATAATTAGACAAAAACATTTAAGAAATAAATACCCTTCTATATGCTTCAGCATCGTGACCAATTCTTAAAAGCTCGGCAATGTCACTCCTTAAAAACTTTTGCATTGCATTTCGCCTTCTCTTTATGATCTCGATTCGCATCAACGTAAAGTTGATGTTTAGTTTGCTGACATATATCAAGCACAATGAAAATAGTCAAAAGTGAAAATTTCAACATAAACACGTAGGTGTTCATAAATTAATAAATCAAACGGTCCAATTAACCGAAGCATGAAAGTCTGTTTGGTTGGTATGTCGTTTCCTAAATCTAATATCTAGCAAACTAATCCCTCACATATGGGAGTGTTCAATATGTAGATTTGTTTATCGAATTGTGAAACTTTTGAAAAAGAACTCTTATTTGAATTTGGGTTTATTCGAATAAATCAAAGTGAGAAAACAAACTAACTAAATAAGTATATATAAAAATAAAAAAAATGCACTTTTTTGCAAAAAAAAAAAAAAAAAAAAGTATAAATAATACAAATCGAGGTCCAATATTAGGCCTAGTCTTTTTAGAAAGCACAACTCAACTTCAATTCGAAAATTGAAAATGAGTAGACTTTGGTATGTTTTTTTTTTCTTTCTAAATTGATTCGAATAATAAACACCTCTATTCACATAATCACTTGCCATTTCGTATCAAACTTGCGTTTGAACCATGTGTCGAACATGCTTGCGAAGAACTTCATGAGTCTTTAAATCGACAACTTCAGGCTTGAAACGCCAATTTCCGTCTAGTTTAGTCAGAAGGAAAGTTTAAGAACTTTGAATCTGAATCAAGGTAAACAAAGGATGACCATTGCATAAAGTGAAGAAAAGGAAGCTTTGCAATGAGCAATAAAGATCAAATGAAGCAAAGAATCTATAAATTGTATTGAAGGTAAGTAGGTAATTGGAGGCAACAAAACACAAAACAAGAATCATGATAACCAACAAATACTTATTTCTAATAATGTTTTCTATCATAGTTGTTAATATAACGATTTAAGTATTTAACCAACTTTGATACTTTTTATTTAGAGTTAAGTTCCTTTTCGGTCCTTGTGGTTTGCTCAAAAAATCTATTTCACTTCAAAAGATTTTTTTTTTGTCTTTTTTAATCCAATAGTTTAGGTTTGGTATCTATTTTGGTCCATTCCACTAACTCATCCATTTTCTTTGTCCTTTTTAATCCAATAGTTTAGGTTTGGTATCTATTTTGGTCCATTCCACTAACCTCATCCATTTTCTTTGTTAATTTCTTAAGAAAAGACCAAAATGCCCTTATAATTAAAAAAACTAATATACAAAAACCCTAAATTCTATTCTACAACATTAATATATAAACCCGATTATATTAAACTTAATCATATTTTATGATTATCTCGGAAGAAGAAACCGGGTGAGTATTTCACATCTCTTGTCACTCTCACCTCCCTAAAATTCCGACCGATTTTTGTATGTATACAATTGTACTTAATGATGGAGATTGTTGATGTTTGTTAGCTTATACTGCGAATTAGTAGTTGCCATTAAAGTTCTTTCGCTCAAATTTGTTTATTTTTTTGTCAGATCTGGATCCCCTTGTTTACGTATACACGACGAATACTAGATGTCTAAATCAAGAACGACAAATTAATCGGCAAAGAAATACATGTTTAGTATTTGTTCTTTTGTATTTCAGTTTGTGTGATGGATTAACAACTAGAAAATTTGAGGTGATTAATGGAAAAATTAATAGAGGTGGAAAATTTGAAATATCAATAATTTACTAGCGCATGATAAAAAAACACATAAATTTCAATGAGTTCAAAAACGTCACATCGTTTGTGGTTTTCCATTTAAGTTAATGAGTTCAAAATTGGTCGGAATTTTAAGGAGGTGAGAGTGACAGAAGATGTGAAATATCCACCCAGTTTCTTCTTCCGAGATAACCATAAAATATGATTAAGTTTAATATAATCAGGTTTATATATTAATTAATGTTGTAGAATAGAATTAAGGGTTTTTATATATTAGTTTTTTTTAATTATAAGGGCATTTTGGTTTTTTTATTAAGAAATTAACAAAGAAAATGGATGAGGTTAGTGGAATGCAACAAAATAGATACCAAACCTAAACTATTGGATTAAAAAGGACAAAGAAAATGGATGATTTAGTGGAATGGACCAAAATAGATACCAAACCTAAACTATTGGATTAAAAAAGACAAAAAAAAAAAAAAAAACTTTTGTACTGAAATAGATTTTTTGAGCAAACCACAAGGATTGAAAAGGATCTTAACTCTTATAACTCTTTTATTTAAAAAGATCAACGATGGTACTTATTTTTGTCGAACCATGTTTTGAACCGAATCAAATTGATATTTTTTAGTTATCTTGGTTAGAATCTACTTTGACCGGTTATACAACCATACTCGCTCATATGCGACGCTTAATATTTAGCGATAACAAAGTTTTATTTGGAGAAAGAAGAATAAAAGAGTGAATAAATGATACTATGATTTTTTTTTATAAAATTTATATAACATTGATATTATAGCTTTATTTAACGTTTCCTCTTATATATATGGTCAAAGTGGTTATTATTTCATCATCCCCAAATTATATAGTTTTATTTTCTTTCTTTCTTTACTATTTATTTATTTATTTTTTTGTTTGGTCAAAATATGAAGGATTTCTAAATTTAAACAAGTTTACGAGCTAATGAAAAGCGAGTTATGATTTGCGGTTACAACTTAAACCAGAAATATTAATAGAAGATATAGAGTATAGTTATATCTTTAAAAGAAACAATATATCAAGTTGTCGATATGTCCGAGTGGTTAAGGAGACAGACTCGAAATCTGTTGGGCTTTGCCTGCGCAGGTTCGAATCCTGCTGTCGACGATAATTTGTTTTTAATATTTTTACTAGTGGTCTATAAAATCGTGCAAATGGATTTTTTTTTTCTATTTTTATAGCAGTGGTATCCAATCTTAAGGTTAGTTACGAATCCATTGTCACATAGATCTCAAGAGTTTAGTTATTTTATAAATAAATTTATTTTTTTGAACGGCAAATTTCTTTTAACACCTTAATTTCACCTCATCTTCCACTTGCAAAGATTTGAACCTACAACTTTACATTTGTAAGGGGAGACACCATACCACTAGACCAACCTTACATTTGAACCCACAACCTTACTTTAGTTATTTTATAAATAAATAAAGTGACTTTCCAACATCCATGCTACTAATTACTAATTTTGTAAGCACGTTTTGTTTTAATTATTTAGAAAGTTCTAACATAAAAAGGATAAGAACGGTTTTGAGCTTTTGATCTAAATGAATCAATGGATAAAATTAAAAGGGTGGATATATACATTGGATTTTTTTCTTCAAAAGAGAAGGGGAATGACAAAATAAGAATAATGTTAAATGCCTCAAAATATAAGTTGTATACAAAATGTTAAGAAACGCAAGTACAAATTCTACTTAAACGCAAGTACAATTTAAATATAAAATCAATGCAGAAGTTGAAAATAACAAAAATAAATGATCATCACCGTGATAGAAAAGACGCAAGTATCAATATAATAAAACGTAAATTCAATAAAAAAAATCATACAAATGTTAAACCAAACAAAATATAAGATGTATAGAACTCAATAATAATAAACTCAAGTTATAATTCTAATAGACGCAGCATTCAATTGTTCATACAATACGATCCTAATCCCTAAACTCTTCAATAATCTTCAAAAATTACTTCACCTAAAAGGATTTTGAATCCTGTAAAAAAGGACAATTAGAACATTTGGATACAAAACAATGCAAAGAACTGATGAAATCGATTAGGTTTAATATTTACAGGTACAACGATACGATTCAAAAGTAGCTGCGAAAACACAACCCATTGATGGATCATTTTACATGTCTAGACTTCTTTGATTGCTCATCTTCTTCAACTTCAACATCAGAAATCCAAAAATGAATTTTATTTAATTTGAACTTTTAACGTAATATAGGGTTTAATATTTTAAGCCCCGCGTATGGCTGTGCGCATATAATGTATATATGTATGGCCATCGTGGGGACAAAGGTAAAGTTGCACTAATTTTAACGTTATTTTACTAATTTCGTGAAAATAACGTTAAAAATGACGGACGGTTAATCATGCATCATGTGGTGGCCTTGATAGCCAAAAGACAAAGGGGTACATGCACCAATCGGGTTTGTCTCGATTGCTAAGCGTTATGTGCCTTATGTCCAAGGCTTAATACAAAATCACTATCGAGCCGGGGGTCTCACTGGAAGCAGTCTCTCTATTCCCACGAGGTAGAGGTAAGGCTGTCTACATCTTACCCTCCTCAGACCCTACCTTAGCTTTTGCTATTGGTGGGATTTAACTGAGTATGATGACGATGACGATAGGGTTTAATGTTTTGTAATTTTTGAATTTAAAATACGAATAAAACGAATGGAACGTAATTTCAGAAATGGCGAAAAGGTCTATTCTACCTCTAGGCTGGAAAATTAAATACGAGGTTATCAAAATGACAGTCATCTACGTGTATGGCTATGATTCCTTCTTTCACTTTGTATGTTAAGGTTCTCTATACAGTATAGTTTCTCTTTTCTTAATAATAATGCATTTGTTCAAAATAAAAAATCTAACAAATGGGTCGGATTCCGTTATCGGGCTTTAATAAGGGGGTTAGGGGCAGAGGCAATGAATTCCGCCAGAATTTTCGGGCACAGCCCTCGCAGCCAGATGTTAACCACCTCAGTGATGGCCACAAGAAGAGCAGATGGCGGATAGGACCCCTATCCGCACAATGCATCCAAAATATGTTGTGCTCTCAAGCCATCCCTTCTGCAAGAAGTTCCTTTGGGGAAGGAGCAGATATTCTCCAACACACATTCAGTGTTAACCTGAAGAGCGTCTTTATTGGGCAAGACATGAGGCAAGTGGGGAGGATCCCTAACCGGATGCTTATCAACCAAGGCTTTTAAGGTGGACTCCCCAAATGGTGCAACTCCAGAAGAGCACAAAACCTTAACTGCGACAGTGAAGTGACCATCAGCAACCTTCCTCAAACATTATTTGATATTAGCTCCTTTCTCCGATTCATTTTGGCTGACTGGCCCTCTAGACGACTCTTCATTCGATTGGGAAAGGAGGGGGAGAACAAGCTCCTCCATGCCCTCGCCATCTTTCCAAATTGCTAAGGAGCGCATGATGCTACTGCATTGCAAGGATTTACGATTCCCAAACCTCCGTTCCTGCCTGGAAGACGGCCGGATAGTGCGTAACGTGCAACGAGGCAGCAACAACAACAACCTGATCCAGGCCTCAATCGACCCAGGGGAAGCCACTACCTTACCCAATGTATTTGAGAAGGCCTGCGCAAATGCTAATCGACATGATGAGGGAATGCTCTTAACTGTAGTAATCGGCATAGCAAAAAGTCTTTCCAGAAGACTGGTATCTACAACCACCGTCCTACCAATATCCAGTTCGGTAGCGGGTTCGACTATTGGCTGGCTGGGCTTAGGGATCCCTATGATAAATTCACCCTTACCATCAGCATTTCGCAAGAATTTGGCGACACCATCTTCATGATGACACCCCCGACTGAGAGCATGCAGGACCATGCATTGGCCACATAACCACTGATTAATATTCTACAAGGCGTCCACAACTTCCCCAAATAGGCCCAAATCCCCGGAAATGGCATTCCGCAAGGTTTTTTTTACCATCATCCCACCCAAAATGGTCTCGTTTAAGGTGAGCAAGCAGCCGGGAGCTACTTGATATACCAAATTTAGAAGAGTGAAAAAATTTTAAGGGGCAGGATTGTCCTGCATCAGAAACGCAGGGTACACCCATTTCAACAGAACGCCGCCGCCTTCTAACAGGTGGCGACATAACTACCAAAACCCGACTCGAGGTGAGTGGGCATACGCTATCTCCCAAAGATCACACCAGGGGCAACTAAAAGTTGTCGTTGCCCACTCCCCGTATAAACGCGATGCACCTAAACCATGGCCTGGAGGTCTCCAACTTTATCAATACCCAAATAAACTAAATATTATTATTATAAATAATATTATTAATAGCTATATAAGGAGACAAGAACACTTTATGTGACACCCGACATATTTGACTTGACATATTTAAACTTATAAGTCTACCTTAGCGGGAAACGTTTTATTTACGTACTTAACTGGGTTAGTTGAGTCGGGATTTTCTAACGTATTGTCTAGGGTTCAATGATCTGGAGGATCATTGGTGTCTTTTACGTACACACGAGTCTTGAGTCCCGTTGTTGGTGAATTACATAAACTAGATTAAGTGTTATGCATAGATTGATTCTTATGTGGTGGATTATATGCAAATACGTGTTTAAACGATGTTTAGATGATAATCCATGCTTATATATGTCAAACATAGGTTAGGATTACATGTTCATGTGTTAGGATGTGTTAAAATGCGTTAAACACGACAAATTGGATGGAAAAGGCCTTACCTGGTTTGACCTTACGGGGGGTCGAACCTGGCCATCAATCTGTTAAAAATCCCCTTCGACCAAAATATCTCCCATTTGACCCATGTAAAGGGTCGAACCTGGCTATCTGTTTAAAAGAAACTTCATTTGACCACTTTCTTCCTCACACGTGTTAAGGTCGAATGAGCTTGTTATAGGTTGCATGAACTTACCTTGGGGTCGAAGGAACTTAAAAAGGGTCGAACCAAGCCTTTTGGGGGCGAACCTGGTTTATTTCCTTCCTGATTCGACCCAACTACTTCGTATGCGTGGATCTTGATGCAAACTAAGTATTTTATACTTGAACCTTACTTGTAATCGATGTGTACTTGATTGTTTATGGAATAAGTCACCAACGGGATGTCGAGTCGGTCTAGTGTGTCGACTTAACTGTCAAACACGTTTTTAAACTTACTTAGTCATGATCTGGACAATCGGGGACTAGTTAACCTTAGGGTTATTAGTCAAAACTCTTATACATACTTTATTGATAGATAACCGGTTTTTGGGATTATCAAGACTTTTCATTATTCTTATTTTGGGAATGCAAACTAAGGTGACTGTCACAGCCCCATTCTTTACTGTTTTCGGAACATTCTGGGGGAGAAACATGTGGTAAAACTTTCTAACTTTTAGACCAACATATTACATTATATCACATGGATACTTAGTGACTCTTACTTCATCATTAAATTCCTCTCATGTCTTAGTGAACCATCAATATGTGGGTACATAGCGGGTAAGGTGTGAATAGATCTATTGGGCCTGGCAAGCCCCACTCGGGCCGACTGGAGGTCGGTGGCGGGTGCATATTTGTCCCATATCTTACGGCACCGGGTGATGAACCGGTGACGGGTTTGAGGCATTCTTATTGTCAGCAGTGGTTCACGACACTATGGTATCATGTAACGATGTCTAGCTAGCATCAGGTATAGATATAAGGATTGTTGGGTCTGGTTTACTTGTGACAAACTTTTACAAACTATATCTCTGTGACTCACCAGCACGTTATGTGTTGTCTAACTTCGCATGTTTTCTCAGGTCAGCACGGAGTCTTAGGCGCACCGGAGTCGCACTACGTCTAGTCTTGCATACATAAGCTAACCGGGTTGTGTTTGCATTCGTATTTTGACATTGGTTTTGTAAACATATATTTATGCTTCCGCTGTCGTTGTCTACCGTACTTTTGAACTTATAAACCGCGTGGTTGGTATCTCTACGTAACTTTTAATGCATATAGATGTCGTTTATTGTGACCGTTGACTTGGATCCTGGTATGTCACGCGCCCCGCGGTAAAACCCCGCAAGTGGAATGTAACTTTCGCATTGAATTCTTTGTACGTTACGATAATTATTAATAAAACATCGAATTTTATCATTTATCGTCCTTTTAAAAAATATATCGTGACGCATTTGGGCCCCTAGTACCATACTATAAACATATAATATCCTTATATTGATGTTATAATTGTCAAAAAATTATGGCATGGGCCGGGGTTCGAACCCGAGCCCATGGCCGGTTCTTTCTTTTACACAAACAGCCCCACCATCTGGTCTACAGCTTCAAGTTGGGATAATACTGATTTGGATTATACTTATATTAAGATTGGAATTGCAGTTGACTTGCAAGAAGTCAATCTGCGATCCTAACTTCCAAAAATACTTGATCTTTACGCGTTATTATCATGAATGCTGACTGATATGGTTGACTCGCGTCATATGCACGCCAATTAACATTAAAACATTCCAAAATTGTGTCCAATTATCGCGTCATTGTATTAAACGGGTCAAAACATTACCATTTCGTATACACGAACCTCCCACTATAAATTGAGGCCTTCACTACACCCTATACTCACCGCAAAACAAACCCCCACTCCCAATTTCTGTAAACAAACTATTTTTAATCAAGAATCAAGAACAATTGACTTTTTCGTTGACTGAATCAAATCACACGAAATCGTATTGTAAGTCTCGAAATTTTTGTTTGGTTTTGTTAGTCGGCCATTAACAAGTAATAGCCCCATCATTGTAGAGGCTATTGGTTGTTAATTGTGGTTATTAAGAAATCTAGGGTTCATAGATCACGATTTGGGGATAATGGTTCTGCAGGCTTCTGTATTTAATTATTTCAAAACTATATTCATCACCAACTGATCAACAGATCAGTTGGTTGGTCTCTTTTCACAAAACACGAACCGGCCTGACGGCCCGGGTTCGAGTCCCGATTCCACAACCTTTTATTTTCTTTTAAAAGATTTATATAACTGTTATCAGTATAACTATATATTTAATTTTAAACCAAGATTAATCGTTCTAGGGTCCAGACCAGATGGTCTGGACTTGTGATATAAAACACGAACCGATCACCAGACGCGGGTTCGATTCCTAGCATGTGCAAAACATTTTTTTAACCTTTTAGATTTATATATATTTACTAGTATTTTTAAAAATAGTTTTAAAATACTAAAAATGCTTTATAAATTCTACAAAAATTATTTTATGATGTTTTAATAGAAAAGTTTATTTTACAATTTTTAGTTTTCCAAAAATAATTTATTTATTATATATAATAAATATTACAAGTTTATTCTATTATAATTATAAAATTCTATAAAAATATTAAAACGATTATATAAATTTCCACAAAAATTACTCTGAGTTTACAAAACATTAAACATTTCTGAAATGATTTTTATTTTTGAAAAATCATTTATTTAATATTTTTAATCAATTTTTGGTTATTTTAATCATAAATAAATCATAATAAATTCATTTTTCAATATTTTTGCACCAAAATTTTTTATAAATTATTTTTGTCCATTTAGAACAGAAATACAAATTTTAATTTAAAAATTCTTTAATTTTAATATTTTTGGATATTAAATTTATATTTTGACAAATTGAAATAAATAGATTAAATATTCTATTTTTAAGAAAATAATTTTATAAAAATTATTTTCATACTTAAAAATTTATAATGTGATCATCCTTAATCTAAAACCTACAAAAAGACTTTTGTTTATTTATTTATCGAATTTCTTTTATTTATTAAACAATTTAATTAATAATCAAACGAATACTTATCCCCAAATTCGAAACCCTAGAAAATACTTGTAGACTAGAAAGACTTAGGTGGTGTTTGTTTTTCTCCCAGAAGCACTTATGACCTCTTTTGTCTGCGTCGTGCAGACACGGGCAGACGTTTGGGGCGGGAGACTGTTTGTTTTTCGGAAGACATTTCACTCCAAAAGCTCTTCCTGACCTCTTCTTAGTGCAGACTTGGACCAAAGTCTTCCAAGGTCTTCAAAGGTCTTCTCCTCTTCTCTTCTCCTCACCCGCCACCACCACCGTCCACCACTGTCACCCACCCACCACCACCACCTAGCATCGTCCACCACCACCGTTCACCACCACCACCGTCCATCACCACCACGGTCGACCACCACCACCCACCACGGTCCACCACCACCACCCACCACCGTTCACCACCACCACCGTCCTTCACCACTGTGATACCCCGAAAATTCAGGTTCTCACTTTAACTAAACTCTAGTTACATTTCCTTGCATTATACTTAACTAGGGTTAGTTAAATAAGACATACGTGCATGGTTGTGAGTCAATGTGTGATTGCATGATTAGTGAACCTCGGACGTTGGTGAAAAATAAACTTATGTGTCTCGGTGATACCTGACAAACTTATGTGAAAACCATACGTGATTATGTGAACCTAAACCGAACACGTTAATAGAAATCATTAAAAGTGGAGCATGAGGTTGATTAGGGTCTTAATGCATGGGGTTACACTTGTTACGGTCCGAAATAACGAAAACGCCGAAGGATAACGCGCCGGGAGACGAAACGAGGCAAGAGCGCGCCACCCGGTCCTGTGAGCGGCCGCTCACAGGCACCAAGCGGCCGCTCAATGAGACCTGACGGGTCTAAACCGCCTCAAACTTATATTTAAGCATCCTTAACTCCCATGAAACCCCCATACTCAACCCTAATCGCCCCCTTACTGCCCCACACGAATATTTCACTCAAACAACCTCTGCTAAGGCTCAAGATCATCAATTGGGAGGCTCCAAGGCGCGCGATTGATCGATTGGGAGAGCTAAGGGTATATTTTACGATTTCTTATGTTTCTATCTTGTGTTTTCATTAATAAAAATCATATAATAAGTTTGTCCAGGTCTGAATGGGTTTATAAAACATTAAAGCATGAATATTTTTGAAGATTAAATGGATTAAACATACTCATAAACGCTTAGTAACATCGTAGGATACTTGTTGCGCAAGTAATTGGTGTTTTGATTCTTAAAGCTTTGATCTTGACATGTTTAGTCATAGAATCTGATGAAATAGGTATTAGGAATGTTCTGTGTTGATGATTGATGAATGTTAATAGTTTTTGTGCACACGGTAGGCGATTAAAGTATGATTTAGGCGAAACTAAAATCTGGACAGAATGGTTAGTCAAATTTGTAGGAGCTGTAACACGGCTCTAACATAATAATTTTAGTGTTTTCTTGGCATGGTTAGGTCACACCTGGTCTTAGCTTTTCATAATGGGTAAAATCATGTATTTTGGACGTCGGATGAGTCGTTTTTGGAATTTTAATTGATTAGGGGTCATATCAGATTTTCGGATTTGTAAATTGGGCTAATTTTAAATGGTCATAACTTGAGATTTACAAGGAGTTAGGTTATGAAATTTTTACAGTAGGTCAATACTGGAAAAATAGAGCTTTTCCAAGTGGATTCATCTCGTTTGGATGAATACACAATTTTTAAGAATTTTCCTACTAAACTGACCTGTTGAGGAAATTTTCTGAATACTGCTGTGTTGTACGAATTTTTATAATTTTTGTGTTTGGAATTAAGACAAAACAAAAATAGGTATTACCAAGTGAATCCCAAAGAAAATTTAGTAAAAATTTGGGAGGATAACTCACTGGTTTACTATTTTAAATAAATTCGTTTTTGATGGCGCACAATCTGTCCTGAAAACACAGATTGTGTATTATGTGCTTATGTGATTACTTGAGGTCTTAGGTGATCTAAAATTGACATATAACGGAAGTACACATGTTTACGACACATACGGGCTGTAGAAACTAATTATAACCAACTCATTCACCAACGAGTCCGTAGGGTTTACTATTGCATGTAGAATCACTAGGCGTCACATACACACTTTTGAACATTAAAGCGCCTTGGACAAACGAGTTATATGGTGTAATGATGTTACGCCTATACTCACGTAGTGACACTGTTATTAGGGTGTCGGTAGCATATAATACTTGCTGTTCAGATTCTTTGCTTACGCGATAAGGTGGGTTTCACTACTCTTTTCTCAAAAGCATGCGTCTCGGGTTGAGACAACTACTTAACGTTTCTAGTCCGGTTCGGGACTACTTTTACACATCCCGGGTATGGGGTGCATGGTTCACGTGGTGAATCTATTTTTACTAATTCATATATATGTCCTTGATGAACTAAACCAAACACATCGTTTAAGTCCTTCAAAATACCGAATCAATTGCCGGTTGGGCAAGCGGGTTAATTAGTTGATAGCGCTATTAGGTCTAACAAACCTCACATCGTGCTGGGAGCACGGATGTGAACTATTAGCTTCAAACATAATCATTGTTGATGGGCAATGACGCAAGGCACTTTTCTCCCGGTTATGGGAACTTGTTCATTAGTAGTTCGGTATTCGCCGGTTTTAGTTATCATGAGTGGGCTAGCTACCCCTGGCATATGAATTAGCTGTTTACTTGTGGCCAAGGAGGCCGACGTTCTTACTTATTGTTATGTGGTCTGTGAGACCGACACTTTCATTTGGGTACATGGTTTGGGAAACCTACGCTTTTACTTACTCACCTACTTTACTTAGTGAACTCACCAACATTGTTTGTTGACCCACGATTTACATGCTTTTGCAGGTAGTTAGCTTCCGGTGCCAGGATTAGAAAGCACTGTACACTTCACTGCATTTGGGCTCTCGGGCATACACATAAATTATATATTATGCTTTCGTATGGTTTTAATTTGGGTGCGTTGTTTTGCGCATGGTTTTAAAAGGTTTAAATTGGTTTACGCTTCCGCAGCTTAACTAAACTTGGTTTTTGAAAACGAACTAAATGGTTTGGGCATTTAGAGTTCGTTCCTGTGACTTATGGCTATGGGATCCTGGTATGTCACGCGCCTCGCGGTATAAACCCCGCAGTGGAAATTTGAGGGTGTGACAGATTGGTATCAGAGCCATTGGTAATAGTGAACTAGGACTGCATGTTGAGTCTAGTCTATAATCATCATAGCATAAGTACACTCACAACTTAAGTGCACAACTAGCTATTAGCTACATATATCTACAACATATGATTTCGGGAGATATGTTATCTCCTAGTTCTAGACTTAATTCTTAACACGTCAATGGTGGGAACCTAGGGTTACACCAGGTGGCGCATTACTGGGAGTAATATCCTAACTAACCTCATGGACGAGGAGACAACAATAGTACAAGGGAGGGAGCCTTGCGAGCGTTATGGCGCACGTACACAGGAAGCTGCACGATGCGCATGACGTGGTACCATTAAATCAACTATGAAGGAATTCGAATGCTGAGACTTATCTTTTGTCACTTAGCAAGGAGACAATTAGTTTCTGTTCCTTGCTGCTTGATCTTTCTTACCCCCATTCGAAACTCAGACGGGGCTGGGTTACGCATATAGAACTTATTTCTTACTTTAGTACCTTACGCCTAGTATGAGCGGGCGGACGTATGACTGCATATTCCTGTTACTCATAAGTATATGGTAGATTCATGGGAACACATTAGATCGGGACTTGTTACACACACTCTTGGGGAGTTACGTAAAGCCTGCGATGTAATGCAACATCACAAGGGAGGATGAAACCTACTAATGGCTGATAGTCACGATTGGAGGAACGAGTGGTATAGCTCACCACTAAACTGGTTCACATAGGACTAGAGAAGGAGATTGTACGTGATGAGAACCATATAACACTGACATCGCAAAAGAGGAAGGATAAGAGATGAAAGGGGAACCTGAGCAGGACGAGCACACGGAAAGTGAGGATGAAGGCTCTACTATCTAGACAAAGCATGGCGACGATTGGCTCTTACCTTTTCTTACCTATCTTTTCTTTCATTTTCCTTTGCTAACTTAGATAAGACTGAGTTCTTATGATCAACGATAGGGTGGTTGAGGCCCTCGCATCTTTCCAAGCTAGTAAAGATCTATTTTGCTAAACCATTCTTTTCCCCTGACTTCCACATTTGAACTTTCTTATACCTTGAACGTACATCGTATTTTCAAGCCTTTTATTGGTTGTAAACCTCGATAACTCCAACGGAACTGAAGGAGACCGTATGATTGCTTCGATAGCATAAGACTTTGCCATGTGCATTTGTCCCAGGCAGGATGGAGTAATGTACACTACATGCACACTCGATGAGTTACAGATACCTGGAAGGAGAACGTGACACCCTGTGGTGAAATCTAGAAACCTTGTTATATAAAGACGGATGGGTCTAAGATCGACGCCTACACTACCAAGCTATAGGAGATAGCCACTATAGGCTCAAATCTATTTAACCTACCTTACAAATGGATCGAACTCTATACCGAAAGGGTGGGCCCCTCAGATTAGTGGCTTGGCTACTACGGCTCACCTACCCAGAATATAACAAACCTTTCACCTGGCTCACAAACTCACCGACGAGGCTGTTGAGCATGGTACTTTTCCGAAGCAGGGTGCTTCATCTTCTACTTTTGGTAATAACAAGAGAACGTGAGATAGTATGCGGTATAAGTCCTTCAACAATAACCACAATAGTAACAACAACAATGGGGCTCGTGGAGGAGCATTTGTGATGGGCTCTGGGGAGGCCAGGACTGATAACAACGACGTGACGGATACGTGTTCCTTAAACGACACTCTCGCTTCTGTTTTATATGATGCTGGTGCAGACTATAGTTTTGTGTCATCAAAACTTAGCAAATAACTAGGGATAGTTCCTACACTTCTTGATACCCCGTACTCTATAGAGTTAGCTGATGGGAAGCCTGTTAAGGTAACCCACATCCATCGTGACTGTAAGCTCGAACTAGATGGACAGTTGTTTGCCATCGACCTTTTACCTATCACCCTAGGAAGCTTTGATCTCGTGGTTGCCATGGACTGGCTGTCCAAGCAACACGCTGAAATTCTCTGTCAAGAGAAGATTGTTCGTATCCCTCTCCCTAGTGGAGAATTCTTATCTGTCCAGGGTGATCCTGGTAGTACCATGATGGGCATCATCTCTTTCCTGAAAGCCTAGAAGTGTATTCGGAAGGGCTACCCAGCCATATTGGCTAACATTTCTGATACTCGAGCTGAAGTTGAAACAAAAATTGAGGACATCCCTGTAGTTCAGAATATTCCAGATGTCTTCCCAGAGGAATTACCCGGACTTCCACCTGTTCGACAAGTGGAATTTCAAATTGACCGTGCACCAGGAGCCGCCCCAGTTGCGCGTGCACCATACCGCCTTGCACCAGGCGAACTTCAAGAACTATCCACCCAACTCCAAGAGCTATTGGACAGGGGTTTCATTAGACCTCGTTCTTCACCTTGGGGAACTCCAGTCTTATTTGTTAAGAAAAAGGATGGGAGTTCCCGTATGTGTATCGATTACCAGGAATTGAACAAGGTGACAATTAAAAACCGCTACCCTTTACCTCGTATTGATGATCTATTCGACCAGCTTTAGGGGTCGAGTTTCTATTCCAAGATTGACCTAAGGTCGGGGTATCATCAACTGAGAGTCCGAGAGGAGGATGTGCCAAAGACAGCCTTTCGAACTCGTTATGGGCACTATGAATTTTTGGTAATGCCCTTCGGGCTGACCAATGCACCAGCTGTGTTCATGGACCTCATGAACCGTGTGTGCAAACCCTATCTAGACAAATTTGTCATAGTGTTCATAGACGACATTCTGATCTATTCCAAGAGTAGGGGAGAGCACGAGCAACACCTACGACTGATCTTGGAATTTCTGAAAAGTGAGCAGTTATATGCAAAATTCTCCAAGTGCGACTTCTGGATTCGTGAGATCCAATTCTGGGGTCATGTGGTGAACGAGGCAGGAATACAGGTCGATCCCGCTAAGATTGATGCGATTAAAAGATGGGAGGCCCCTAAGAACTCCCACGGAGGTCCGATAAATCCTTGGCCTTGCAGGTTATTATCGCAGATTCATTCAGGGATTCTCAAAAATCGCGCAACCCCTCACTGCTTTAACACAGAAGGGGATTACCTACAAGTGGGGAGATGCCCAAGAACCTGCTTTTCTGATACTAAAGACTAAACCTTGCAGTGCTCCGATATTATCGTTGCCTGAGGGTACAGAGGACTTTGTAGTATATTGTGATGCGTCTATCCAAGGTTTAGGGTGCGTACTGATCCAACGTGATAAGGTAATTGCATATGCATCGCGGCAACTGAAGGTCCATGAGAAGAATTACCCCACTCATGATTTGAAACTGGGAGCGGTGGTTTTCGCTCTCAAAATCTGGAGACACTACCTCCACGGAACGAAGTGCACAATCTTCACAGATCATAAGAGTCTTCAGCACATATTTGATCAGAAGGTCCTAAACATACGGCAACGACGATGGGTCGAACTCTTGAATGATTATGACTGTGCTATCAAGTACCATCCAGGGAAAGCTAACGTAGTAGTTGATGCCCTGAGCCGTAAAGAAACGAAACCCAAACGTGTGCGAGCCTTACAACTTACCATACACTCTAACCTGCCTGATAAAATACGTGAAGCTCAAGGCGAGGCCTTGAAAAAGGAAAACATCGGGTTAGAAACATTGCATGGTGCTGGCAAGCACCTAGAACTGAAGTCGGATGGGCTTCAGTACTTTATGGATCGAGTCTGGATTCCACGTTCAGGGGATCTTAGACAACTAGTGCTCGATGGGGCACACACCCCTCGTTATTCGGTACATCCTAGTTCGGATAAAATGTACCGAGATCTCAAACTCTTTACTGGTGACCAAACATGAAAGCTGAGAAAGTCACTTATGTTAGTAAGTGCTTAACGTGTGCCAAGGTTAGGATTGAATATCAGAAACCTTCGGGCCCACTTTAGCAACCGGAAAATCCCATGTGGAGATGGGATGGTATTTCCATGGACTTTATCACCAAACTTCCTAAAACGCCCAGCGGGCACGATATGATTTGGGTCATTATTGACCGTTTGACCAAATCAGCGCATTTCATGGCAATTAGAGAGGCGGACATGTTGGAACGTCTAGCCGCTTTTGTATTACGAAAATTGTCTCTAGGCATGGGATGCCTACTTCTATCATATCGGATCACGACGCGCGATCTACTTCCCATTTTTGGGAAACTCTCCAAATTGCTTTGGGAACTCATTTGGACATGAGCGCAGCCTATCACTCCCAGACGGATGGATAGAGTGAACGTACCATCCAAACACTAGAAGATCTACTGCGAGCGTGCGTGGTGGACTTTGGAAACAGTTGGGACAAGCACTTGCCTTTGATTGAATTCTCTTATAACAATAGTTATGACACTACGATCCAGTGTGCACTTTTTGAGGCACTTTATGAACGGGAGTGCAAATCCCCCATATGTTGGACTGAAGTTGGGGATAGCCAACTGACAGGTTCCGAACTTGTGCACCAAACTTCTGAGAAGACAGTGCAATCAGAAAACGGATGGCTGCTACTCTTGAGCGACAGAAAAGCTACGCTGATAAGCGTAGGAAACTTGTAGAGCTCCGGAATGGGAACAAGGTACTATTAAAGGTGTCACCTTGAAAAGGTGTGACACGCTTTGGAAAACGGGGGATGATGAACCCGTAAAACGTTGGACCATTCGAGATGGTTGATGGGATTGGTCTGGTAGCTTACAGGTTAAACCTGCTTAACAAACTTGGTAGGATACACGATGTATCCCACATATCGTACCGAATCTATAGAAATGCCTGTTGGATACAACACTGATGGTGCCACTGGAGGAGATTGTGACATCCGTCACTTTTCATTGTATTCTTTCTATTATTACCTGTACGTCATAATTCAAATAATAAACGTGACATTATTCTTGAGCGTTTAATTCGGGTTCGTTTAATCATAGATAATAATAATAATAATAATAATAATTATTATGTTGAGGCCCACCTGATGGAGCCCAACAGCCTCCAAGCCCAGCCCAAACCCAAATGTCTAGCCCATCACCCAAGGCCCAATCCCCCTTAGGCTGTTTCAAAAAATAAAAACAATTATCTGCTTTGGCCGGGGTTCGAACCCGCGCCAAAGCCACAGCTACACACAAACATAACCATCTGGGCTGGACCCTTGTATCTGTTATAACCCGGACACGTTTTATATAAATATACACCTTTAAAACCTCACAGTTGACAAGGAAAGTCAACTGTGGGTTGCCATGTTAATCAATCCGTCCCATTAACGAATAATTGATTCATATTTGGTAAATTAGTGTGATTATCGGCCTAATGCAACTCGTATACACGTCCATTACACGTCAATTGTTGACTAATTGAATCAATACACGCGTATAGTATTAATCGTAGGTCAAACATTCCAATTGAACTCACCTTCGATCCTCAGTATAAATAGAGGTGCTACGAACCTTAACAACTCGCTCACTCATCTTCCTAAACCTCCAATTGTTCTAAACATCTCTGTTAATTTCCTTCTTGCACGACGTTTGACTTTGGTCTTTGACCAGTCAATTATACACGATTACACACTGTAAGCTTAATATTCTTGATGGGTTTTATTCACCGGCGTTCACTCATCAAAAGCCCTAACATCAATTGGGCTAGTGATGAGTGAATTGCATTATTGCAGAATCTAGGGTTTATACGTGTGATTTGGGGATAATCCTGTTTTTGCATATGATATTTATTTAATTTAAAACAAGAAAACTCACAACCACCGGCCTAGGCCAAGTGGTTGTGACCATGGTCCACAACAGGGGTCACCCGGGTTCGAGTCCCGGCTCTGACCGGTTTTGTTTCTTTTTCTCTTCTTTTCTTTTTAAATACAAACAATTAAATATATATAAATATTAAATCCTTTTAAATCTTTTAAATTCTTTTTAAAATACCAAAACTATTTTATAATTTCTAAAAAAATTACATTTGTTTAATCTGTTATAAAAGTTTCATTTATAATTTTTATTTTTCAGAAATTCATTTATTTAATATTTATAATAATTAAATCATTTTTAATCTATTAGATTTATAAAAATCCATTTATACATCAAAACAATTTTATTAATTTCTCCAAAATTTATCCTGACTTTATTTAAAGTTAAACTTTACTGAAATAATTTTTAATTCAGTAAAATCATTTATTTTATATTTTTAATCAATTTTTGTTAGATTTAATCATAATTAAATCATAACAAATCCAATTTTCATCATTTTTGCACCAAAATTTTATACAAATTATTTTTAATCATTTAGAACAGAAATATGATTTTTAAAATAAGAATTCTTTAATTTTAGTATTTTTAAATATTAAAGTTAAATAATGACTATTTATAAATAAATAGATTTAAAAATCTATTTTAAATGAAATAATTTTATAAAAATTATTTCTATACTTCAAACACTTTATTGTGTATATCCTAAATTCAAATTTCATTAAAAGACTTTTATTTATTTATTTATTAAATTTCTCATAATTAACAAACAATTTGTTTATTAACACAAATAAACGTAATCCCCAATTCGAAGCCCTAGATATACATGCATCCTAGAGTTATTTCACTCACACAATATCAATTACTTTAGGTTAATCTTTTGGGAGAAATCTCAAGTTCATATTTCGTTGTCCAGTCCAATTTCAAGTTACTACGTAAACAGTGAGTATTCCTACCCCTTTTTGCTTTTATACATTTTTGGGGTGTTACATGTACACTATTACAATTTCAAATACAAGTTTACATTTTTACAATACAATTCTAGTACTATGTGCATTGCTTACAACGTGCTTTATGCTTAGACATTACATGTGGATTACATTTGTACTTAGTGAAATCATTAACATGGTACAAGCCGACCTTAACATTGGATAGCGCTATTTGGATTGACAACCCGCCTAGGTTGATTCTCCCCCTTTTTCATCGGAGAATCCGTGGCCATTGTTAAGTTATTATCCACTTGTTGGATAAGTACACTACAGTTCATACAGTACATTATACAGTCACAGGGTTGATTTCGCTCATTTGTTGATACATGGTTTACATATTTGCACTGTAGCTTGCACTTGAATTGTATAACTTTTAATCTACTATATATATCAAAACTAGGAATGCTCACCAACATTTCTTATGTTGACCAAACCTATTTTTGTACATGTTTCAGGTGCAGTTTGATCAAGATACTTTTAGCGCTTTATTATGCAGTTATTTCATTATTTATGTTTCATTTAAGACCTTGTATTTCCATTTTCCTTGTAAGACAATTTTTGGGTTTCATTTAATAATATTTACATTTAAGTACCATGTGCTTTTGAACAATCGTCACTACGTGACACCTCGATGATTCCGCCATCGGTTGGGGTGTTACAGATTGGTATCAGAGCCATGGTTATAGGGAATTAGGTTATTAGAATGCCTTTTAGCCTAGACTATAACCGAATTTCAACTTTCAGGTACAACACTTCCTAATTTATCAACCCTCTCATTACCCTTCACTTTCCTTCCTTAATCTTTCCCTTTCTTCTCCTTTTCTCCTCATCTTTCATCATGACGTATAAAGGATGGTGTCCTACAAGGAGTGGAAAGACTACATCATCATGGAGCGGGAGCAGTACCTTTCATAAAGACACTCTTAGGCATAATGCCTACTCTTATTTTGCTCCTTCAAAGTTGTTGAACTTTAATGAGTGTGAAAAAGGACACGTGCAATCTGGAAGGGTGGACGCCTGTACACTGGGTTTTCTGGCATAGGCAAGCATAACGCATAAATCCATTTACGGACCTGTTATGCTTACCTGGGGATTCCTGGAGTGAGTGTCCACTTATAGGCTAAAGCATGTCTTCTTTGATCACCATTGGGCTCAATTTCTTTGAAAAGTCAACGTTCTTGTTGGGCTTTATAGCTAGACAAGGGCAACCCAAACATGTTATACATATATATTTCAAATGATATACCTTTATTTCACATACGATATCTTGTGATCATAACTCTTATGCACTATTACACTTACATTTATTAATCTCATAACTTTTCATTGACTGTCTTGTAGATGTCTGCTCGCCGTATGCTCCGTGATGCTAGCTAACGCACTGTTCGTGCCTCTGGACAACGTTCTGATCGTCGCCTTGCTTCTCTTGTCGCTGAGCAAATTGCTGCAGTGATTCCGAATCTTGTTAGTGAGTTAACCCAGAACAGCAACAGTACCAATACTGAGGGTGCAACTCAAACTCGGTGTACCTTCAAACACTTCAACTCATGCAATCCCACGAAGTTTACTGGAGAGGAGGGTGCTACTGGCCTCCTCCAATGGTTTGAAAGTATGGAAAGTACCTTCGTGAACAGCGAGTGTCCTGACAACCTCCGCGTTCGCTATGCTACCAGTGTCCTTCAAAAGGGGGCATTGACCTGGTGGAATGGTGAGAAGCGTAATCGGGGCGCTGATGTTGCTCTATCCTTGTCTTGGACTGAGGTCAAGGAACTTATGATCGCCAAGTTCTGCCCTAGGAATGAAATGAGGAAGCTAGAGGAAGAGTTCCATGGGTTAAAACAGGACAGTGGTGAAAATCTTGCATACAACACTCGTTATCATGAGCTCAGTATTTTGGTTCCACACATGGTTACCCCGGTCTCTCGAGCAATCGAGAAGTATATTGAGGGACTGCCTGACCTAATTCAAGATGTAGTCACTGGAAGCAGACCCACTACGGTGGAAGAAGCCATTCAGCTCGCAGCCTCCTTGACTGACAAGCACGTCAAAAAGGGAAATTTGGTTAGGAAAGGAACCAAGAAACCAACTGAGAAGACCCCCACCCCTACTACTGAATCATCAAGAGTTGCTGTAGACAATACCGGTTCCAACACTAGGAAGCGGAAGGCCAAGGGTAGAAACTATGCTGTTGTGGCCCCAGTAACTCAGGCTCCAATAGCACAGGCTCCAATGGCTCAGGCTCCTCCTGTTAAGAAGGTTTACAGTGGAAACTTACCCAAGTGTGCCACCTGTCAGTACCATCACCCCGCAAATTTTCCTTGCCGCCACTGTACCACCTGTGGTAGGTATGGTCATGTAGCTGCCACATGTCGATCTACGTTTCGACCTCAACCTATTAATGCTCAACCTGTTAACCCTCAACCAGCTCGCCAAAACCCACAACCTATAGCATATGGTCGAGCTTGCTTCAATTGTGGTGATCCGAACCACTTCAGAAACCAATGTCCAGCACTTGTCCCAGCAAACCATGCAGCAAACCCAGTGGCTCGTGGTCGAGCTTTCAACATCAATGCAACAGAAGCTCAGGAAACAAATGACGTGGTGAATGGTACGTTTTTACTTGATGGTCGTTATGCTTCAATTTTATTTGATACTGGTGCGGATAAAAGTTTTGTGTCATTAGCATTCGAACCTCTATTATCTCACACTCGCTCTAGATTAGGAGCGCCTTTCACAGTCGAGGTCGCAGATGGTAAACCCATCTCAATCGATTCTATCATTCTGGGTTGTACTCTTAGCCTTAACGAACATGACTTCACCATTGATCTTATACCCATGAAATTGGGAAGCTTTGATGTTATCGTGGGTATGGATTGGCTTTCTAAACATCATGCCGAAGTTGTCTGCTTTGAGAAATTTATTCGGTTTCCTCTCGCATCGGGTGACTTTTTACGAGTTTATGGTGAGAAACCATCCAGTGGTCTTAAACTCATGTCTTGCACCCAAGCACAGAAATATCTACGCAAGAAATACGTAGCTTTCTTGGCCCATATTGTGGAAAAGAAAAGTAAAGACAAGAGTATTCAAGATGTTCCTGTTGTTCGTGAGTTTCCCGAAGTTTTTCCTGATGATTTACCGGGACTTCCACCAGTGCGTCCTGTCGAATTTCGTATTGATCTTGTACCTGGTGCTACGCCCGTTGCTAAATCTCCATACCGCCTTGCACCTTCCGAGATGCAAGAACTTGCAAGTCAACTTCAAGAGTTGGCGGACAAGGGTTTCATTCGTCCCAGCTCATCACCTTGGGGAGCTCCAGTCCTATTTGTAAAGAAGAAGGATGGATCTTTCCGTATGTGTATTGATTATCGGGAGTTGAATAAGCTCACTATTAAAAACCGGTACCCTTTACCTCGCATTGATGACCTCTTTGATCAACTTCAAGGTTCGACTTGTTTCTCAAAGATCGATCTTCGTTCGGGATATCATCAGCTACGAGTCCATGAAGACGACATTCCAAAAACAGCTTTCCGTACACGTTATGGGCATTACGAGTTTATGGTTATGCCTTTCGGGCTAACGAATGCACCCGCTGTCTTCATGGATCTCATGAATCGCGTGTGCAAACCCTTCTTGGATAAGTTCGTAATTGTTTTCATCGATGACATTCTCATCTACTCTAAGACCAAATCAGCCCACGAGCAACACCTTAGACAAATTTTGGGTCTTTTGAAGAATGAACAACTGTATGCCAAATTCTCCAAGTGTGAATTCTGGCTTAAAGAGGTTCAATTTTTGGGACACATTATCAGTGAAAAGGGTATACACGTGGATCCAGCTAAGATTGAGGCTGTTAAGAATTGGATTACACCCAAGTCTCCCACGGAAGTTCGCTCTTTTCTTGGCTTAGCGGGTTATTATCGTCGATTTATTCTCAACTTTTCCAAGATTGCTTTACCTCTCACTTCCTTGACCCATAAGGATAAACCATATGTATGGGGACCCAGTCAGGAAGAAGCATTCCAGACTTTGAAGCAGAAACTGTGTGATGCTCCAATCCTCACCCTACCGGACGGCAGTGAGGATTTCGTGGTTTACTGTGATGCCTCTAATCAAGGCCTTGGTTGTGTTCTCATGCAACGAGGCAAGGTTATAGCATATGCATCACGACAACTGAAAAACCATGAGAAAAATTACACTACCCATGATCTTGAGCTCGGAGCGGTCGTCTTCGCACTTAAGATTTGGCGTCACTATTTATATGGTACAAAATGTGTGATCTTCACTGACCACAAGAGTCTTCAACACATTTTCAACCAGAAAGATCTGAACATACGACAACGACGATGGGTCGAGTTGTTAAATGACTACGACTGCGAGATTCGCTACCATCCTGGCAAAGCGAATGTTGTAGCCGATGCCCTTAGTCGTAAAGGTCATGCCCAGCTTTATTGTGCTCAGGTCCAGTCCGATATTAAACTCCGCATTATTGAAGCCCAACATATCTCTGTTACTGAGGGCAACATGTACGAAGAAATGTCGTGTGGAGCCGAAAATCAGTTGGAAACCAAAAATGGCTTACTTTATTTCATGAACCGTCTTTGGATCCCTGATCGTGACAACCTGCGTACCTTCCTCATGGACGAGTCCCATAAGTCTCGTTATTCCATTCACCCTGGTGCAGATAAGATGTATCAGGATCTGCGTACTTTGTATTGGTGGCCCGGTATGAAAAAGGACATAGCTCTTTATGTAGCTAAATGCCTTACTTGTTCTAAAGTCAAAGCTGAGCACCAACGTCCATCTGGTTTACTTGTGCAACCAGAAATACCAGTGTGGAAGTGGGAGAACATTGCTATGGACTTCATCACGAAGCTTCCACGCACTACTCGCGGGCATGACAGTATCTGGGTTATTGTCGATCGTTTGACCAAATCTGCTCACTTCCTACCCATTCGTGAGACCTACACAGCTGAGAAACTGGCTAAGATTTACATCAGTGAGATTGTCAGCCGTCATGGTATTCCTCTAGACATTATTTCCGATCGTGATAGCTGGTTTACTTCTCGTTTTTGGCAGACATTTCAGTCCGCACTTGGTACACAACTAAATCTTAGCACGGCTTATCACCCACAGACGGATGGCCAAACTGAACGAACCATCCAAACATTGGAGGATATGCTTCGAGCGTGCATCATCGACTTTGGTGGTAATTGGGACACGCACCTACCCTTGGTTGAGTTCTCGTATAATAACAGCTACCATTCCAGTATTAACATGGCACCATTTGAGGCACTCTACGGTCGCAAATGTCGTTCCCCTGTGTGTTGGAGCGAGGTTGGTGAAACACAAATCACCGGTCCCGAACTAATACAAGAAACGACAGACAAAATTCATCGCATTCGTGAGAACTTACAAGTTGCTCGAAGCAGACAAAAGAGCTATGCCGATCAAAGGCGCAAGCCTCTAGAATTCCAAGTCGGGGACATGGTACTTCTCAAGGTTTCACCTTGGAAGGGTGTATTTCGGTTTGGAAAGAAAGGGAAACTTGCACCACGATTCGTAGGCCCTTTTAAAATCCTTGAACGAGTTGGGAAAGTAGCTTACAAGCTTGACTTACCACCGGAGCTCAATAATGTTCATCCAACGTTTCATGTTTCTAATCTCAAGAAGTGTCTGGCTGAAGATAACCTCCATGTTCCTTTAGAGGATATCCAGATTGACGAATCGATGCGCTTCATAGAGAAACCTGTGGAGATTATGGATCGAGATGTCAAGACGCTTAAGCGAAGCCGAATTCCTATTGTAAAAGTTCGTTGGGAATCCAAACGAGGCCCAGAGTTTACTTGGGAGCGTGAGGACCAAATGATGTCTAAGTATCCTCACCTCTTTCCAGAGACTACCACTTGAAGTAATTTCGGGACGAAATTTCTAAAAGTAGGGGATGCTGTGACATCCGTCACTTTTCATTGTATTCTTTCTATTATTACCTGTACGTCATAATTCAAATAATAAACGTGACATTATTCTTGAGCGTTTAATTCGGGTTCGTTTAATCATAGATAATAATAATAATAATAATAATAATTATTATGTTGAGGCCCACCTGATGGAGCCCAACAGCCTCCAAGCCCAGCCCAAACCCAAATGTCTAGCCCATCACCCAAGGCCCAATCCCCCTTAGGCTGTTTCAAAAAATAAAAACAATTATCTGCTTTGGCCGGGGTTCGAACCCGCGCCAAAGCCACAGCTACACACAAACATAACCATCTGGGCTGGACCCTTGTATCTGTTATAACCCGGACACGTTTTATATAAATATACACCTTTAAAACCTCACAGTTGACAAGGAAAGTCAACTGTGGGTTGCCATGTTAATCAATCCATCCCATTAACGAATAATTGATTCATATTTGGTAAATTAGTGTGATTATCGGCCTAATGCAACTCGTATACACGTCCATTACACGTCAATTGTTGACTAATTGAATCAATACACGCGTATAGTATTAATCGTAGGTCAAACATTCCAATTGAACTCACCTTCGATCCTCAGTATAAATAGAGGTGCTACGAACCTTAACAACTCGCTCACTCATCTTCCTAAACCTCCAATTGTTCTAAACATCTCTGTTAATTTCCTTCTTGCACGACGTTTGACTTTGGTCTTTGACCAGTCAATTATACACGATTACACACTGTAAGCTTAATATTCTTGATGGGTTTTATTCACCGGCGTTCACTCATCAAAAGCCCTAACATCAATTGGGCTAGTGATGAGTGAATTGCATTATTGCAGAATCTAGGGTTTATACGTGTGATTTGGGGATAATCCTGTTTTTGCATATGATATTTATTTAATTTAAAACAAGAAAACTCACAACCACCGGCCTAGGCCAAGTGGTTGTGACCATGGTCCACAACAGGGGTCACCCGGGTTCGAGTCCCGGCTCTGACCGGTTTTGTTTCTTTTTCTCTTCTTTTCTTTTTAAATACAAACAATTAAATATATATAAATATTAAATCCTTTTAAATCTTTTAAATTCTTTTTAAAATACCAAAACTATTTTATAATTTCTAAAAAAATTACATTTGTTTAATCTGTTATAAAAGTTTCATTTATAATTTTTATTTTTCAGAAATTCATTTATTTAATATTTATAATAATTAAATCATTTTTAATCTATTAGATTTATAAAAATCCATTTATACATCAAAACAATTTTATTAATTTCTCCAAAATTTATCCTGACTTTATTTAAAGTTAAACTTTACTGAAATAATTTTTAATTCAGTAAAATCATTTATTTTATATTTTTAATCAATTTTTGTTAGATTTAATCATAATTAAATCATAACAAATCCAATTTTCATCATTTTTGCACCAAAATTTTATACAAATTATTTTTAATCATTTAGAACAGAAATATGATTTTTAAAATAAGAATTCTTTAATTTTAGTATTTTTAAATATTAAAGTTAAATAATGACTATTTATAAATAAATAGATTTAAAAATCTATTTTAAATGAAATAATTTTATAAAAATTATTTCTATACTTCAAACACTTTATTGTGTATATCCTAAATTCAAATTTCATTAAAAGACTTTTATTTATTTATTTATTAAATTTCTCATAATTAACAAACAATTTGTTTATTAACACAAATAAACGTAATCCCCAATTCGAAGCCCTAGATATACATGCATCCTAGAGTTATTTCACTCACACAATATCAATTACTTTAGGTTAATCTTTTGGGAGAAATCTCAAGTTCATATTTCGTTGTCCAGTCCAATTTCAAGTTACTACGTAAACAGTGAGTATTCCTACCCCTTTTTGCTTTTATACATTTTTGGGGTGTTACATGTACACTATTACAATTTCAAATACAAGTTTACATTTTTACAATACAATTCTAGTACTATGTGCATTGCTTACAACGTGCTTTATGCTTAGACATTACATGTGGATTACATTTGTACTTAGTGAAATCATTAACATGGTACAAGCCGACCTTAACATTGGATAGCGCTATTTGGATTGACAACCCGCCTAGGTTGATTCTCCCCCTTTTTCATCGGAGAATCCGTGGCCATTGTTAAGTTATTATCCACTTGTTGGATAAGTACACTACAGTTCATACAGTACATTATACAGTCACAGGGTTGATTTCGCTCATTTGTTGATACATGGTTTACATATTTGCACTGTAGCTTGCACTTGAATTGTATAACTTTTAATCTACTATATATATCAAAACTAGGAATGCTCACCAACATTTCTTATGTTGACCAAACCTATTTTTGTACATGTTTCAGGTGCAGTTTGATCAAGATACTTTTAGCGCTTTATTATGCAGTTATTTCATTATTTATGTTTCATTTAAGACCTTGTATTTCCATTTTCCTTGTAAGACAATTTTTGGGTTTCATTTAATAATATTTACATTTAAGTACCATGTGCTTTTGAACAATCGTCACTACGTGACACCTCGATGATTCCGCCATCGGTTGGGGTGTTACAGAGATCCAGGTGGACGATCGGCTACGGTTCATGGAAGAACCAGTGGAGATTCTTGAGCGGGGCGTCAAGAAACTCAAACAGAACACTATACCTATTATTAACGTACAATGGAATTCCCGTCTAGGACCGGAATACACGTGGGAGCGCAGAGATCAGATGCGGCTCAAATATCCACACCTCTTTTCTGAACCTGAACTTGTGCATAGATCAAATGCCGAACATAAAGCAGCTCGCTCAAAGTGAATTTCGGGGCGAAATTCCTTTCAACTTGGGGATGATGTGACATCCGGAAACCAAGCATACATTTTTTTTAGCTGGCTTTACTGTTTACTTGCTGAATTTCGGGACGAAATTCTTTTCAACTTGGGGATGATGTGATACCCCGAAAATTCAGGTTCTCACTTTAACTAAACTCTAGTTACATTTCCTTGCATTATACTTAACTAGGGTTAGTTAAATAAGACATACGTGCATGGTTGTGAGTCAATGTGTGATTGCATGATTAGTGAACCTCGGACGTTGGTGAAAAATAAACTTATGTGTCTCGGTGATACCTGACAAACTTATGTGAAAACCATACGTGATTATGTGAACCTAAACCGAACACGTTAATAGAAATCATTAAAAGTGGAGCATGAGGTTGATTAGGGTCTTAATGCATGGGGTTACACTTGTTACGGTCCGAAATAACGAAAACGCCGAAGGATAACGCGCCGGGAGACGAAACGAGGCAAGAGCGCGCCACCCGGTCCTGTGAGCGGCCGCTCACAGGCACCGAGCGGCCGCTCAATGAGACCTGACGGGTCTAAACCGCCTCAAACTTATATTTAAGCATCCTTAACTCCCATGAAACCCCCATACTCAACCCTAATCGCCCCCTTACTGCCCCACACGAATATTTCACTCAAACAACCTCTGCTAAGGCTCAAGATCATCAATTGGGAGGCTCCAAGGCGCGCGATTGATCGATTGGGAGAGCTAAGGGTATATTTTACGATTTCTTATGTTTCTATCTTGTGTTTTCATTAATAAAAATCATATAATAAGTTTGTCTAGGTCTGAATGGGTTTATAAAACATTAAAGCATGAATCTTTTTGAAGATTAAATGGATTAAACATACTCATAAACGCTTAGTAACATCGTAGGATACTTGTTGCGCAAGTAATTGGTGTTTTGATTCTTAAAGCTTTGATCTTGACATGTTTAGTCATAGAATCTGATGAAATAGGTATTAGGAATGTTCTGTGTTGATGATTGATGAATGTTAATAGTTTTTGTGCACACGGTAGGCGATTAAAGTATGATTTAGGCGAAACTAAAATCTGGACAGAATGGTTAGTCAAATTTGTAGGAGCTGTAACACGGCTCTAACATAATAATTTTAGTGTTTTCTTGGCATGGTTAGGTCACACCTGGTCTTAGCTTTTCATAATGGGTAAAATCATGTATTTTGGACGTCGGATGAGTCGTTTTTGGAATTTTAATTGATTAGGGGTCATATCAGATTTTCGGATTTGTAAATTGGGCTAAATTTAAATGGTCATAACTTGAGATTTACAAGGAGTTAGGTTATGAAATTTTTACAGTAGGTCAATAATGGAAAAATAGAGCTTTTCCAAGTGGATTCATCTCGTTTGGATGAATACACAATTTTTAAGAATTTTCCTACTAAACTGACCTGTTGAGGAAATTTTCTGAATACTGCTGTGTTGTACGAATTTTTATAATTTTTGTGTTTGGAATTAAGACAAAACAAAAATAGGTATTGCCAAGTGAATCCCAAAGAAAATTCAGTAAAAATTTGGGAGGATAACTCACTGGTTTACTATTTTAAATAAATTCGTTTTTGATGGCGCACAATTTGTCCTGAAAACACAGATTGTGTATTATGTGCTTATGTGATTACTTGAGGTCTTAGGTGATCTAAAATTGACATATAACGGAAGTACACATGTTTACGACACATACGGGCTGTAGAAACTAATTATAACCAACTCATTCACCAACGAGTCCGTAGGGTTTACTATTGCATGTAGAATCACTAGGCGTCACATACACACTTTTGAACATTAAAGCGCCTTGGACAAACGAGTTATATGGTGTAATGATGTTACGCCTATACTCACGTAGTGACACTGTTATTAGGGTGTCGGTAGCATATAATACTTGCTGTTCGGATTCTTTGCTTACGCGATAAGGTGAGTTTCACTACTCTTTTCTCAAAAGCATGCGTCTCGGGTTGAGACAACTACTTAACGTTTCTAGTCCGGTTCGGGACTACTTTTACACATCCCGGGTATGGGGTGCATGGTTCACGTGGTGAATCTATTTTTACTAATTCATATATATGTCCTTGATGAACTAAACCAAACACATCGTTTAAGTCCTTCAAAATACCGAATCAATTGCCGGTTGGGCAAGCGGGTTAATTAGTTGATAGCGCTATTAGGTCTAACAAACCTCACATCGTGCTGGGAGCACGGATGTGAACTATTAGCTTCAAACATAGTCATTGTTGATGGGCAATGACGCAAGGCACTTTTCTCCCGGTTATGGGAACTTGTTCATTAGTAGTTCGGTATTCGCCGGTTTTAGTTATCATGAGTGGGCTAGCTACCCCTGGCATATGAATTAGCTGTTTACTTGTGGCCAAGGAGGCCGACGTTCTTACTTATTGTTATGTGGTCTGTGAGACCGACACTTTCATTTGGGTACATGGTTTGGGAAACCTACGCTTTTACTTACTCACCTACTTTACTTAGTGAACTCACCAACATTGTTTGTTGACCCACGATTTACATGCTTTTGCAGGTAGTTAGCTTCCGGTGCCAGGATTAGAAAGCACTGTACACTTCACTGCATTTGGGCTCTCGGGCATACACATAAATTATATATTATGCTTTCGTATGGTTTTAATTTGGGTGCGTTGTTTTGCGCATGGTTTTAAAAGGTTTAAATTGGTTTACGCTTCCGCAGCTTAACTAAACTTGGTTTTTGAAAATTAACTAAATGGTTTGGGCATTTAGAGTTCGTTCCTGTGACTTATGGCTATGGGATCCTGGTATGTCACGCGCCTCGCGGTATAAACCCCGCAGTGGAAATTTGAGGGTGTGACAACCACCACCGTCCACCCACCACCACTACCACCACCATCCACCACCACCCACTACCACCACCACCGTCCACCACCTAGCATCGTCCACCACCACCGTTCACCACCACCGTCCATCAACACCACGGTCCACCACCACCACCCACCACCGTCCACCACCACTACCACCACCCACCACCACCATCACCCACCACCACCACGGTCCACCACCACCCACCACCCACCACCCACCACCCACCACCACCACGGTCCACCACCCACCACCACCACGGTCCACCCACCACCACCACCGTCTACCACCAGACTGCTGTAAAAACTCAGTTTATTTAAATTTAAGTTTATTTCAGCAGCCTGCAGACGTTAACAAACAAACAGTCTTCTTCTTGCAGACTGCAGACCTTTGGTCCACCTCTTCTCCTGCAGATGTGGTCCGCAGACTGCAGACCTTTTCCTGTAGAAAAAACAAACAACACCTTAGACTTATTTGTTACCTTATACATAGGGTAATACTTGGCAACTTTGGGCTACACATATTCTATTTCTCGAGACTTAATACTTTGCTAAGGTGAGTTTACGTAACCATGTATATGCAATTCTTTATACTTGAAACTTTATACTTAAGCAATTCTACATACATGTCTAGTTGTAAACTTTAATGCCTCATAACTTAGACAAAGACTATTAGACTTAAACTTCAACTTACATAATCATTAGCTGTGGCCAAGCCGGCGATATACAATGATAGATCTATTGGATTGACAATCCCACCTAGATTCGTTGACCATCTTTTATGGGGAGCGCGGGTGATTGTTATCGTTCCAACGTGATATTAAGGTGAACCGTGGATGACGGGATGGACCTAAACTTGTCGGAGGTTTGATTATGTGCATACTATACTTCATGTTTATTCATGTAGACTTAAACTTACGATAGACATATGAATTGCTAAACTTTTATTATTCTTAAACTTAATTGCTTGACATGGCTTATGTATTCTCACCAACTTCTAGTTGACCCCCCCCCCTATTTTTTTACAAACTCAACAGGAAATAATGATGCTTGAAGTCTAGAGCTAGCAGGAAGAGATAATTGAAGTTATGCTTTGTTTGGTTGTTTGATGTACTAGAATTGCATTCAAGACTTTATTTTGTATTTTCAAATTTTGGATATTTTGCTTTAAATAAATTTCAATTAAAACTTGAATGCCATGTGCTACTGTATACTCATTCTTACGTGACACCTCGATGTTTCCGCCATCGGTTGGGGTGTTACAGATTGGTATCAGAGCCTTGGTTATAGGGAATTAGGTTATTAGAAAAATAATCTAGACTATAACCTTAGGGATTTAAAACAGTATTTGCTTCTCTTACTTGTAACCCTAATTGCTTCCTTAATCTTATCCCTATCCTACACCTTATACAACCCTAAGCCTTTACAAGTTGACTGCTCTTATCCGTCTGCTGCAATCCTGATCCACCATTAGATTAATAGGACAAAATCCTCAGGTTTAGCATGAACCACCTTGAGATCTCGTCGAAGTTCTAGATTTTAATAACGAACACGTGCAATCTGGAAGGGTGAACGCCTGTATTCTGAGTCTTCTGTCTAGGCTGGCATTGCGCATATATCCCAATCAGACGAGGGACCCGGATGCCTACCTGGGAATTCTCGGGATGAGTGTTCACTTATAGGCTAAAGCATGTCTTCACTATGTTATTAGAATCTAGAATCTTTGATAAGTCAACGTTTTCGTTTATTCGTTTTAATTAATGGATAAATGATTACATTCCTTATATTATCTCATTCATTTCATTGTGTCTCTTACAGATCATGCCTCCACGTCGCAGCACTCGCAATAACAATGGTGAGAACCATGAGGAAGGTGGCGACAACCACAACCATAACCACGACGCTAACCACAACAACAACAATAACAACAACAACAATGGCGTTGATGCTCAACTGGCTGCGATCATTTCCCAACAAATGGCGCAACAAATAGCAACTCTTGTTCCTAACTTACTGGCTCAAGTCATCCAGATGAATGGGAACGACAATGGAAATGGAAACGGTGATGGAAATGGAAACGGCAATGGAAACCACAATGGAAACGGGAATGGAAACGGGAATGGTCTCCCAACTTGCACTCTTAAACACTTTAATACCTGTAATCCCCCTAAGTTCAGTGGAGATGAAGGAGCTACAGGTCTTCTACAATGGTTCGAGGGTATTGAGAATACCTTCATTAACAGTGAGTGTCCCGATAACTTTAAGGTCCGTTATGCCATGAGTGTTCTTCACAAACGAGCACTCACTTGGTGGAATGAGGAAAAGCGCACCCGCGGAGCTGAAGTTGCACTTGCTATGACCTGGGATCAAGTCAAGGAGATTATGAAAGATGAGTTTTGTCCCCGTAATGAGGTTAAGAAACTGGAAGACGAGTTCCACACCCTTGCTCAGGATAGTGGGGAAAACCTTGCTTATAATACCCGCTTTCACGAGCTCAGTTTGTTGTTGCCCCATAAAGTTACTCCCCTACCTGTAGCCATCGAGAAGTATATCGGTGGCCTACCTATGCAAATCCAGGACACGGTATGGGGAAGGAATCCTGCCACCTTGGAGGAAGCCAAACGCCTAGCGGCTACTCTCACCGATAATCATGTGAAGAACGGTACTCTTTTTCGCAAGAACACCAAGAAGACTGCTGCAAAAGACACTCCTCAGCCCGCTATTGAGGTTAAGCCTGATACCTCAACCAACAGAAAGCGCAAGGCTAGGAACTACATGGTTGCTACCACCCCACCTGCAGTGCAAACCCCAGCCAAGAAACCGTATGTCGGGAACCACCCTCTTTGTAACACTTGTCAATACCGCCAATGTAATAACTGCAAGCGGTATGGACACCTTGCTAATACTTGCCAAGCCCCTGCCACTCAAAACAATCCTGCCAGAAATAATCCAGCTCCTAATGCTCAAAATGGTAGGCCTGTTCGTGGCCAGTGCTTTGAATGTGGTAGTACGGAACATTATAGGGAGGCTTGCCCTAGACTTGGAAACCAGAACCAGAACCAAAACCGCAACCAAAACCAGAACCACAACCAGAACCAAGGTGCTCGAGGTCGCGCATACAACCTCAATGCTAATCAGGCTCGCGACAACAACGAGGTGGTTAATGGTACGTTTCTCGTTAATAACCACTATGCTTCCATATTATTTGATTCGGGTGCTGATAAGTCATTTGTGTGACATCCGTCACTTTTCTTATTTATTTTAACATTTCTATGTACGTTGAAACCTCAATAAATACGACGTTGCATTTTCATCATTTTCGAACGTTCAAAAAAAAAATATTATGTGACACATTCGGGTTTATATAATCATACTATATGTTAATAACGATATAAAAATAGATGAAAAATCTTCTAAAAATAAAAGGCTTGGGCCGGGATGTTGATTTGTAAATATAACTTATCTATATTTGTTATTTATGTTTTTAGTTTATAAGTTTGAACATATGTATTCAGTATTTGTTTATATACTTATTAGTATGTTAAGTTATAAGATACATTAGTTTAGAATTAGTAAGTTAACATATGGGTCAAAACAACTCGACAAGAATGAAGATCAAGGCTGAGCACTTCTGTTTCAAGTCTACACAACAAGGCTGCACAACAAGCATGTAACCGGAACAAGGACAGATGCAAGGCAGATTAATTCAGATTATTTCGAAGACTAAAGATTGGTTGAAAGGACCATTATACCCTTATGGTTATTATGGTTATTTTGCCGCCAAAAGAAGCATACCGGTTGAACTTAAATGAAACAGTTTTACAAGAGGGATGCAACTGTTCAGGAACAATCACAACGGTTCATGAAGGGACACAACCATTCGAAACATATATATATGACAGATATGACACACTTGTTCATTTATCAAGATTGTCCCACAACAAACAATCCTATTGTCGAAAACATTCCAGAATTCATTTGATTTCATTGTTCCTTGTATTAAACATTAATCATTCAGTCTTGTAATATCAATCATCTTTGTTTGTGTCTATCTATTTGTGTTTATATCTCGTCTGATTCGCTGCAAATCCAAGTTCTGGGCCAACAAATCTGGTATCAGAGCAAGGTTTTCTTGTTCAATCATTTCATTCATCATACTCGGGTCTGTCATATAGATTACTGTTTCTGTTTTGTTTTCTATTCGGTGTCAGTTTCTTTTTTTTTTATTAACTTTCTGTCCTAAGAATCGTCTATCATTCATAATTATCTAGTATCAGAAATCGTTTGTAAATCAATCATAGTTCTGTTTATAAATCATACAGTCCATTCGAGTCTGCATAATTTATTCCACTACACCTTGTTCCTGTCATCAATTTGGTAATCACAAGTCAAGTCTTTTATTCATTTGGTTGGTACATTAAAATAATATTCTGGAAGTTTAGTTTGTTGTTGTTTTCTGTTTCTGCGAATACCACATCAGAAAGTTTTCTTTTCTTTGTTTCCGAACGAATATCCTTCATCACTAAATAATTCAAACATAGTACAACATGTCTGACTCAACAGGGATCTCTTATATGGGATCAAGGCCACAATATATGGCAAGATTTAGACAAAAGAAAGAAAGAAGGGCTGCACTAAGGAGAAGAGGGATTGAAACAAGAAAGTGCTTCTATTGTAAACAATCGGGTCACTTAATTGGTGTTTGTGGCATAAAAGAAAGAAATGAGGGTGCACAATTGATAAGAGATGCCATCAACACCGGGATTTCATACTATTCCGAGAAGTCATTTGGAAATGGTGAAGATTATATTCTTCAAGGATCCGACAATAGTTTATGGAAGAATTTGTGGTATGTAAGTCCTAATCTTCAAAATCATATTGCGGGTAATTTAGATTTCTTCCTCAAGTTAAAGAGATCTTTTGGGGTTGAAAGCAAGATTAGGAAAGAATTTGTATTCATAAGGGGGGTTGGAATTGTAAGCATTTCTGTTGAAGACCAACAATTGGTCATACCCAATGTGTTTTATTCAACAGATTTGGAAGACAATATACTAAGTCTTCCACAACTTATACTACAAGGATTTGTGGTAAAGATTGTGGGAAACTTTTGTATTGTGGAAAATATGTTCAAAGACAAGAGTATGCAATTCCGTTTCATAGAAAACAATAGTGAGTCCAAAGAAGAAATATCGAAATTGTTAGAAAATAATGATGAGGATCATAATCGGATGAAAGATAATTACTTAAATAATTATTTTGAGTCTATTTCGGCCGAAGCCGATTCTATCATTAAAGGAGAGGATGAGATTGTTAAAAATATATATATAGACTCACTTGACAAGTGCATTGAGTTATTGGACATCATAAATGATATGGAATATCCTTGGGCACATAGAAACATCCTTAAATAACCATTTATACAAATGGTTTCTTGGTTTCTAAAGGAATTCCTAGGAATAACAAATAGACCAATTCCTCCAAGGTTTGAAAATGGGAAGAATGTTGAGTTGTATGATTTGTACATAATGGTGCAAAGAGAAGGTGGACATAGACGGGTTTCTATGTATAATATATGGGTTGTGATTGCAAAGGAATTGGGTTTTGACTATGAGGACAAGGACATGATGAGAATCTTGTATGCACAATATCTTGTTGTCTTAGATTGGCAATACATTGTCCATAAAAATGCCCGCAAAACAGCCGAGAATATGATAAAAGAAAGGCATGAAAGTAGTCAAGTTAGAAGGGTAAATACATCACCAAACATGTCTATGAATGCTCAATCGTCAAGCAAGGAATTGAAGCCTAATGAAGAAGACTATGCATTGTACATGGGTGGTGATTGGAGGGCAGCAAAAAGGTTCATGAAAAGAAGAAATTTCGACTTCACACAAGCCGAAATAGCCCTCAAAGAAGCCATTGAAACACTACCAACAAGTCCCATGAGCCCTAGTTATATTTAGGGGCGAGTGTTGATTTGTAAATATAACTTATCTATATTTGTTATTTATGTTTTTAGTTTATAAGTTTGAACATATGTATTCAGTATTTGTTTATATACTTATTAGTATGTTAAGTTATAAGATACATTAGTTTAGAATTAGTAAGTTAACATATGGGTCAAAACAACTCGACAAGAATGAAGATCAAGGCTGAGCACTTCTGTTTCAAGTCTACACAACAAGGCTGCACAACAAGCATGTAACCGGAACAAGGACAGATGCAAAGCAGATTAATTCAGATTATTTCGAAGACTAAAGATTGGTTGAAAGGACCATTATACCCTTATGGTTATTATGGTTATTTTGCCGCCAAAAGAAGCATACCGGTTGAACTTAAATGAAACAGTTTTACAAGAGGGATGCAACTGTTCAGGAACAATCACAACGGTTCATGAAGGGACACAACCATTCGAAACATATATATATGACAGATATGACACACTTGTTCATTTATCAAGATTGTTCCACAACAAACAATCCTATTGTCGAAAACATTCCAGAATTCATTTGATTTCATTGTTCCTTGTATTAAACATTAATCATTCAGTCTTGTAATATCAATCATCTTTGTTTGTGTCTATCTATTTGTGTTTATATCTCGTCTGATTCGCTGCAAATCCAAGTTCTGGGCCAACAAATCTGGTATCAGAGCAAGGTTTTCTTGTTCAATCATTTCATTCATCATACTCGGGTCTGTCATATAGATTACTGTTTCTGTTTTGTTTTCTATTCGGTGTCAGCTTCTTTTTTTTTTTTATTAACTTTCTGTCCTAAGAATCGTCTATCATTCATAATTATCTAGTATCAGAAATCGTTTGTAAATCAATCATAGTTCTGTTTATAAATCATACAGCCCATAAGTCTCGTTACTCCATTCACCCTGGTGCAGATAAGATGTATCAGGATCTGCATACCTTGTATTGGTGGCCCGGTATGAAAAAGGACATAGCTCTATATGTGGCTAAATTCCTTACTTGCTCCAAGGTCAAAGCCGAACACCAACGTCCATCTGGTTTACTTGTGCAACCAGAAATTCCAGTGTGGAAGTGGGAGAACATTGCTATGGACTTCATTACGAAACTTCCACGCGCCACTCGTGGGCATGATAGTATCTGGGTCATCGTCGATCGATTGACCAAATCTGCTCACTTTCTACCCATTCGTGAGACCTACACAACCGAGAAACTGGCTAAAATCTACATCAGTGAGATTGTCAGCCGTCATGGTATTCCTCTGGACATTATTTCCGATCGTGATAGCTGGTTTACTTCTCGCTTTTGGCAGACATTTCAATCCGCACTTGGTACATAACTAAATCTTAGCACGGCTTATCACCCACAGACGGATGGTCAAACTGAACGAACCATCCAAACATTGGAGGATATGCTTAGAGCGTGCATCATCGACTTTGGTGGCAATTGGGACACGCACTTACCCTTGGTTAAGTTCTCGTATAATAACAGCTACCATTCCAGTATTAACATGGCACCATTCGAGGCACTTTATGGCCGCAAATGTCGTTCCCCTGTTTGTTGGAGCGAGATTGGCGAAACACAAATCACCGGTCCCGAACTAATACAGGAAACGACAGACAAAATTCTTCGCATTCGTGAGAATTTGCAAGTTGCTCGAAGCAGACAGAAAAGTTACGCCGATCAAAGGCGCAAGCCTCTAGAATTTCAAGTCGGAGACATGGTACTTCTCAAGGTTTCACCTTGGAAGGGTATATTTCGATTTGGAAAGAAAGGGAAATTTGCACCACGGTTTGTAGGCCCTTTTAAGATCCTTGAGCGAATTGGGAAGGTGGCTTACAAGCTCGATTTACCACCAGAGCTCAGTAATGTCCATCCAACGTTTCACGTTTCTAATCTTAAGAAGTGTTTGGCTAAAGACAACCTCCATGTTCCTTTAGAGGATATCCAGATTGACGAGTCGATGCGCTTCATAGAAAAACCTGTGGAGATTATGGATCGAGATGTCAAGACACTTAAGCGAAGCCGAATTCCAATTGTCAAAGTTCGTTGGGAATCCAAACGAGGCACAGAGTTTACTTGGGAGCGTGAGGACCAAATGATGTCCAAGTATCCTCATCTTTTTCCAGAGACTACCACTTGAAGGAATTTCTAAAAGTAGGGGATGCTGTGACATCCGTCACTTTTCTTATTTATTTTAACATTTCTATGTACGTTGAAACCTCAATAAATACGACGTTGCATTTTCATCATTTTCGAACGTTCAAAAAAAAAAAATTCTGTGACACATTCGGGTTTATATAATCATACTATATGTTAATAACGATATAAAAATAGATGAAAAATCGTCTAAAAATAAAAGGCTTGGGCCGGTATTCGAACCCGAGCCCATAGCCGGTTCACCACACCAAGCCACACAAACCAACTGAGCTACACCATCTTTCTGTCCTAAAACCCACGCGTATTATTCATATATTATGTTTGAATTCGAACAGTTTGACTAAAAAGTCAACTGCATAGATCGATCCTCATAATCAATCCATCAGATGCGTTTTTGAATCCTGAAATGGAAGGTTATTGAAGGTCTTGACTGATCCGCGTCAATTACAAAGGCAATCATCATTAAAATCTACCAATTTTATACAATTCAAGCGTCATCATCATCAATGTGAGTCAAACCTTACCAAGTCGATAACCCGAGCCTCACACTATAAATTGAACCTCCTAATTCACTCTACACTCGCCGATAATCTTCTCTATACTTTCAATTTCTGCCTCTAATCTGTTACTCAGGCTTCAATCGAGCGGGTTTGACTTTTGGTTTGACTGAGCTCTTCGTGCGAATTCGTATTTGTAAGTGAATTATGTTTGTTGGGTTATGTTCATCGGCACCCTACAAGCAATAGTCCCAAAGATCCAGGGGCTATTGATCACTAATTATGGTGATTGGATTATTAGGGCTCGATTGGGTTGTTTTGGGGAAGAACACTTCTGCAACATATATATTTATAAATTTCAGAACAAAAACCATCACCAACTGATCTATAGATCAGTTGGTGTGACTCTTTTATCTCAAACACGAACCGGCCTTCGGCCAAGGTTCGATCCTCACAAACGGGTTTTTTTTCTTCATTTAAATCAATTATCAACCAAACACAAATAACCTTTATAATCAATTTAAATCCAAATTAACTCGTTCTCAGGGTGTGGCTCAGTTGGTGGCCACACTTGTGATAAGCTCGAACCGGCCAGAGGCCCGGGTTCGACTCCCATAACCAACAACCATTTTTTTACCCTTTTATATATATATTTAATATATTAATCTTTTAAAATAGTTTTTAAATACTAAAAGTGGTTTATAAATCCTACAAAATTACTGTATGATCTCCTAATGGTAAAGTTCATCATACAATTTTTAGTTTTTCAAAAATAATTTATTTAATATATATTATAAATATTACAAGTTTATTCATTTATAATTGTAAAATTCAATAAAAATATCTAAACGATTTTATAAGATTCCCCAAAAATTATTATAAACTTGTATAGCAATAATCATTTCAGAAATAATTTTTATTTCAGAAAAACCGTTCATTTTATATTTTTAATTAATTTTTGTTAGTTTTAATCATAAATAAATCATAATAAATTCATTTTTCAATATTTTTGTACCAAAATTTTATATAAATTATTTCTATTTATTTAGAACTGAAATACAATTTTTAATTAAAAAATTCTTTAATTTTAATATTTTTAGATATTAAAGTTATATTTTGACAATTTGAAATAAATAGATTAAATATTCTATTTTCAAGAAAATAATTTTATAAAAATTATTTTCATACTTAAAACTTTATATTGTGACCATCTTTAACTTAAAAATTTACAAAAAGACTTTTGTTTGTTTATTTATTAAATTTCTTATATTTAATAAACAATTTGATTATTAATCAAATAAATACTTATCCCCAATTCGAAACCCTAGAAATACATGTATCCTAGAATTATTTCCCTTACACGTTATCAAATTCTTTAGGTTAATCCTTTGGGGTAATCTCAATTCAAATTACGTTGTCCGGTTGAATTTCAAGCTATTACGTGAAGAGTGAGTACTTCCTATCCCCTTTTTGCTTTATTCATTTTTGGGGTGTTACATGTACACTATTACAAATTACAAATACAAGTATACATTTTCAAAATACAATTCTAGTACTATGTGCATTTGCTTACAACGTGCTTTATGCTTAGACAATACATGTAGAATACATTTGTACTTAGTGAAATCATTAACATGGTACAAGCCGACCTTAACATTGGATAGCGCTATTTGGATTGACAACCCGCCTAGGTTGATTCTCCCCCTTTTTCATCGGAGAATCCGTGGCCATTGTTAAGTTATTATCCATTTATTGGATGAGTACACCGCCGTTCATTTTGTACATTATACAGTCACAAGATTGATTTCGCTCATTTGTATGATACATAGTTTACATATTTGCACTGTAGCTTGCACTTGAATTGTATATCTTTTCAACTTACTATATATATATATTAAAACTAGGAATGCTCACCAACATTTCATATGTTGACCAAACCTATTTTTGTACATGTTTCAGGTGCGGTTTGATCTAGTGCTTTAGCATGGGACTTTTAGTGCTTTATTTTAATTAGTTATTTCAATATTTATGTTTCATTTAGACTTTGTATTTTCCATTTCCATGTAAGACAATTTGGCTTATTCAATAATATTTACATTTTAGTACCATGTGCTTTTGAACAATCGTCACTACGTGACACCTCGATGATTCCGCCATCGGTTGGGGTGTTACAATTTGTATCACTAAAGTTTGAACCCTTACTTAACTTACCCCAAACTAACCTAGAGGAACCTTTAGTGGTAGAGGTAGCTAATGGGAAGTCTATCTCGATCGATTCTATTATTCGTAACTGTGTGTTGGACCTTGATGAGCATACCTTCTCTATCGATCTCATTCCTATGCATCTTGGAAGCTTTGATGTCATAGTAGGCATGGATTGGTTGTCAACCCATCGTGCTGAAATCCTATGCTTTGAGAAAGTCATTCGCATTCCTCTCGAATCTGGTGATATTTTGAAGATCTATGGTGAAAAGCCTTGTGGCGAGCTTAAGCTCATATCTTGTACTACTGCTCAAAAATACTTACGAAAGGGGTATATGGCTTTCTTAGCTAACGTGATAGAAAAGAAAGACAAGGGCCAAAGTATCCAATACATCCCAATCATTCGAGACTATCCTGAAGTCTTCCCAGAGGATTTACCTGGTTTACCTCCTGCTCGACAAGTGGAATTTAGGATCGATCTTGTTCCTGGTGCAAATCCTGTCGCCAAAGCTCCTTATCGTCTTGCACCCTCTGAGATGCAAGAACTTGCCAGTCAACTACAGGAACTTTCTGATAAAGGTTTCATTCGCCCCAGTTCTTCTCCATGGGGAGCCCCTGTTTTGTTCGTCAAGAAGAAAGATGGATCTCTCAGGATGTGTATCGACTATCGTGAACTCAACAAACTCACCATTAAGAATCGTTATCCCTTGCCTAGGATTGACGATCTTTTCGATCAACTTCAAGGAGCAACCCACTTCTCGAAGATTGATCTTCGTTCTGGTTATCATCAGCTTAGAGTCCACGATGAAGATATTCCCAAGACAGCCTTTCGTACACGTTATTGTCATTACGAATTCATGGTCATGCCGTTTGGATTGACCAACGCTCCCGCAGTGTTTATGGATCTAATGAATCGGGTTTGTATACCCTACCTTGACAAATTCGTGATCGTCTTCATCGACGACATTTTGATTTACTCGAAATCAAAATCCGATCACGAACAGCATCTTCACTCAATTTTGGGTCTCCTAAAGAAAGAACAACTGTATGCCAAGTTCTCGAAATGTGAATTTTGGCTTAAGGAAGTTCAATTTTTGGGACACGTCATTGATGAGAACGGAATTCATGTTGATCCCGCGAAGATCGAAGCTGTCAAAGAGTGGAGTGTTCCTAAAACTCCAACAGAAGTCCGTTCCTTCCTTGGTTTGGCTGGTTATTATCGTCGATTCATTGCCAACTTCTCTAAGATCGCTGTTCCTCTCACTGCCTTAACTCACAAGGGAAAACCTTATGAGTGGGGACCAAAACAAGAGGAAGCATTTGAAACTCTTAAGCTGAAACTCTGTGAAGCTCCTATCCTGTCTCTACCTGATGGTAATGATGATTTCGTGGTCTATTGTGATGCATCAAACCAAGGTCTTGGTTGTGTTCTCATGCAACGAGGCAAGGTTATTGCTTATGCGTCTAGACAACTCAAGACCCACGAAAAGAATTATACCACCCATGATCTTGAATTGGGCGCTGTCGTCTTTGCTCTTAAGATTTGGAGACACTATCTTTATGGAACCAAATGTGTGGTTTTCACGGACCACAAAAGTCTCCAACATGTCTTCGACCAGAAAAATCTTAACATGAGGCAACGACGTTGGGTTGAGTTACTAAACGACTATGATTGCGAGATTCGCTACCATCCTGGCAAAGCGAATGTTGTGGCTGACGCACTCAGTCGTAAAGAGCGCATCAAACTTCAGTGTGCGAGAGTTCGTACTGATCTTCAGGATCGTATCCTCCAGGCTCAACATACTTCAGTCACCCAAGGTAACATGTACGAGGAAATGTCTTGTGGTGCTGAGACTCAACTTGAAACCAAACCCGATGGTCTACTCTATTTTCTCAATCGACTTTGGATTCCTGACCGTGATGATCTTCGTACCTTTCTTATGAACGAGGCTCATAAGTCTCGTTATTCTATTCATCCTGGAGCTGACAAGATGTACCAAGATCTTCGTTATTCGTATTGGTGGCCTGGTATGAAGAAAGATATCGCTCTTTTCGTTGCAAAATGCCTTACTTGTTCAAAGGTCAAGGCTGAACATCAACGACCATCTGGTATGCTTGAACAACCAGAAATTCCTGTATGGAAATGGGAGAGCATAGCAATGGACTTCATCACTAAACTCCCTCGTACACCCAAAGGTTTTGAAAGCATTTGGGTAATCGTCGACCGCTTGACCAAGTCAACCCATTTCTTACCTATTCGTGAGAAATATTCTGTGGAAAGGTTGGCGAAGATGTACGTGAGTGAAATTGTATGTCGCCATGGTATACCTTTGGACATTATCTCTGATCGTGATGGTCGTTTCACCTCTCACTTGTGGGATTCTTTACAAGACGCTTTGGGTACCAAGTTAAACCTGAGTACTGCTTATCACCCTCAAACAGATGGTCAGACTGAACGGACCATCCAGACACTTGAGGATATGCTCAGGGCATGTGTCATCGATTTTGGTGGAGCATGGGATTCTCATCTTCCTTTGGTCGAGTTTTCATACAACAACAGTTACCATGCCAGCATTAACATGGCTCCTTTCGAGGCACTCTATGGTCGTAAGTGTCGTTCACCTGTCTGTTGGACTGAGGTTGGTGAAGCCCAGATCACTGGACCCGAACTTATCCAGGAAACCACAGATAAAATCCAACTCATTCAGGATAATCTTCTCAAGGCTAGAAGTCGACAGAAGAGCTATGCTGATAAACGTCGTAAGCCCTTGGAATTTCAAGTCGGGGACCTTGTACTTCTTAAGGTATCTCCTTGGAAGGGAGTAATTCGCTTTGGTAGAAAGGGAAAACTATGGTATCATGTAACGATGTCTAGCTAGCATCAGGTATAGATGTAAGGATTGTTGGGTCTGGTTTACTTGTGACAAACTTTTACAAACTATATCTCTGTGACTCACCGAAACTTTATGTGTTGTCTAACTTCGCATGTTTTCTCAGGTCCCTAAGGTAGCACGGAGTCGTAGGCGCACCGGAGTCGCACTACGTCTAGTCTTGCATACATAAGCTAACCGGGTTGTGTTTGCATTCTTATTTTGACATTGGTTTTGTAAACATTTATTTATGCTTCCGCTGTCGTTGTCTACCGTACTTTTGAACTTATAAACCGCGTGGTTGGTATCTCTACGTAACTTTTAATGCATATAGATGTCGTTTATTGTGACCGTTGACTTGGATCCTGGTATGTCACGCGCCCCGCGGTAAAACCCCGCAAGTGGAATGTAACTTTTCGCATTGAATTCTTTGTACGTTACGATGATTATTAATAAAACGTCGAATTTTATCATTTATCGTCCTTTTAAAAAATATATCGTGACGCATTTGGGCCCCTAGTACCATACTATAAACATATAATATCCTTATATTGATGTTATAATTGTCAAAAAATTATGGCATGGGCCGGGGTTCGAACCCGAGCCCATGGCCGGTTCTTTCTTTTACACAAACAGCCCCACCATCTGGTCTACAGCTTCAAGTTGGGATAATACTGATTTGGATTATACTTATATTAAGATTGGAATTGCAGTTGACTTGCAAGAAGTCAATCTGCGATCCTAACTTCCAAAAATACTTGATCTTTACGCGTTATTATCATGAATGCTGACTGATATGGTTGACTCGCGTCATATGCACGCCAATTAACATTAAAACATTCCAAAATTGTGTCCAATTATCGCGTCATTGTATTAAACGGGTCAAAACATTACCATTTCGTATACACGAACCTCCCACTATAAATTGAGGCCTTCACTACACCCTATACTCGCCGCAAAACAAACCCCCACTCCCAATTTCTGTAAACAAACTATTTTTAATCAAGAATCAAGAACAATTGACTTTTTCGTTGACTGAATCAAATCACACGAAATCGTATTGTAAGTCTCGAAATTTTTGTTTGGTTTTGTTAGTCGGCCATTAACAAGTAATAGCCCCATCATTGTAGAGGCTATTGGTTGTTAATTGTGGTTATTAAGAAATCTAGGGTTCATAGATCACGATTTGGGGATAATGGTTCTGCAGGCTTGTGTATTTAATTATTTCAAAACTATATTCATCACCAACTGATCAACAGATCAGTTGGTTGGTCTCTTTTCACAAAACACGAACCGGCCTGACGGCCCGGGTTCGAGTCCCGTATTCCACAACCTTTTATTTTCTTTTAAAAGATTTATATAACTGTTATCAGTATAACTATATATTTAATTTTAAACCAAGATTAATCGTTCTCAGGGTCCAGACCAGATGGTCTGGACTTGTGATATAAAACACGAACCGGTCACCAGACCCGGGTTCGATTCCTAGCATGTGCAAAACATTTTTTTTAACCTTTTAGATTTATATATATTTACTAGTATTTTTAAAAATAGTTTTAAAATACTAAAAATGCTTTATAAATTCTACAAAAATTATTTTATGATGTTTTAATAGAAAAGTTTATTTTACAATTTTTAGTTTTCCAAAAATAATTTATTTATTATATATAATAAATATTACAAGTTTATTCTATTATAATTATAAAATTCTATAAAAATATCAAAACGATTATATAAATTTCCACAAAAATTAATCTGAGTTTATAAAACATTAAACATTTCTGAAATGATTTTTATTTTCGAAAAATCATTTATTTAATATTTTTAATCAATTTTTGGTTATTTTAATCATAAATAAATCATAAGAAATTCATTTTTCAATATTTTTGCACCAAAATTTTTTATAAATTATTTCTGTCCATTTAGAACAGAAATACAAATTTTAATTTAAAAATTCTTTAATTTTAATATTTTTAGATATTAAATTTATATTTTGACAAATTGAAATAAATAGATTAAATATTCTATTTTTAAGAAAATAATTTTATAAAAGTTATTTTCATACTTAAAACTTTATATTGTGATCATCCTTAATCTAAAACCTACAAAAAGACTTTTGTTTATTTATTTATCGAATTTCTTTTATTTATTAAACAATTTAATTAATAATTAAACGAATACTTATCCCCAAATTCGAAACCCTAGAAAATATTTGTAGACTAGAAAGACTTAGACTTATTTGTTACCTTATACATAGGGTAATACTTGGCAACTTTGGGCTACACATATTCTATTTCTCGAGACTTAATACTTTGCTAAGGTGAGTTTACGTAACCATGTATATGCAATTCTTTATACTTGAAACTTTATACTTGAAACTTTATACTTAAGCAATTCTACATACATGTCTAGTTGTAAACTTTAATGCCTCATGACTTAGACAAAGACTATTAGACTTAAACTTCAACTTACATAATCATTAGCTGTGGCCAAGCCGGCGATATACAATGATAGATCTATTGGATTGACAATCCCACCTAGATTCGTTGACCATCTTTTATGGGGAGCGCGGGTGATTGTTATCGTTCCAACGTGATATTAAGGTGAACCGTGGATGACGGGATGGACCTAAACTTGTCGGAGGTTTGATTATGTGCATACTATACTTCATGTTTATTCATGTAGACTTAAACTTACGATAGACATATGAATTGCTAAACTTTTATTATTCTTAAACTTAATTGCTTGACATGGCTTATGTATTCTCACCAACTTCTAGTTGACCTCCCCCCCCCCCCCCCATTTTTTACAAACTCAACAGGAAATAATGATGCTTGAAGTCTAGAGCTAGCAGGAAGAGATAATTGAATTTATGCTTTGTTTGGTTGTTTGATGTACTAGAATTGCATTCAAGACTTTATTTTGTATTTTCAAATTTTGGATATTTTGCTTTAAATAAATTTCAATTAAAACTTGAATACCATGTGCTACTGTATACTCATTCTTACGTGACACCTCGATGTTTCCGCCATCGGTTGGGGTGTTACATGGAATTTGAGGGTGTGACACTTTAGAAGTTGTAGATCTGCCAAACCATTTTAACAACTTCAAGAGGAGTTTATTAATATGTGACACCCGGCAAACTCAGGTTAGTAACATTGACTAAACTAGTAAGTCTACCTTAGCAAGTCATACCTATTACGTACTTAACTCGGTCAGTCGAGTCGTTACGATGATTCTGGGAATCATCGGGAGTCGTTACGATGATCCGCGGGATCATCGGGAGTCGGTCCATAACCATGGGTACAAGGATGGGTGATTCGTGGAATCACCTGGTTTAACGCACACACACAAGTCTCGAGTCCCGGGAATTGGTGAACGGATGTAAACGTGTTAGTTATCGTGCATTATGTGTTTGTAATCATTATGTGACTTGTCGGTATGTGAATACGTGTTTATATATGTTGAAATAGTGTTTAACGCGCCAAAAACCCAATCTGGAACCTTACAGGCGATTAGGAACCAGGGGTGCTCCTAATCTCCACTTCTATAGGCGAATAGGAAGATTACTGGCGATTAGAGCTTCTAATTGCCAGTATATAGGCGATTAGAGGCTCTAATCGCCTGTACTGATCTCCTACTCGCCTGGACTGCAATGCACGAGTCAAAACACCTATAAATACAACCCTTGACTCCCCAAACACTCTTAGTGCAACCCTAACTAATCCTAAGCCTCCCACACACCTCAAAACACTTCTGGAACTTGTTTTGCCTCAAAACTCTCCATTTCCAAGCTAATACACCTTTCTTTGATAAAATCCAAGGTGTGTTCTTCACCCCAAACCTTTGTAATGTTATTGTTTTGGTTCCCCAAAAGTCCAGACCTTGTTTTGCTAAGAATGTGTCTTTAAAAACCTTGGAAATGAGTTCTAAAACAAGTATACACCATAATACTTGCTATATGTGAAGTATTGATGCATATGATGATTTTTGGTGATTATAACATGAATGTTTCCATGAATTTGATGTACTTCTGATGTGTAGGAGTTGTTAGGATGATTATCTATGAGTTTAAGCTATTGTTATAGTGTCTAGATGAAAGTAAGCATTTTGACCAATTTGGGTGATTCTTGAAGAATTAGGATGTTATGATATGATTCATTGCTTGTTTATTGTTGGGAATCATGCTAGAATGATATTATAACATGGAGATGATGAATCGCAAGTTGTAGGAGGTGTAATCTGGTCTTTACCATTTAAGGAAAGATTTCATAGTTAATGAAACCTAGTACCTTGCCATTTTTGGAAATAATCGCACTGATGCCGTTAGAGCAGAGATAAATTGGGGGTTTTTGCATGGAATGGGTTGGTAAATGGTTTAGGTTTGATATTGGGTGTTTTTACATGTTTCGGATCTGATTTGGAGGGTTTAACGCGCGAAAACGTGTGACAACAACCTTAGGGGCGAATAGGGCTCTACTCGCCTGATACATCAGGCGATTACAGCCCAATCGCCTGATGTATCAGGCGATTAGGCCCCTACTCGCCTATAAACCTCTCCTACTCGCCTGTTGACTTCTCCTACTCACCAGTTGACTTTTCCTAATTGCATGTAAGTTTCCTAATCGCGTGTACTGCTGTCGTAAGCGTATTTTGACATCCCGGAACATGATTTGACACCTAGGAACATGATAGGAACCCCGGGATACACCCAATGACTTAGTAACATGTGTTCGGACGTGTTTATGCGTTAATTGAGCGTTATGCTAGATAGGTGAACTCTTGCGCGTACTAAGTGTTTAATTGCATATATTGCATGATGTCTTGTATTGTCTAACACGTGGGATGTCGGGTCACCAATGGGATGTCGGGTCTTGTCTGGTACGGTTGGTTTAACAGTCAAAGGTGTTTTCAAACGTTTGTGGTTATGGTCTGGACATTCGGGGACTAGTTAACCTGCGGGTTATTAGTCTGGATACTTATACACATCTTATGATAGGTCGCCGCTATTTGGGGCTATCATAGCATAATTACTTAACTGTTTTCAAGTAACGCAATCTAAGGTGAGTGTCACAGCCCCACTTTTACTGTTTTGCTTTCGGGGGAGAATCATGCTGCGTACTTACGCTTTAAAGATCATGTTATACTATGGTTATGGATATTTACTATACGGGCATTTCATCAGGGAGTCCCAGGGGGAAACCATGAGTATGTGGGAACACATATCGGGGAAATATGGATAGATCTATTGGGACGGGCAAACCCCACTCGACGGCTGGGAGCTGGGCGGGTGCATATTGTCTCTACTACCAGGGTCACCGTGATGACGGTGGCTCGCGGCTGGGCAAAAACAGGAGAACGTGTCAGTAATGGTTTCCCACTCATAGTAGTAATTACACTTAACATTTAGCTAACGTTCGTTATAACATAGTAGTAACGGGAATGATCTTCTTAAACTCATAACAACGTTTTATAAAAGAAAACCTGTGAACTCACCAGCATTATATGTTGACATTTTTGGCATGTTTTCTCAGGTCGCTAAGGTAGCAGTTAATGGGCTAGGCGCACGAAGTCATGCACAGCGTCTAACATTTTGAAGCATATTAAACAACGTTTTGTAAACAATAATATGCCTTTTGGTTGTAAACAAGAAATGCTTCCGTTGCTGGTTTACGGCTCAAAGCGTGATATTTTGGTTTCAAAAATATATATGAATGCATGTTTGCTGTTTGTTTATTGTGATCGTTGACTGAGATCCTGGTGTGTCACGCGCCTCGCGGTAAAACCCCGCATGTGGAATTTGAGGGTGTGACATAATACATCCCACCAAAAGCTACATTAAACCAGCAAAACAAACCACCAAAGCTATATTATAATAAGGTAACAAAAAAGATAACTTAAATTTGGAACTTGGACACCATAAATAAAAGAAATTCTAGGATAATTGAGCTCAAACCATTGTACGACTTCAAAAGGAGAATAATATAAAATTGCTATAAAGGAAACCAAATAGGTGAAAATGAGGTTGGGCCGAACGAGAAAAGAAAGGAGACAAAAAGGTCGAATGAAAGACTAGGGAGCAAAGGGGAGGCGGATGAAGCTATGTAAAAGGTCGAACGAAATATGACGTCAAAAAAGGTCGAATGAGCCAGAAGGCCGGGTGATAAGGGAGGAGGATGGAACAGAAGGTCGAACGAGGTTCAAGTAGAAGGGTTTGAAAAAAATGACCGTTGGGAAATGGACAAAGGATGAGCCGCAGAAAATTAGAGTTTAGGGATAATGGAGGAGGATGGAAACAGAAACAGTGACAATTGAATTAACGGTTGATGCAATATTGAATGGGTCATGGTGATCGAGATGATTGTATGACAGTCATCTTTTCTCATTATCCCATTCCTTGAAACCCCAAATCTAAGCACAGAAAAAGAAAAAAAAAAGATTTGATCGTCTTTTCATGTGTCCGTGTAATCATTTCGCTAAAAGCTTCAATCTTTTCACTAACTTTTAATCTTTATCACGACATCATTCATTCCCACACAACAATTTCATCTTTGTTTCCGACTCCCCCTTTCACATTCCGGCGTCATCTCCACTTTCTTACTGCTACAACAACACAGTTACAGATCTGTTTAGCTATCAACGTTTGGTAAAATTTTGTTCCTCTTTTTCTTCATGTTCTTGACCGCCACCACCAACCACAAATCGTCCTACTCTCTCTTGTTCCGCTCAGATCTGCAGATAATAATGGCTCTTAACCACCGCTATCAGTTCAGATCTGCTCACTGAAACCCGACTGTAACGGTTTTTTTGGTTTTCAAAATCGAAGCCGGAATCCATTCGACCTCTTGCGTCTCCTTTCGACCTCTTTCGTCTTCATTCGACCCTTTCCTTCGACTTATCTCCTCCATTCGACCCTTTCCTTCTTCCTTTGACATGTCTCCTCCCTTCGACCCCTGTTGAGTTTTGTCTCCTTCGGCACTTTCGTTTTGTCTACTGGTTATTTGTCATATTATCAAATGAATTTGGTATGAAGCGGATAAAAATAAATAACACTAAGATTACTAATAGTAATAATACTTATCTATTTATTATTATCAAATTATCTATCTATCTATTATTATTTAGTATTTATTATTTATATATTGACAAAATGATAATGATAATAGTATTACCTATGATAATAAAAATTAAAATAATAATACATTTAACTCCCCTAAATCCGGCTCAACTAAGTTTATTGACTCACTCGCCATTGCTGCGTAATTTGTAAACGTGCGCAGCAAAAAACAATGTATTCTTCTCGAAGGCGTCGTCAACATTCTAGTATTGTGGCCGGTCCTTGCATTGCTGATGCAACAAAGCCGTGCCCCTTTAAATTTTTTCACTCGTGTAAATTTGGTATTTCTAGCAGCGCCCGGCTGCTTGCTCACCTAAAACGCGACCATTTAGGGTGGGATGATGGAATGGATGTTATGCGGAGTGCAATTTCTGATGATCCAGACCTTTTTGGGGAGTTAGGGGGAGCCTTAAGTGGTATTAATCAGTGGTTGTGCACGCGGTGCATGTCCCTGCATGCTCTTAGTAGGGGTTGTCATCACGAAGACGGTATCGTGAAGTTCTCCCAGGCTACCAATAGTGTCGACGACTTCATTGTGGGGATCCCTAAGCCTTGCCCACCGGTATCCCAAAATGTTCCTAATCATGAGCACGGTGGGAGGGTAGCTGTAGATATTAGCCTTCAGGAACAACTTTTCGCTATGCCAATAACGACTGACAAAAGCATTCCGTCTTCCTGTCGGATGGCCTTTGCCCAGGTGTTAACGATGACCCTGCGTAGAGTTGTGGCAGCCCCTGGATCTATTGAGGCATGGGTTAAGTTTTTGTTATTGCCTCGTTGCACCCTACGTGTTATACGACCGTCCTCTAGACAAGAGCGGCGGTCTGGGAACCGCAAGTCCTTACAATTCAACAGTATCATGCAGGCTTTAGCTATTTGGAAAGACGGGGCTGGGATAGAGGAACTCGTCCTCCAACTTCTTAACCAATTCGATGAAGGGTTAGTTAGGGCATCTACCGCCCAGCTTAACTCAGATAACAGGGCCAATATAAAGCAGTGTCTGCGGAAGGTTGCCGATGGCCATTTCACGGCCGTAGTTAAGGTTTTATGTTCCTCCGGGGTTGCCCCAGTTGGGGATTCCACATTGAAGGCCCTGATCGATAAACACCCCATCACCGAACCCCCCCCCCCCCCCACATTGCCTAATGCCTTACCATCCGAGGATGCCCTTCAGGTTGATCATGATTGTGTATTAGGGAGTATTAAATCCTTCCCTAAAGGGACTTCGTATGGGAGAGACGGCCTCATAGCCCAACATATTTTAGATGCCCTTTGTGGACAAGGGGCCTCGCCACCCTCTGATTTACTTTTGGCGATCACTGAAATGGTTAACATTTTGTTAGGGGGCTTTGCCCAAAAGTTCTTGCGGAGTTTATCGCATCTGCCCCCTTAACTCCATTGCTCAAGCCCGATAACGGAATTAGGCCTATTGCTGTTGGGGCCATTTGGAGAAGGTTAGTCTCTAAAGTCACGATGCGTAAGGTTGGGAAAGAGATGGCAGCATACTTAAGTGATTATCAATTTGGGGTGGGGGTCCCCAACGGGGCAGAGGCTATTCTCCATAGCGCGAATAGATTTTTAAATGCGTTCAATGATGACGGATCCCTGGCCATGCTCACGATCGACTTTTCGAATGCCTTCAACTTGGTTGACAGGACGATTCTCCTGCGGGAAGTGAGCGTCCGATGCCCATCCATCTACCCTTGGGTTCAGTTCATATATGCCCAACCTGCTAGGCTTTATGCGGGGGATTCTTGTATTGGGGACTCCACTGGGGTCCAACAGGGAGACCCATTGGGGCCGCTTCTCTTTGCTCTTGTTCTACACCCGTTAGTCCGTCGGCTAGAAGAGTGTTGCTCCCTCCCGTTTCATGCTTGGTACCTCGATAATGGCACTATTATGGGAGAGGCCAGAGAAGTGGCTAAGGCTTTTGATATTATCCTAGCCGAGGGGCCGAATCTAGGGCTTACGCCTAATATTAAGAAATGTGAATTTTTTTGGCCATCGTGCAATGGGGAAAAAGTGAAGCCTGGTTTATTTCCTAGGGATATCAGGAGACCAGAAGGAGGTGTGAAGCTCCTGGGGGTGTTGTTAGTCGAGACGGGGGATATATTAGATCCTTGGGTGCTAAAAGGGCCCGCCGGGCAGTGGATCTGATGGTTTCTCTGTAGAAATTGGGGGACCCCCAAAGTGAACTTTTGTTGCTTCGCTTTTGTATGGGTGTTGCTAAACTGTTGTTTGGCCTCCGGACATGTCAAACAGCCTTTGCTGATGAGGCCGTATCCATTTTCGACAAAGGGCTTCGTGAAGCGGTCGAAGATATTGTAGTTTGTTGGGGGGGGGGGGGCGTTCTTTGGGGATCTTCAATGGCGGTTAGCGTCTCTACCGATACGGTCGGGAGGTCTTGGCCTGTGTTCAGCAGAGGACGTGCCTGCATATGTTTTTGTGGCCTCTCGAGTGCAGTCCTGGGGACTGCAAGACCACATCTTACGAAACAGTAGGATTGTGGGGATGGACCTTGATTATGGGCTTGCCTTAGACATCGTTCGCAGCTCTCTTCCTAATTTAGATTTGAGTGGTTTTATGGATAAGGACACCGCACCCAGCAAACCTCAAAAGTTCTTGGTGAGTGCGTTTAACTGTAAAACCCTTCAAACTATGGTAGAGAAGTTTGCCATGACTTCGCGTCAGAAAGCGGTGTTTGAATGCCTCAAAGTAGCGCATGCTCAAGATTTCTTGGCTGTCCTTCCTATTGGGGGGGGGGGGGGCTCGGGCAACACATGTCAGCTGTTGAATACCGGGCTATCCTTAAATACATGCTCATGATTCCCATGTTCCCAGTTGATGAGCCATGTCTGGTTTGCAAAAAAGCATGTTTAGATAAATTTGGGGAACATGCCCTTCATTGTAAGGAGCTGCCCGGATTTAAATACAGACATGATCTGGTCAGAGATGTTTTATGGGACGTCTTGCGAAGGGCAGGGATTTCGGCTAGGAAAGAAGCCCCTGTTAACTTTTTGGCGGACCCCTAGAAGGGTGCTAAGGCTAGCAGATGTCCTCGTGTTTGGGTGGGCACAAGGCAAACATGCGTGCGTTGATCTCACAGGGGTGTCTCCGTTGGTGGGACTTCGAGATTCGGGGGTTTTTGGCAGGGCAAGCAGCTTTGAGAGCCGAATCCCAGAAAGTTGTCAAACATGAAGCTGCCTGTCTAGAGAACCAACACGTTTTTGTGCTATTTGCTTTTGACACATTTGGAGGTTTAGCCCCCGAGGCAATCCGGTTCTTAAAAAGAGTTCAAAAGGTGGTGCAGAGTAACTCTCCAGCGACGAAGGGCCTAAGTTTTATTTTTAATAGAGTAGGTTTCTCTATTCAAAAGGGGGGGGGGGGTGCAACTTGTGGCCCGTTTACCCATATCTCACTTGTAAGAGTTATTGGTTAAAGCTTAATGTTAAAAATTAGTTTATAGTTAAAAAAAAATCTAACTAATAAATAAACATAAATCTGCTAATTATAGTATATATAATTACTATTTATAACATTAGTAAAATCTGAAGTAATTTTTGTATCAATCTTTAGTTCTCTTTCAAACATACACCTCACGTTCCCTCCATCCCTCTTCTAACGACCATTTTGTTTTCATCTTTCAAAAAAAACACAAACCAAACGATCATAAAATCAAATCCAATTTTCTTCTTCTTTTTTTTCCATCTTGATCCTATCAACTTTTATGCTAGAATACCGAAATAGTTCAAGCAATTGAATAAGAACAATGGAAGAGGATAATGCTGATGCAAATTCGGAGCTAGACCCTGAATTGGAGTCAATATATGCAGGTGAATTACAATGTCGCGCTTTTATGAATTCAACATTGATTTTGCATTTTTGTGTTCTATTAATGCAATTTGATGAGATTTTGTAGATATGGAATTGATGAAAGAGAGGTTTGCAAAGTTGTTATTAGGGGAGGATATGTCGGGTGGAGGCAAAGGTGTTTCGTCGGCTTTGGCATTGTCTAATGCGATCACGAATCTAGCCGGTAAGCGGGTTGATTTCGGTTTTGATTGTTTGATTACATTTTTAATGGTTTTGTTGATAAAATAGGGAGAGATGATGATGATGATGATGTTTAGATGCATTGCATGTTAGAAATGAAGGCCTTTTAGGTTTTTGTTGATTCTAAGAAGTTGGTATATTAAAATATTTTGGTTTGGTTTTGTGGTTTTTGTTGTTAAACGGTTCGGTTTTTGGATTTTTATTTCTCAGTTCTTTTGGGATCGAGTTAACTAAGTCTCGTTTATGGGGCTTTTTAGGAGGTTTTGACTAGGGATGAGTTCGGTATTGGTAGTAAAAATAAAACGAAACAAAACCAAATCAATTGAAAACTGAATTAAAAAAAAAACGAGTTAACTTAAATTGGTTATCGTTTTTTCTACCCTTACTTTACCAAAATTAACCAAGCAAAAATTGAACAATTCTTATATTCCTATATTCTTAGCTTTCATACCTCGATTTCATATATATATATATATATATATATATACACACACCTTCATTTCATGTACTTCGTGGAAATTTTTTTAACTAGAGTTTGATTTTGGTTGATAACAAATGTTAACTGAACTGAACTAAAAACCGACAATCTTACAAGTCAAACTGAACTAATTAACCGATTGATTTACAAGATCGATTAACTGATGACTTTAATTTCGGTTGAAACTAATAAGCAAGCTGAATCGAATCATGCACTAGCTTAGAAGTGTCTATGTTCCCCACCATATCACGCGGATACCCTGCTAGTATATATAATATTTATAACGTTATCTTGTTTAAATTATTAGCTTACCCACGTTTTCTAAATGGTTTGATTTTTCGGATTTAGATTAGGATATTAGTTTTTCCAAAGAGCCTAAAGTTTAATGGGTTTGTTTGGCTTTGCTTGAATTACAATTTCAATAAACTCTTAATTTGGTTACTGAATCCACCCATGTTTTGAGTTAAATAAAAAAACAGACATGCAAATCTATACACATACAACCACAATCAAATAACAAGGCTTATTTAAAAAGATAATATACTCATGGTTTGGTTATCTCATTTGTTCAACAGCTTCTACATTTGGGGAAATCTCACGCTTAGAACCAATGCCAGCTGAGAGTAAAGCAAGGTGGCAAAAAGAAATCGATTGGTTGTTATCTGTGACCGATCACATTGTTGAATTTGTTCCTTCAAAACAAAATACTAATGGCGTAATAATGGAGGTACCAATGTCAATATTTAATGTGTTTTGGCTCTCCTTATTTCCACCTCCTTATAACTTATAACTTTTTCAAAAAGTTAATAAGTTACAAAAAGTGTTTGGCAAAAGGAAAAGGACTTTTTGTTTTAACTTTTTGTAAGCCTATGATAAGTTGTTTTGGAAAAGTAAGGAAGGAGTGACTTTTTGAACCTCCTTATAACTTATTGATGGTTATTTACCTACATGCCCTTATTATATCCTTACACCTTCCCTCCTTATACCCTTTTTTGTCATTTTACCTAAATAAGTTAAACCAAACACTTTTTTACAAACTAACTTATCAACTTATTGTTTTTCCCCACCACATAAGCTAATCCAAACACTTTTTTAAAAACTCCTTTTTAAAAAGTCATAAGTTAATAAGTCCTTTTAACAAAAAGTCCTTTTTGCCTCAAATAAGTTTATCCAAACATGCCCATAATTTAAGTTTAAAGCTACAAATTAAACCGTATAATTTTCACAGATTATGATTACAAGGCAACGAAGCGATGTGAGTGTTATCATTCCTGCCCTAAAGAAGCTTGATTGGATGCTTATGGTAAGAAAACACAATTTTTTTTTACTTTAAAGCCAACTCTTAACCTATATATAACGGTCATATTTTGTGAGAAACGTGAGAAAATTAAAAATTGACATGTAATGTAAATATCATGTTTTGAATTTAGGCATGATGTTTTAGATAGAAAAACACTAAACACAATGCAATTTATTGTAGCCATAAACTTTAAAACACAACTAAAACACATTGATTAACACTTAAAACACATTGCTTAACTTTCTTGGCATGGTCTTTTTAGTATTAAGCCTAGAATACATTATATTGTGTTTTTAATTGGTATGTTTGGTGTTTTTTTAGCCAAAACAATCCAAAACATCACTAGTAAGTCCAAAAAATGATGCCTTAATATCATTCTTAATCATTTTCACAATTCTCACAAAATGTGACATTTGTACATCAACTTCACTCTATATGAGCTTCGTGGACAAAGAGTGATATTTGCGAGAAGGGTAAGAAGGATTTTAGGGTTGACATGTAGCAATCATTGAATTTAAAGATTGAGGGTATTAAGTTAATTTGATAAAACACATTTAAAAATGACTGATATAAAACACTTACCATGACAACGAATATGATTCATATAAAACACATTATAGTTAATCCACACAACAAATTATTAAATGATTATTATAAAACACCCTAGCTTGTTTTTATTTGGAACATGTATGTTTTAAATGAACCAGACTAGTTTATTGTGTTTTTAATGAATCAAATTAGTTTTACTGTGTTTTATACAACAAAACACATCTACCAACTTTAAACGTAATTTTTATATGTATATATATATATATATATATATATAGGGGAAAGTTATTTTGAGAACACCTATATTTCGTGCGAACCATGAGAACGGCATCTAAAACCATTCAAATTCTAAATTTCTTTTTACACTTGTCTTTATTACTAAAATACAATCCCCAAAACACAATTTACGCGTAAAAATTCAAACGTATACGAAAATAATTTGTTTTTACACATGTGTAAATTTGCTGTTTATACATGTGTAAACTGTTTCATTTACACATGTGTAAAAAGTTAATTTAAAAGTGTTTTTGCAAAAAAAGATGGATTATTTGAAAAGAAAATTCATTTATTAATGTTGTATTTTGATTATAATGGGATTTGTATTAAAAAAATTTGATTTTGATTGATTTTTGTACTTGTTCTCACGGTTCTCACAATATTTAGCGTTCTCAAGATAACCCTCCCCTATATATATATATATATATATATATATATATATATATAGTAATATGATACTCATATTAAATATAAAAACGCTCATTATTATGGTGAGTTTTTTTAAACATAATTACGTATAAAAAAAGTTATATTGGTGTTTAAAAAAGTTAGGGGAAGTTACATGTGCTTGCGTGTGTGTTTTTTAAAGTCTAATTAAACACCATTTACTATTATACCCGTATCTAGTCAATCAAAATTATAACATGTATTATAATTTCGCCATTAACCCCACTGCTAACGTACAATACAAGCTGTCGTCATCAATGTGTTACACATGGATTGCATAGGGGTTATACGGTGTAACCCCCGTTTTATACAAGTGTTACATAGTTTTTAGGATTTTCACCACTAAAGTGGGTTTTCAAAACAACTCTTCCATATTAATTATATATATATATATATATATATATATGTGTGTGTGTGTGTAGGGGGGGGGGGGGGGGTTTCAATGGAGAACCTCAAAAAATGGGGAACCAGGAAACCATGCATTTAACAATTATTTTTTTCAAAATATTTTTTGGAGCTTTTGCATTTAAAGATGTGTAGAACCATTTCGAAAAAAAAATATTTTTGTAAAAAAAATACCTTTTTTTAAACTCATTTAAGCTTTTTTTTATTTTTTTTATTTTCATTGAATCTCACTATATATACACACAAAGAGGAGACATGTTCCATACAAGACCAATTTTACTATGTAGTGAGAATTGCATGATCACTTGTACGTAGTGCGTGGAAGACAACCAAAAATAATGAAAGATCAAGCGAGAGAAAAGGCAACTAAAAAATCATCTTATGTAACTATAAGTATAAATGCAGTTCTCACGATGCTACATTGGTCCTTTAGAGCAAATAAAAATGATGAAAATAGAACTTCAAGATATCTAATTTATGATTCTTTGTGTGAATATAGGAATGTTTAGATAGTTTTAGAGATCAATACGATTTCACCTACGTGTCCAAAGGCGAGTTTGGATCAAAATCAAGTAGGAGAAGGGAAGAAGATAAATGCGGTTTACCAACTCCAAAAGTTCCTTCGAACGGTTTACCTGATGTTACAAAAAAATGGTTACAGTTTCAGAGAGACTCAGTGAACCAGTTACTCAAGGCAGCCATGGCTGTGAATGCTCACATTCTTACAGAGATGGATATCCCTGAAAATTACATTGATTCCCTCCCTAAGGTAAACTTTTACAAAATTATGAAATTAAAATTAATGTAGTTAATTTTCGTTTTCTGACCAGGGTCTAACGAGTTGTCCACAGCAATAGTTCATCTCCAGAGGGCAGGGGTTTGTATTTGGTAGACTAGGGTTTGCGATTCAGAAAGCGGTGGCGGCGCAACTTGTTGCCCGTCTACCTTCTATTTTGATATAATTTGGCAAGTTTTAGAAATGAAAAAGAGTTTTTGTTAAAAAACTGTAGTTAAACCACTTTTTTGAACTCTTAATCATGAGACTTGGTTGGTATTTAGGGGGTGTTTGGGGTTGCGTTTTGAAATGGTTTTTTAGAATATTGCGTTTTGAAAACGCAAATAATCAGTTTTTAGCGTTTGGGGTTGAGTTTTGAAGTCAATTTTTAGGCTACCAAAACGCAATAATCTAAAAGCAGCTTCACCCCTGCTTTTCCAAAACGCATAAGCTATTTTGAAAAATCAATCCCAAACACAATAATTCCTTGCACATGAACCTAACCTATGAATCCATTTAATATAACTTGTTTGTTTTTTACTATTTACTGATGTTGCCTGTGTAAATCGGCTGAATGAGTTGATCATCATTGATGTGTTTTATGGCAGAATGGTCGCGCAAGTTTAGGAGACACGGTTTATAAAAATATTACCGTTGATCACTTTGATCCAGACGTTTTCCTTGCGGCTATGGACTTATCTTCAGAGAATAAAATTCTTGATCTAAAGAACAGAATGGAGGCGTCCGTTGTGATATGGAGAAGAAAAATGACAAACAAAGATGGAAAATCCGGTTGGGGTTCAGGTGTGAGCATTGAGAAACGGGAGCAATTTGAAGATAGAGCGGAAACAATATTACTTATATTAAAACACCGTTACCCTGGTCTTTTTCAATCCGCATTAGATGGCAGCAAAATCGAACATAACCGAGTAAGAATTTTTCATATCCCTGCTTGCATAGATTTCATATCGTTATTTACAAGTTCGAAAAAAGTGACCAAAAAAAAAAAAAAAAAGCACCGCGAGGGCCAACATGACCTAAGCCATTTTGTCGTGTTTAAAAGTTACCTATTTTGATATGTTACTCAACATGTAACACCTCCGATTTTTACACTTTTCCGCCTCTAAAACAAACCATTTAAATTTACAGGATGTTGGGCACGCGGTTCTTGAGAGCTATTCGAGAATACTAGAAAGCATAGCACACAAAGTAATGTCACGAATCGAAGACGTGATGCATGCAGATAATCTTGTAAAAAATCCTTTAGGAGATCTAAAAAGAAACTCTCTAAAAGAGACAGCATCAAGGGCATCAGGAAAATTCCCTAATGTGAAGGAAGAAATAGAAAAACTTAACTATGCAAATGCCCCAACTTCAATGACATTATCCGAGTTCATAACTTGGACTTTAGAACAAGAAAGAGAACCAAAAGAAGAATCATTAAGGGGATCATTAGCAAAACAAACATCGGCTACGAATAGCAAGAAATTTTCATATTTAGAAAAGCTCGAGAATTCAGTGGGTAGAAGTCCATCGACCCGCCACTAACCGAGATTTATGCTAGTAAGTGAAGTTATAGAAATGAAGTTTCATGTGTAAATATTCAGACTTACTACATAGAGTCTGTAATTTTGTCATGTGTAAATATAGGAAGTACAAAAGCACTTCCCAATAAGTGCTAATCTTGTACAACATAATATGTTAACTTTCACCTTAGTAAAAATATATGGTTATTCCAAATATGGTTCACAAATGTTCTCATAGCCTAATAGGATGGATGATTGAAGTGAGAACGACCTAACCAATCGGTACGGTTGAGTACTTTTAAACCGCCTACATAACATGTCTGGTTTAGGGTTTAGGGGTTTAGGCATGTCGGGCCGTTGAACAAGATTGGTATTTGGACCATTAAGCCCAATGCGAAGGATTGTTAGGGCCAGGGGGTGCCCCGGCACCGCTAGTTTTTTTGTCCGTAGTTTAATTTTACATTTTTTCTTCAAAAATTTTATACGTATTAAATCCGCCCCCCACCGTTTTAAGGGTACCGTGACTTTCGGTCACCACGAATTTTTTTCTCCAAGCTTCGCCACTGATTAAACCATTAGGTACCCATTTTATTATTAACATCAAACAAGAAATGTGTCTTTGAAAAAAAAAAATTGAAGAGGCTTTGTAGCATGTAACAAACATACAAGTTATAAAAACAAAAATACATTTAAAACAAACTAACAATTAACAAACAAGATCTGAGGTTGTCGATCACAATAGGTAAGTCGTAAAATGAAGTTACCTACATGAGGTGCTTAAATAAAAAAAAATATATATTTATTTGAAAAAAGAGTTGGAGATGCGGGGGATCGAACCCCGTGCCTCTCGCATGCAAAGCGAGCGCTCTACCATTTGAGCTACATCCCCATTTTGATGACTGTTTTGTAAATATATTAAAATATGAAACCTTCTATCCTTTTGATTTCCATATTATTTATGGCATATTGATCTTCGATCGATCTCCCTGTAGTTTTACAAAAGTTTATGCTTTTTCTTGATCTGGAAGTCTGGAACAGGTACGGCTTGAAGGTTTTCGTTTATATTCAAATTATTGTGTGATATTCGATTTATTTAATTTAAGGGATCCATCGTCTTATTACAGTTGGTGTTATCACTGAAATGGAGTTGTCGAACCTTGATATGTCGGCAAAACTACTAGTTCTAATGAACATGCAAATGATCTTGAAGATATATTTAACTTTATTGAAGTGTGACAAAGTAACTGAAAGATGGTAAAACTGATTCTATTTCATTCGTTAGGGTTACAATATATAGAGATAAACTAGGCCCGTGGGCTCAATATTAAACCCTAAATACTATATTCCAATACTCCCCCGCAGTTTGAGCGGTAGAGCATCGGACACTCAGACTGAAAAACAATAAGAACAAAAAAAAAAAACATAAAGGACATAACAATAAAATAAAACGACTTGTCTCGATCTCGATTCTTGACTTGTTGGTCCAAAATTCTGCAAACTTTGCCAAAAAATTATCCGTACTTTTTCAATACTTGACTTTAGTTCGGTCCACAACTTCCCCGGTTTTGTTTCATATGTTCTCAGAATGATAAACAAGATCGGCGAAATCCCATTAATGGCGCCTCCATCTTTGTCGGCCATGGCAAGACAAAAGAGGGAAGAAAAACTATAAAAAAAAACAAGTAGATAACCGATGACCATGGTCATGTGGCGGTGTGTCAAAGAAAGGTGGCGAAGGACGACTACGGTTTTTGAAAGAGATGATAGATCCGTAGAACAAAGATAGAAATCTGATCAAACCGTGATTTGATCACGAGTGGACCATGGTCCGACAAGAGGAGAAGATAAGAAAAAAAAAGAAAGAGAAATCAAAAATTTGTAGGGATAGAAAGTGGTCTTTAGATAGATAATTTGGATCTAGGAATAGGAAACCGATCTGTGATCTTGGAAATCAATAGCAGGAAGAGCAAGGATGATGATGAGAAGAGGGGTATGATAGGATGGATATGTATTCGAAACCGTAATATATGCAACTTGCGGATCAAATAAAAATGATTGTAGTAGATAGTCTTGAATTTTGATTATGAGGAAACGTGGAATACATGAAAAAGAGTGGAACTCAAATTCACGATTAACTTAATTCAATGGCTTTGATTGCATCTCGAACCAAAACGAAACGAAACTTATTAAAACAATGAATAATAGAAACAAGGAAAAAAAAAAAAGAAACTAGGGATGGACAGGGCGGCGGCGTGGCAGCACGCCGCCCTGCTTAGGGTTTGACTTCGGTGGCGAAGGCTAGGGATTGTATTTTTGTGGTGGCGCGGTGGAGAAGGTAGAGAGCCTAAGCTGGCTCTGATACCATGATGATTGGTAAATGGCACAATATTAAACCCTAAATACTATATTCCAATAGTAACGATGTCACATTTTTACATGAGAACCTTAAAACTGAAAACTTAATTAATGGTGAAAGATCCGTACAAATTATATATATTTTTAATAGAATGCTACTTTGATATGTAGTTTTTATTTGTTTGCCCTTTACCTTGGTCTAGTATTTTGGTAATTGCTCCTTATATTTGGTCTAGTACTTTGGTCACCGGTCTACATTTAATATGCCTCACCGCGAAGTCACACATCTATAATCTATAATACATTATAAAGGAGGAGTGATGTACCATATTGGAATTTTGATATGGGTACAATTTTTAAAGCAATAAGTATAAGAGAATAAAGCTTATTTCATAAGGGTATTATGGGAATAATTGTGACAATTAAGACACTTAGAGGTTAAAATTGTAATTTTAAGCTTTATTTTTAGTTCAAACAAAAATCTCATTCCCTTTCTGCCCTCTCATCCCTTCACCTTCTGTGTTTTTCAGCTTCATAGTACCCACCGATGAAGGTGGAAACTGAATCGTTTGTGCTTCCCTTCCGTTTCCAATACCCCCTCTCCTTTTAAGAACTTCGCAATGGAAATCATCTCCACACGTTAGGAACTACAGGGTACATAATCAGTGGGATTGATTATACGATCATAATTTAATTACCGTCATTATCACTAAGTTGTTATGAATTGTGAATGTCTTCTATCATTTTATAGTTTTTAACACCTACTCCCTCTCACATTTTTTTTCTTTGTGTTCAGCAGGGTGCTTTGGAGCTTAAAGACTCGAAAATGGACTTGAAGGCAATTTTAATTCATTTGATGCCGTGTTTTTGCAGGTAATTTTCAATTAGGGTTTTTCATTCATATATGGATTGGAAATATAGTTTGGTTTAATCATTGTCCATCTAATTTTTCTTTGCATTCTTTCAATTCTATGAAGAGCCACTAAGTCTATGGACAATTAGATGCCCATCAACTCAATCTCAGAGGTTAAAGGTTAGTTATATACACCATATGAAAATTGATTTTTATACCTATTTCAGATTGCTTATGAAAATTATTTTTTGTTGTGATATGGTTCTTCTGCTCATACCGAGTACCGACATTGCTTGAGTACTTGCCCTGCTCCTCTCTCCATCGTTACCAGTAAGTGAAACCTTTATTGTAATTGAATGTCTAATGAGACCCTCCATTAAAATTGAATACGGTTTCAATACCATCAAGTCTAAGACGCTTCAATTCACCTCAAATCCCTTCACATGCCCACCTCTTCACCGATTTAAGACGATCAAATTCTGTGATTTTATTGTCTGCTTGTTTTGTTGCGGTTTCTCATTCAGTGGAGAGATAAACTCGCTAGATTCGGATCATATAAAATCTGGGCATAACAGGTACCCGACTTTTCATTTAAATCTGAACCCATTATGAGTAGCAATCTTAATATATGTATATCTTTTATATACATTATAGGACTATCCTGGGTTCTTAAGTAAATAATGGTGGTAACTATGTAGTTATGTATTTGTGTCTTAAGGTATTGTGTATATGTAAATAGTTGAAAGTATGATGGATGTATGCTCATTCTCATTGGGATATTTGGTTTCCACCATATTTATTGTTGCATAATTCTGCAATTTGCCTAATGTGTGCATCATTTTATAGAATCACTCGTGCTTTTTTCTGGTTCTTTTATTGAGGAAGTGAGTGTTAGGAGATAAGACTATGGAATACTAAACTAAACCCAAAAAAGGTTTCAATATAATTGGAACCAATGTTTATAAGGTTTTTATGACAACTGAACTGATATGAAAGGATTTTACATACACTGTCTTTAACAAATTTGGGATGTAAACAAGTTGAGTCGTTTGTGAGCTTCGAGATGTACAAAAATCAATCTAGACTTCTGCAGATTCAATCTGTTCTTAACTATACTTGTAGAATAAGATGATGGTCGAGTAAAATCGGTTCAAGAATGGTTGTAAAAAGGGTTGCTTTCTGTTTCTTCACCCATAACAACATTCTCATTATGCCAAATAAATTAATGTTCTATGCAAAATGAGTAAAATAAGTTTGTGGGGTCTAATTTGTTCATGTTATTAGCGCAACATATTTATTATTCTTATTATATGTATCATAGATTGATGCCATGGTAAGCTTGTTAGATTGTAGGCTTGTTCGCGGACGTTTTGGTCCGGTGATATTAAGTGCAGTTCAAAGTCAGATAAATTCGTCAAAAACTGATAACCCGGGCTCGTTTTCCACTCAAAATAAGACCATGATTAATAATTTTACCTTTTTTTGTAAATCTAATCGTACTTTTTTCCGTTGTTCATGACCCTTTTTGCCTTAATTGAGATAGGACCTGTTGAAACCGGCTTTGTTGAGCTCTACGTTGGTGGTTCTAAAGGCTTGCCAGAATATTGGTTGCACGCTTAACTATGTAGTTGATTAAGTGGATGGTTGCCTGCCGGGTGCAAGGGTAAATTTCATAAACGGAAGTTAAAACTTAAAACTTCTCATTTGTTTAAAAAAAATATACTTAATTTAGTTGAATTCACGCGCACGAGTTTAAGGAACAAAATAGCATCAAATGATGCTGCAAGATACGCTGGGTTGAGCACAAGCCTATTTAGATTGGTGCACCAAAACCAAAGAACTAAAAAAGACCTGGGTCCCAATTATATTTAGTTCGAATGGTTTGAGGGCAGCTGTCATTATGGAGGTGAAAGGGGACTAGACTAAGTATTCTAGACTGTAACATTTGTATCAAGTGACTTAAAATATTTAACAACATTATTTTTTTATTTGAAACATGAAGTCCCACGTAGATTGTCATACACAAGCAAGGATTCAAAAGCTGCAAACTTTGTATGTTAATAGCTTTCAAATACGTACATATACATGGTGGGTCAGTGGGTGGTCTTTATTTGAAAATGATAAGAACATAAATATAGTGGCTTGTATATGTGATAACTTAAGGGTTTATAAATATCTAATTAAACTAATGGAATCTGTTGTTAATGAGATGATCAGTGTACGAAAATTAGGCTTACACTATAATTTGTTTTTTATACATTTAATGTTGTTTACGAATGAATTAAGTCGATAGAATTGTTGTTGCTCATTTAAACTTTGTCTGCGTAACTCGAACACTTTGACTTTTGATTTCCTTTAAGGTTAGTTTAACATTGATATCATTTGGACCATCTTTTATTTGTTTTGAGATAGTTAAAAGGTTATTTGTTACATGAAAGCCTTGTGTCGTGACTGAATTTTGTGCAAATCTGGAGTTATGCAGGCTGCTAGATCAAGTGGTTTTCTCATAGCTGTGCAAATCTTTTGCAGTTTGATGATAAACATTACCTTATTTTTCAATTAGCAACTTCTTGAGGTTTTAGAGTGACTACTTCGTACCAATTTGTTTTGCTTAATCTATCATCGTGGTATTAGTTTAACAACTTTCTTAATCTATATTGTTGTGCAGACTTTTAGTTTTACTTATTATGTAACTCACCAACTTATTTTGCTTAATCTATCATGGTGCTGGTATTTTAAGAACTTTCTTCATCTATATCATTGTAGTGTAAGTTATTATGTACACAAGTTTACAAACGTAATGCACAACATTCATATCCACGGCAACGCGCGGGCATTTTCACTAGTATTGAAATAAGAAAACACGCTCGTTTGGTTTGATTCATCTTATTAGATATTACCTATTGACTTGTTATTCAACATGTTATTTTACCATGGAGAAATAATCTTTTAGTGGTTTAGATTAGGGATGAATTCTTGATGTGACACAAACCTAACACAAAATTGACGAGTTTGGTTTTATTCTAAACGGATTATGAAGTACACCAAGATAAGGGACCATAATTAAGAAAAAAAATACAAATTGTAGCAAAAACGTTGAAAATTTGGATTTTGGAGCGTCGAGATATATAAGAACACAACAAAGCGAAGTGTGTTACCTCTGAATAAATTGGATCAGTTGTTAAACCAACGTCTCCTAAGGCTCACAAATTTGGCATATTAAAATGGGAAGTAACAAAGGATCTGATGCAGCAAATGGTGGAAAAATAGGAAGCCAATGGGGTAGCTGCTCTGCTATAAAGACATACTAATTCATTGAACATAAGATCTCATCACTTTATTTATAGTGACACTGATTCAGCAGCTACAACAACATTTTAAGAAATTAAATTATAAAAACAATTAATAAAGAATCAAAAATAAAAATCTAATTGTGGAGATGCGGGGGATCGAACCCCGTGCCTCTCGCATGCAAAGCGAGCGCTCTACCATTTGAGCTACATCCCCGATTGATACATTTTTGCATAGTTAGGATTTTATAAATATATAGAGTTGTCTCTGTTTGTTAATAAAAACCGACCCTTTTACTCACCGATTAATAATCACTTTATTTTTGCCACTGGAGGTACATTTAAGCTATGAATTTAAACATTTGTTTGTTTTTCCATGTTAATTTTTTGCTTTTTAAAAATCTTGATTAGTTATGTTTTGGATGTTTTGATGATGTTTAAAGTTTAAAATAATTTAGTTAATTTGTTTCAATTTCTGAAGTTAAATTGTTTTGTGGTGTTCTGTGAGTTTTTAGTTGATTTTACGATATGGGTTGATGATTACATGTTAAAATTGTGTTATCTTTGATTAAGCTTATTCCAAACTGCTTACACATTTGTTTAAAGATCATAATAATATTTGATACATCTAAATGGAAAGCTTGTTGCCCGTCTACCTGCTATTATGATGTAACTTTCGTATTTTGTTTTAATGAATAATAAAAAATTGTCATCAAACCACTAAAAAAAATCTTTAAAAAAATGTTTAAGGCGTGTAATGCAAAAAAAATAAAAAAAAATGGAAAGCCAATTGTCAACAAGTAGCGCTGCACTGCCGGTTTTGTGAGAGGGCGACGGTCCAAGGCCCGGAACTTAATTTTATATGTATATTATGTATATTTTTTTTAGAAAATAAAAATGTATATACTTTATTAAATACTTAAACTCATTAACATTTTATGTATTTTAAGCCCACTAAACACTAAAACCCAATTTAAATTAAGCCCATTACTCTTTTACTTATCAATACATGTAAATAATTATTATTATTATTATTATTATTATTATTATTATTATTATTATTATTATTATTATCTTATTAAGGAAGAGTGATGGTCAAGATTGGAATTTTGACATTGGTACAATTTTTAAAACAATAAGTACAAGAGAATAAAGCTTATTTGATAAGGGCAAATTAGTCACGTATGTGAAATTTAAGACACTTAAAGGGGTAATTTGGTAAAATTATATACATGTTTTAGTTAAAACCTAACAACTGATTCCATTCTTGCCCTCTTAACCATACTAAGACTATTTGGTGTGCCCCCTCATTCCCCCAATTCCCCCAACTGCCACATCAGCGCCATGTCATTTCCCCCATTTTCTCCCCCAAACTTTGGAAATGGTTTCCCCCAACTCCCCCTCCTTTTTTTATTCTTTTTCCTTTTTATTTAATTATATAATTTATATTTCATAATTATTTTTTTATTAAAATAAAATAAAATAAAAAACGTAAAAAAAAACAACCGTAAATAATAAAAAAAACCGTAACGCCCACGTGTTTGATTCTTGTTGTCCCTCGTCAACTGGCTCGAGCACTTCTTCAATCTCATTCGGATCGTAAACGCATATCGCACGACCATCGTCTTCAATTATCATGTTATGAAGTATCAAACACGCGTACATAATGTATCTCAATCTTTGTGGATGGAATGCACGTGCTGGTCGTTCTATTATATGCCACTTCGCCTTGATCACACCATATAATCGTTCGACGTCTTTCCTTGCTGCTTCTTGACACTTCGCAAACTTTTTCCTTTTGTCATCTGAAGAATTCAATATTGTCTTCACAATAGACGCCCAGCTTCGGTATATGCCGTCACATAAATAATACCCATGCTTATATTTTACGCCATTGAGCCAAAAAGAATCATCAGGGCCGGTGCCTCTAATCATGGGGTCAAAAATATGAGATCTTGCAAGAACATTTAAGTCGTTACACAAACCTGCAACGCCAAAAAAAGCACGCCAAATCCAAAGATCTTGTGAGCAAGCGGTTTCAAGAATAAGTGATGGTTCTCCTACGTCACCCCGAGTAAATTGACCTTTCCATGCGGTGGGGCAATTACACCATGGCCAATGCGTACAATCAAGACTTCCTAGCATGCCAGGAAAGCCGTGTTTCTCTGCATGGTGCGCGTAGAGCTTTTCGATGTCGCTTTTTCTTGGCGTACGCATATAAACCTTGCTATATAACTTCACAACATCTTCGCAAAACTGGTACAAACATTCCCGACTCATTCTATCAGACATCCTTAAATACTCATCCCATGAATCACTCGCAGTGCCGTATGCTAATTGACGAATTGCAGACGTGCATTTTTGTAGGGTCGTAAAACCCCGTTTCCCTCTACCACCGTATCGTAGTGTAAAAAATTCATCGTAATTAGCTAAATCATCGGCAATTCGTTCGAACAATCTTCTACTCATTCGGAAACGACGTTTAAACTGTTCGTCAGTGTAAACACACTTTTCGTCAAAATAATCGGCCACCAAACGTTCATGTGCACCTTTAAAAAAAATAAAACATATTAACAAAAAATATAAAACATATTAACAAAAAAAATAAAACATATTAACAAAAAAAAATAAAACATATTAACAAAAAAAATAAAACATTTTAACAAAAAAAATAAAACATTTTAACAAAAAAAATAAAAACATACCCTCACGATCTCTATCAAGCGCCGCGCTCCGTGTCAATGGTACCGAAGACGCTTCACTATCGCTTTCGTCTTCCAACTCGGCTATAATTTTTGTCGTTTCCATCATTGCGCCAACGTAAAGGTTTATCACATTTTGTTCCTCCTCCTCCGACGAACTCATGGTAACAAATTGGATTTTTATAAATTTTGTGGAGATGGAAGAATTATAGTTGTGTGTATGGTTGTGTTTGTAAAAAGGTAGGAGATGGAAGGTTTATTTTTTTGTATGGTTGGAAGAATTATATATAGGTAAAAGGTTTATTTATTTATTTATTTTTTTAATTTTCAAACGGCTATATGCAATGGGGCCCACACCAACGTTCAAAAAAATCACCCAATCAGAGGGCTTGGTTCAAACGGAATGATTTCCCTGTTTTCCCCCAAAAAAATTTTCGGGGGGGGGGGGGGGGGGGGGGAGGCGGTGTTCCCGATCGGGGAGGAGGCCACATCACCGCCCCGACCCTATCTTCACACCATTTAGTCTAATCGATCTCTCCTTCAATTCCCTTGTTTACTTCACAGACTACTCGCTTGTTCTTATTGAATTCTCAGTTACAAAAGGCTGTTAATTTACCTTCTGTTTAAAGACAAGTCGATTTGTCTTCTTCACTCTTCCTTCCTTAAAACAAACATAATACTCTTCCAAAACCCTAACCAGTCGTCGTTAAACAACTCCGATGGTTGTGCCACCTGTAACGCCGGTGGTGATGGTGGTTGTGGGTTAACATCATGAACACGACTAGAACAAGAAGAATAAGATAAGGGTTTTCTTTTTGGATGTGAACCCAGACAGCATAATGTTAGCATACCAAGTTTACATTCGTTTGCTCACTGGATTTCTATATTCTTCTCTGAAGTTAGCATTATAGATCATGTTATTGCAGTAAGCTCCCTTGACAATAACCCTTTGAATTCGGGTGTTTTTACTTATTTAATAGATATTTCAATTGATTGCTATGAGCCTATGATGTTGTAAAATGTAAATATTATTAATATGTATGACTGTATGAGTTGAAGTTAATTGGAGATGATAAACTAATTTGTATGTCTATAATTAATTTATATCACCGATTTTGGATGATTTAGCTCTGTTTTTGTTTGTATTTTTATCTGTTTTAGAGTTTGTGACGCTGTTAATGTTAGGTTCTAGGTGAGTTTTGACATATATGTTGGATTGTGTAAGGGATTTGGTAGAATTCATAGGAAATTGTTGGGAAATGTTGTTATGATGATAGATGTATCCAAGTATGTCAAAAATAGTAAGTAGTCTCACACATCTTGGTTGCAATATGATTGAAAGAAAGAGATAATTGAATTGCTAAATCATGGTAGGTTTTGAAGTGTCTTTATTACTATCGATTGTTCTAATATAATAAGGCATACATAGTTAATGGTGATTAATATGTTGTAATGTGCTCTGCATAAGTTAATTTTACCTTATAATATAAACTAATTTTGTGTTGGAAAATGGTGATGGTATTTTATTTGTTTTCAAGATTTTCTTGATTGTGTGTGGTGTGGTGTATGGTAACAGTGGTGGAATTCATGTGTTTTGTAGGTGATATATAATAGGGACACTGAACAGAGTAGAAGGTTTGGATTTGTGACAATGAGTACAGTTGAAGAAGCTGAGAAAGCTGTGGAGACTTGCAATGGATATGTAAGTGTTATGTTTTTTTTTCTTGCTCTTTAGTTTATTGTTGTGTCAGGTTTATCTTTGTCCATTTGAAAAGATGTTTATAAATTGTTAATGCTTAATTCATTGATTTTTAGTTAAAAACAACATGTGAATATTAACATTAACAATCGTAAATTCTTAATCTTTGAATTTTAGGAACTTGACGTGACTTTTAACCTGTTTGACCATATGACCTGTCCCGTTTAGCTAGATTTTTAGTCAATTGGTCTGACCCGTTTGAGATAAAAACACTGACCGATTCATAAGTAAATGGCCATTTTTGGGTTGACCCGCAAACCACTTTGTTTTGGAAAAGAAAATACTATGTGTAGTTACTGATTACAATCCTTTGACATGTGAACCCTATGACCCGTCTCTCTTTTAGCAATATTTTTTTTTCTAATGACCTAATTAAAGATAAAACATGGCCCGACTCGACCAAATCTAAAGCAAATGAGTAAAAAAAATGATTGTTTTTTAAATGAGCAAGATATGATGTAAGTATTGTTTTGAACAAGATTTAAATATAAGACTTCTTACTGTAAACAAAGCTGCACCGGGAGGTTCACAGCCGGAAAGACGGGTAGTAGTGAATCCGTTTAAAATCTATGTGGGTAATCTGGCATGGCAGGTGGATAACAGTCAGCTGAGCAGGCATTCAGTTAACATGGGAAGTTGATAGATGCAAGGGTCATTTATGATCGTGAAACTGGGCGTTCACGTGGGTTCGGCTTTGTAACGATGGAAAGTGAGACAGAAATGAATGATGCTATCGTTGCTTTAGATGGACAGGTATTTCAACTACTAGAGGTGGCAATATAATGGGCTGGGTTGGTTGGGTAACAGGTAATTTGTAGCCAAGCTAGAAAACCCCTACTTAATTAGTATTTGATTTTTATGTTATATTGTAGTATGTTATGTTCGAAGTGTATGATTTCTAGATTTTTATTGTGGGAACATGTTTGTAGTTATGTATGGTGAGTTTGTTTTGGATGGATAATAATATTTGGAGTTTTTGTTGCTTTTGTTATGGATAGGACATAGGGTAGGGTGTATGCTCGTTGATTCTACTCGAAAGGAGAAGAGGTTTTTGTACAGTGTCGAAAACCATACCGATTTAAGCTTGTGTGTTGAATCGTGCAACTTTGAAATTTGAATTATAGAAACAAAATGAATGGGATCAATAAGCCAATGGGAGGAGTAAGTAATTGTTTTCTTTTTTTCTATCATGATTATCATATATGCTGCATCTTTGCTTCAGATATTATATGTTGAATACTTGAATCAAGTAACAAATCGCTCAATTTGCACTAGGGTTGCCATAGTCATAGAAACTTATGAGCATCTGCTCTTAATCCTTTAGTAATAATGTTTCTACTTATATAATAAAAATACCCTCAATAGTCAAATAATAAAGGGAGTTGCTTTGTGTTAAATATTAATATGATGAAGGGGCGTCATTTAAGATTGATATTCAACAATTTATATTGGTTAAATAGAAGTTATCTGGTTACCCCTACATCATATTAAACAAATTTGCATAGATGCTTGTGTGAGAGGGAGAATACTCATAACATTAGAGACCAATTTAGACTCTAATTAGTCGTAATCTCACTGGATACGGCAAGGACCTGCACAACAGAACAAGGTTTAAATGACAGAGAATATGCTGCACAACATTTTGTCATTAAACATATAAGTGTTGCCAAGATTGGTCCCAGAGCTCACTTGGAGAAAGTTTTATTTCTTAGTTGTGGTGTTCCTACCGGTATATTTTTCTTCACTTCAGCATGTTCTTGTTATATTCGGAACCTGGTTGTGTGGTTCTTATTTTCTTAAAGTATGTTGTCTTCAGGTCTTGGTGCAGTTTGGAACACAACAAAAATTGAAGCGGGATCAAATGTTGCTATTTTCGGGTCTGGAACTGTTAGTCTTGTAGTAAGTTTGTAATAGTAAGATGATTTATCTGATATTTATCATGAATGTGAGTTTCATCATCCTTTCTTTTAAAACTGTAACAAACTTCAATACCCATTTGATAGGTAGCAGAGGGTGTATCTGGAATTTCGACAGGGGGGAAGTAATTGGCTTATAGGTTTAGAGGTGATTGGTTCATACATTTGTGTGCATACAAAAGAGAAGCCAAATATAGCTCTAATTAGTTTATACACCTGTGATTGGCCTGGTCAAGAGTTAAAACATCTAAATATAGCTACTTTAAGTGAAGACAAAATAAAATAGTGACACCAATTGCACCAATGTTCATGCTTTTTTTTATCTATTAATAGATAAATTTTGTTTTAAAATTTGCTAAAATGATAAGTTAAATAACAGTATTCTAATAAAGCCTTGTATTAAGGTCAGATCATGCCTACAATATGTCTTGTTATTTCAATAATGTAATTTACTTTTGTTACTTTTGGTCAAGAATTGAAACATTCAATTATAGCTACTTTAGACGCTGGGAAATAATGATACTCATACAATACTGGCACCAATTGCACCAGTGATCATCCCTACATAATAAGAATGATACACACTGTATAATCTTTTCTACCGCTGCAACTAAGTAACAACTGATGTCGGCCTCCGAACGGTCTTGCTTATGTGATATTTTGTATGTAGCCAAACCTGTTTTGCAAATTTTATAATATGCACCAGTAGTATATATTAATGTTTTAAGCCATTATTTTAAGACTACATGGGCTTTATCATTAAATAGACTTTAGTGTTCTTCAAGATATGAATTGCAGTTTATTATTCCATATACGCATGGTTTAAAAAACGGGTGAGGCGTGCGCCTCAAGGCGAAACGCTAAGAAAACGAGTCTGAGGCGCGCCTCATGGGGTTCAGATTGTATATAGGCCTCAAAGGGTTGAGGCGCTAAAAAAATGAGCGCCTCGGGTGCGTCTCAGGTGGTTTAGGGTGTTTTTGATGTGTTTTTTTTTTGTGTTTTGGGGTCAATTAGTTTTATGTGTGTTTTTTATGTTTTAGACTTTTCTAGGTCAAGTATTTTATTTTTTACAAGGTACATAATTTTTAAATTTATTTCTTGACTGCGCCTCTGGCTTACGACTCAGTTCGCCTCGAGGCTTACGCCTCATGAGGCGGAGGGAAAACGCCTCGAGACTCGTTTTCGTTCTTTTAAACTTTGCATATACGTCTTATTTACTTCATTTCTATGTTCATTTTTGTCACCGAGAAGATCAGAAGAAAACGGACATGGGCATGCAAATTGGAGCGGGAATCAATCAGTGGCTACCAACAAAAATGATTCATCATCCACACATAGTTTAGTAAAAGAGAATAGTGGGAAGAAGGGGAAACAGTCAACAGGCAAGGCTCTTACACAGGTTGCTTGGTATGGTACTTGGTATCGGTTCCATTCCTTTGGGAAGGTAAATACTGAATCAAAAGTTGACATTAAATGTGCACAAAATATCTAAAGACTGTCAACTAATTGTATTTGGGTCAACATGTTCAAGTGGAGGCTAATCTTTAATCTGAAACTTGATTAACAAATTTTAGGTTGTTGGAGATCGAAAAGGTTCGGTGTTGAAGGAGGGGAAACAGTCAACAGGCAAGCTTATTTGAGGCAAACCACTAACCAAGAAAAGATATTAGGTAAGCTTATTTGAGACCATCAACCAGGAAAAGATATGTAAGGATAAATTAATTGACTTTTTTTTTATCCCTTTTCACTGGCTACTAATTACTATACAGGGATCAAACGATACATTTGTTTTTAAAAACACTGCAGCTTATCCTGTTATATTTCATTGCAGTTCTTCCCAATACAGACTTTCTTTGAGATTAGAATTTGGCAAAAAGGGCTGCTTAAGAAACATATGAATACGAACTTGGGTCAGAATAAATAGTTATTGAGTGCACTTCAAAGTTTTCATTACAGTTACCTATTTTTTTATTTTAAATAAAGTGATTTACAGTTACCTTCAACACCAAACCTAATCAATGATTCTCACCTACCCAATGAATCAACAAACACCAACGATGAAACTCCTTTAACTGGTAACCACACAATACATATTAATATTTATATTTGTATCATATCAATATATTTATTTATATCACTTCCAAAAACTACACATGTTGCTATTAACAAAGTTTAAATTACCTACAGGCTTCACATCACCAAGTACCAATGAAGAAAATATCATACAAACACTACAAAACACGTAAGGATCTAACACGTCAACACCAACACCCATGCAGAATATCGTGGACAGCAAACGGGTGGACAACGACTCAAACAATGAATGGTTCACAACCAACATAGACGCTATCATCAACGCCTGCAACCAATATGATAGAGATTGATTATGTAGCCAATTACAAAAATCAATATTTATTTACCAGCAACATACAATTTCTCAATCTTGGTTTTATTAACCAATATTATTACCGTTTGTTTCAAATGTTATGTTCAAACTAATGTCCGGATGAATATGCAATTTATCAATCCAAACACTCACATAAATTAGACATCACATGTACCGCAGAAAAACTATACTAATACTCAACAATGCATTCGCCATAACCAAAAAAAAAACGAAAAAAAACCTTCTAACCCGCGGCAACGCGCGGGCACTCATATACTAGTATTAATAAAGTTTAAAACTCATTTAAATTTAAAATTGACCCAAAGTCAGAAAAACTATACTAATACTCAACAATGCATTCGCCATAACCAAAAAAAAAAACGAAAAAAAACCTTCTAACCCGCGGCAACGCGCGGGCACTCATATACTAGTATTAATAAAGTTTAAAACTCATTTAAATTTAAAATTGACCCAAAGTTTAAAGTTATACTACTAAAGTTAAAGCCAACTAAAATATTGGCCCAATAAGAGAGGCCCATTTTTTTATTCGCCCCAGGCTCAAAACCTTTTAGTATCCTCGGAAACGGCCCTACTGCACCACAAGCCCTTTTTGAATAGCAAAACACCCCTAAGTTTGCCTAAAATTATCAATTGCTTGTGCAAGAACTTTACACAAATATGTTTGATTCCTTACTACATTAGAGATGTCCTATGGTTTATCCTATGGTTTATCCTATGGTTTTCTTTTTCATTTTATTAAATATTAAGACAATTTTCTTGGCTTTCAGTGGTTCGTATATCGCTATCTCTTGTTCAAACCCAACATGTAAAGCATTAAATCTTCAGTTGGTTATATGAATTCCTTTTCTCCAAGATTGTCAAATATGTACTTTGTGTTTTCATTCTTTTTCAAAGATTGTTAACATGTTTGAGAAACATGATCATTGTGCATTGTATTCCATTAGAACCACGTTTTCGACCCATTTGTAATTCGGGTAAAATAAAAAAAATAACTAAAAATAAAATGGGTCAAAAGTAGCACAAAGTGTATTTTTAAAACAAAGCTTGTGTTGGGCACGTGGCCTTCAACAATTATATCTGACTTTAACTTATCTATTGATGTTTTACAGGAAAGAGCTAGTTCAGATCATCAATAAAACTAGGGCTGTAAACAAACCAAACGTTCGGTGAACAGTTCGTAAACCGTTCGGCGGGAAGTTCGTTTGTGTCCGTTTGTTTAATAAATGAACAAACATGAACAAAAAAATCCGTTTGATTAACTAAACAAACAAACACAAACAAATGTCTCGTTCGTTCGATTGCGTTTGTGAACGTTCGGCAATGTATTTGTTTACGTTCGTTTATTTATATCCGTTCGTGTATGTTTGTTTATGTTCGATCACTAGTTAAAACTTAGGATAATTATGAACTTTTGAGTTAGGAATATCATGTATTCATGCCTATGCCTAAGTAATTTTAGATAATTATGTCTAAGTTAGTACAATTTGATTTATCGACATTGTTTAGTAGATGTACTTTATCTAACGGTTAATATTAACAATGTTTTTTTTAGTTAATTGCATATTAGATGTTTGTTTTTGTTTGTTTGTGTTCAGGACCCGTGTTCACGAACAGTTCGCAAACAACTGAATTTCTTAACAAACAAACACAAACATAGAATTATGTTCGTGAACGGTTCGTTTGTCCAAGAAACCATAACAAACAAACACGAAAAAAGCCTTGTTCGTGTTCGTTTGGTTCGTTTACAGCCCTAAACAAAACGTTATCTGATATCATCGGCAAGTAATTTGTGGCACATGATGAGATGATACAACAAATGATAGTACATTTTGTACCATGGTTTGTTTTGGGTTGTGTTGTGTTGTGTTGATATGTTGTGTTGTATTGTGGGTCTACTTTGTAACGACGGCGATGTTTTTGCATAGACGAGGGAATGAGGATTTAGTGCTGAAGGCCTGACTATGGATGTTTTGTAAATAGAGGTGTAAACGAGCCGAGCCGGGCCCAAGCCTGACTGGGCTCGAGCTCGGCTCGTCATGCTATTGTGAGGCTCGAGCTCGGCTCGTCATGCTATTGTGAAGCTCGAGCTCGGCTCGGTTCGAACCTAACACTTTGAACTTGAACTCGGCTCGAAAGTAAAACCCAAGGGCTCGAGCTCGGCTCGGCTCGACTCGAAATAATTATAGAACAATTTAAAAGGAGCTAAAACCTCGGCTGGAGCTCGCTTTTATAGCTTAAACGAGCCAAAGCTCGGCTCGAGCTCGACTCGCCAATGTTTAACAGTAGGTATACTATATATAAAATAATAATATAACATTTGTTTGGGCTCGTTTAGGCTCGCGAGCCTAAACGGTCTTTCTATGAAAAGCTCGAACTCGGACTCGATAACTAAACGAGTCATGTTTCAAGCTCGAGCTCGGACTCGGGCTCGTTAAGGCTCAACTCGTTCGAGGTTTTTACCTATCCAATCCCGAGTAGCTTTCGTGTAACACCCCAACCGATGGCGGAAACATCGGGATGTCACGTATTGATGATTGTTCAGTAGCTCATGGTAAATAATAAATTTCATTAAATAATTTAAGTAAGTTACATACAATTGTTCTAAGAATTTGTACATCAAATTAAATAAAACTATGCAAATATCTTCAAGCATCAATTCAAATCTTCAAGCAACTAGAACCTGAAACATGTTAAGTTGAAAATATTTTGGGTCAACAAAAGTTGGTGAGAATTACATAGGTTTTGAAAATCGAATGAAATTGTTGTGCAATTCATGTGTCATGGCAATCTAGTCCATATGCAAAAACATACTAGAAGTAAATCGAGTGCATAATCAACCTTGTGACTGTTGTAATTGTGGTACATCCCATACGCTCATGGTTCACTCGTTTATATTGCAGTAACAAACACCCACGTAACCTTTGTAGGAGGCACGTATCCGGGTGGGATTGTCAGTCCAATAGATCTATCAATGTATACCGTTTGGCTGATGAATGTTTATGCTAGAATTGTGCTTACCCTAGTCATGTTCAAGACATAATGCAACATAGAAATACACATAGACACATTGATGATTGAATTGCATGAATAATGTTGTAACATGTTTCACCCCAAAAATGGTGATAAATAGAAAAGGGGCTATGTAAAACTCACCTTTAGCAAAATGTTGTATCTGTTGAAAATTGAATAATAGTGTTGTCCAAATGTATCAAGTATCACCCTATAATAAGGTAATAAATATGTCTAAGTCTATCAAATCTACAAATGTAAACGTTCTAGGGCTTCGAATTTGGGGATAAACGCTCGTTTGATTATTATTAAAATGTTTGATAATTGAGAGAATATTAGTAAATAAATAACCAAAAATCTTTTTAGGAAATTTAAATTTAAGATGGTCACAATAATGTGTTTAAAGTGTAAAAATAATTTTTATAAAATTATTTTCTTTAAAATAGATTATTAAATCTATTTATTACAAATTGTCAAAATTTAACTTTAATATTTAAAAATATTAAAATTTAAGAATTATAAGTTTAAAATTTACATTTCTGTTCTAAATAATCAGAAATAATTTGTATAAAATTTTGGTGCAAAAATATTAAAAATTGGATTTATTATGATTTAATTAGGATTAAAACTAACAAAAATTGATTAAAAATATTAAATAAATGATTTTTCAGAAATAAAAATCATTTCTGAAAAGCTTAATGTTATAAAAACTTAGGATAATTTTTGTGGAAATTAATAAGATCGTTTTGATATTTTTATAGATTTTTATAAATAAAATAGAATAAACTTGATTTATAGATTTTGAAAACTAAAAATTGTAAGTTAAACTTTTTCAGTAGATTAACTTAAAATAATTTTTGTAGAATTAATAAAAGAGTTTTAGTATTTAAAACGAATTTATAAAGTATAATATATATATATATCATTTTTTGATAGAAATATAAAACAGCAAAAATAAAAAAAGTGTCCAAGCCGGGACTCGAACCCGCGTGGACTGTATAGCAAGCACCAAGCACAACCACTTGGTCTAGACCTGTGGTTGTGTTTGGATTCTGTACGTTACATATTTATAATAAAACGCGATTACATGTTCTTCCCCAATTTCATCATTACGAGCCCTAGATTTTACAATCGATCGAATTACACAACATTAACCCAATTAATCATGGGGTTAATGTTGTGTAGGTTCCGATTAACAAAACCCACCACAATAATTACACTTACAATTACGTTTCGAGCTCGATTGATCAGTCAACCAAAAAGTCAAACACACGATCGCTAATCAAGAACAGAAGCTTATAAGTAGAAATTGGAGATGTAGGAAGGATTAGTGGCGAGTTGTGAAGGTTCGTGAACGTCCAATTTATAGTGTTGAGGTCTGGTTGTTCGAAATGGCAAGTTTTGACCCGTTTGAATGTATACGCGTGAAGTTAGGCTATAATTGGATCGAATTGACGTGTAATGGACGCGGGAATATGTAGGCAAACAAGTCAACATCAATTAATTGGTGAAATCTTGCCTAAACAAGGTAAATTAGTTGTTAAAAAAAGAAAATATATACATATCTCTGCTGCTGCTCGACAACTCAGACAAGGAAGGAGAAAGGAAAAGAGATTATGTGTGCATATATATATATAAAGAGGTCTGGAATTAAACCAACATGCATGTGTGGCTCGGGTGGTTAGTGTGCGTGTGTGTGTATGAGGGGTCTCCGGTTCGAAACCCGGCTGGAACAAAACCTCTCCCCTTTTTTTATTTTTAAAATCAGACAGATATGGGTGGGGCTTAGTGGGCCGGACTACATTCCTTGGGTTGGACTCCGGGTTTTAAAGGCAATAATGGGGTCTTTTTGTTGGGTTAAGGGGGTTTAATCAAACATTATAGTTATTATTATTATTATTATTATTATTATTATTATTATTAAAAACCTTTATATAAATATATGAATAATTTTCATTGTATTAGGGTTCAAAATGTCACAAAAATAACTAAATGCAAATAGTAATAAAACTTGTCGTTTTTATCCAAATTATACGTAACGCACAACATTATTTAATGCAAAATGTTACAGTCTCCCCTACTTTTAGGAACTTCGTCCCGAAGTTAAAGGAAGACATTAGGTTTACAATTAGTCAACTACCGAAAACCTTGATAAAATTTCACACTACCTTAATGTACCTGTAAATTCATGATTACGTTCCGGACCGTAATTACCAATTTACCTTACATTAGGGTTTTGCGTCTTTTTATGACTTTACCGATTGTTGAGCAGGTTCGATAGTCCCCACCAGTCGTTGAGCAGGTGGTAGGGCCTCTCCCGACTGTTGGAATGACATGATGACCTCTACCAATCGTTGAGTAGATTGTTTGGTAGTCAACTGATTATCGTACAAGTAAGCAAGTATGATTATAGATATAGCAATTAGTTCACATTCAAACAAGCATGCACACAGATGTTATGATAATACTTGAATTTATTATTTGAATCAAAGGTGGCAATACATGGAATTAAAGAGAAAGTAGACATTATTCAAATGGTAGGGTTTGCTGTTAAGTAGCTGGAGGGTTTCAAACGGGGTTATTTGGAGCATCAAGAGCGTTTGTAGCAGGGATTCGACAAGCATCTGCAAGATGCCCATACCTTTGACAATTGGTGCACTGTCGGCAGGGAACTTGAGTTGGATGGTGATACTGGCAGGTGTCACACTTAGGTAGTTTCCCGTTGTATTGTTTCTTGTTGGGTGGAACAGTGGTGTCTATTGCAAAATTCCTGACCTTACACTTTCCGTTGGTTGAGGCCTCGGTTTTGATTTCAACGGCAGGTTGGGGAGTATCCTTTTTCTTTTCCCCTTTACGAGTTAAGGTTCCTGCCTTCACATGGTTATCTGTTAGGGTGGCAGCCAAACGCTTTGCTTCCTCCAAAGTAGCAGGGTTCCTTCCCCACACCGTGTCTTGAATTTGCATCGGTAAGCCACCAATGTATTTTTCGATGGCAATGGGTAAAGGGGTGACTTTGTGGGGTAGCAGTAAGCTAAGTTCGTGAAAACGGGTGTTGTAAACAAGGTTTTCCCCACTGTCTTGAGCAAGATCATGAAATTCATCTTCCAGCTTCTTGATTTCATTACGAGGACAGAACTCTGCCTTCATAATGTCTTTAGCTTGATCCCAGGTTAAGGCTAGTGCAGCTTCAGCTCCGCGAGTGCGTTTTTCTTCATTCCACCAAGTGAGTGCTCGTTTGTGAAGAACACTCATGGCATAACGGACTTTAAAGTTGTCAGGGCATTCACTGTTGATGAAGGTATTCTCAATGCCCTCAAACCATTGCAGGAGTCCCGTAGCTTCTTCTTCACCACTAAACTTTGGGGGATTACAAGAATTAAAGTGTTTAAGGGTACAGGCTGGAAGTCCATTCCCGTTGTGGTTTCCATTTCCATTCCCGTTGCCGTTGCCGTTCCCGTTGCCGTTCAACTGGATGACTTGAGCTAGTAAGTTGGGCACCAGAGTTGCAATTTGCTGTGCCATTTGTTGAGAAATGATTGCAGCCAGTTGGGCATCGACACCATTATTGTTGTTGTTGTTGTGGTTAGTGTCATGGTTATGATTGTGATTGCTACTTCCTTCATCATGATTGTCACCACTGTTAAGACGAGCACTGCGACGTGGAGGCATGATCTGTAAGAGACACAGTGAAATGAATGAGTTATATAAGGAGTGTACTCATTTATTCATTTAATTAAAACGAATAAACGAAAATGTTGACTTATCAAAGATTCTAAATTCTAATAACATATGAAGACGTGCTTTAGCCTATAAGTGAACACTCATCCCGAGAATTCCCAGGTAGGCATCCGGGTCCCTCGTCTGATTGGGATATATGCGCAATGCCAGCCTAGACAGAAGACTCAGAATACAGGCGTTCACCCTTCCAGATTGCACGTGTTCGTTATTAAAATCTAGAACTTCGACGAGATCTCAAGGTGGTTCAGGTTAAACCTGAGGATTTTTGTCCTATTAGTCTAGGAGTAGATCCACTGATGGAGAGCAACCTTCTTGTAAGGATGAAAGTAGGGATAAGAAGTAGGATGGAGATAGAGAATAGCAAGCAAAAGAAGCAAGTACAGGTTAAATCCTATGGTTATAGACTAGATTATTTTTCTAATAACCTAATTCCCTATAACCATGGCTCTGATACCAATCTGTAACACCCCAACCGATGGCGGAAACATCGGGATGTCACGTATTGATGATTGTTCAGTAGCTCATGGTAAATAATAAATTTCATTAAATAATTTAAGTAAGTTACATACAATTGTTCTAAGAATTTGTACATCAAATTGAATAAAACTATGCAAATATCTTCAAGCATCAATTCAAATCTTCAAGCAACTAGAACCTGAAACATGTTAAGTTGAAAATATTTTGGGTCAACAAAAGTTGGTGAGAATTACATAGGTTTTGATAATCGAATGAAATTGTTGTGCAATTCATGTGTCATGGCAATCTAGTCCATATGCAAAAACATACTAGAAGTAAATCGAGTGCATAATCAACCTTGTGACTGTTGTAATTGTGGTACATCCCATACGCTCATGGTTCACTCGTTTATATTGCAGTAACAAACACCCACGTAACCTTTGTAGGAGGCACGTATCCGGGTGGGATTGTCAGTCCAATAGATCTATCAATGTATACCGTTTGGCTGATGAATGTTTATGCTAGAATTGTGCTTACCCTAGTCATGTTCAAGACATAATGCAACATAGAAATACACATAGACACATTGATGATTGAATTGCATGAATAATGTTGTAACATGTTTCACCCCAAAAATGGTGATAAATAGAAAAAGGGCTATGTAAAACTCACCTTTAGCAAAATGTTGTATCTGTTGAAAATTGAATAATAGTGTTGTCCAAATGTATCAAGTATCACCTTATAATAAGGTAATAAATATGTCTAAGTCTATCAAATCTACAAATGTAAACGTTCTAGGGCTTCGAATTTGGGGATAAACGCTCGTTTGATTATTATTAAAATGTTTGATAATTGAGAGAATATTAGTAAATAAATAACCAAAAATCTTTTTAGGAAATTTAAATTTAAGATGGTCACAATAATGTGTTTAAAGTGTAAAAATAATTTTTATAAAATTATTTTCTTTAAAATAGATTATTAAATCTATTTATTACAAATTGTCAAAATTTAACTTTAATATTTAAAAATATTAAAATTTAAGAATTATAAGTTTAAAATTTACATTTCTGTTCTAAATAATCAGAAATAATTTGTATAAAATTTTGGTGCAAAAATATTAAAAATTGGATTTATTATGATTTAATTAGGATTAAAACTAACAAAAATTGATTAAAAATATTAAATAAATGATTTTTCAGAAATAAAAATCATTTCTGAAAAGCTTAATGTTATAAAAACTTAGGATAATTTTTGTGGAAATTAATAAGATCGTTTTGATATTTTTATAGATTTTTATAAATAAAATAGAATAAACTTGATTTATAGATTTTGAAAACTAAAAATTGTAAGTTAAACTTTTTCAGTAGATTAACTTAAAATAATTTTTGTAGAATTAATAAAAGAGTTTTAGTATTTAAAACGAATTTATAAAGTATAATATATATATATATATATATCATTTTTTGATAGAAATATAAAACAGCAAAAATAAAAAAAGTGTCCCAGCCGGGACTCGAACCCGCGTGGACTGTATAGCAAGCACCAAGCACAACCACTTGGTCTAGACCTGTGGTTGTGTTTGGATTCTGTACGTTACATATTTATAATAAAACGCGATTACATGTTCTTCCCCAATTTCATCATTACGAGCCCTAGATTTTACAATCGATCGAATTACACAACATTAACCCAATTAATCATGGGGTTAATGTTGTGTAGGTTCTGATTAACAAAACCCACCACAATAATTACACTTACAATTACGTTTCGAGCTCGATTGATCAGTCAACCAAAAAGTCAAACACACGATCGCTAATCAAGAAAAGAAGCTTATAAGTAGAAATTGGAGATGTAGGAAGGATTAGTGGCGAGTTGTGAAGGTTCGTGAACGTCCAATTTATAGTGTTGAGGTCTGGGTGTTCGAAATGGCAAGTTTTGACCCGTTTGAATGTATACGCGTGAAGTTAGGCTATAATTGGATCGAATTGACGTGTAATGGACGCGGGGAATATGTAGGCAAACAAGTCAACATCAATTAATTGGTGAAATCTTGCCTAAACAAGGTAAATTAGTTGTTAAAAAAAGAAAATATATACATATCTCTGCTGCTGCTCGACGACTCAGACAAGGAAGGAGAAAGGAAAAGAGATTATGTGTGTATATATATAAAGAGGTCTGGAATTAAACCAACATGCATGTGTGTCTCGGGTGGTTAGTGTGCGTGTGTGTGTATGAGGGGTCTCCGGTTCGAAACCCGGCTGGAACAAAACCTCTCCCCTTTTTTTATTTTTAAAATCAGACAGATATGGGTGGGGCTTAGTGGGCCGGACTACATTCCTTGGGTTGGGCTCCGGGTTTTAAAGGCAATAATGGGGTCTTTTTGTTGGGTTAAGGGGGTTTAATCAAACATTATAGTTATTATTATTATTATTATTATTATTATTATTATTATTATTATTATTATTATTATTAAAAACCTTTATATAAATATATGAATAATTTTCATTGTATTAGGGTTCAAAATGTCACAAAAATAACTAAATGCAAATAGTAATAAAACTTGTCGTTTTTATCCAAATTATACGTAACGCACAACATTATTTAATGCAAAATGTTACATTTCGAGCCGTTGCGCATGTAACACCCCAACGGATGGCGGAAACATCGGGATGTCACGTATTGATGATTGTTCAGTAGCTCATGGTAAATCATAAGTTTCAATATATGATTTAAATATATTACATACAATTGTTCTAAAAATTTGTACATCAAAATGAAAAATACTAGCTACGCATCTTCAAGCATTAACTCTAATCTTCGAATAAGCCATAACCTGAAACATGTTAAGTTTGAAAATATTTTGGGTCAACAAAAGTTGGTGAGAATTACATAGGTTTTGATAATTGAATAAAAACTTGTACAATTCGAGTGTCATGGCAAGTCTAGTCCATATGTGAAAACAAAACAATCGGGTAAATCGAGTGCATAATCAAACCTTGTGACTAGAATATTGTGGTCCATCTCATACGCTCATGGTTCACTCGATTATGTTATAAATTCGATAACAATCACCCACGCTACCTATGTTGGAGGTACACGTATCCGGGTGGGATTGTCAGTCCAATAGATCTATCATTGTATACCGTCGGCTGATCAATGTTAATGATTATGCTAGAATATTGTGCTTACCCTAGTAATGTTTAAGACATAATGCAACATAGAATAACACATAGACACTTGTGATTGAATTGTAAATTGAATGTTGTAACATGTTTCAGCCCAAAAAAAAAATAGTGAATGGAAAAGGGGCTATGTAAACTCACCTTAGGTGCATAATGAGTTCGTGCGTTTTATTGAGCGTGCAAACACTTAGTAATAATGCATTGGAAAACTCGAAACTAGCTAGAGGAGATAATGACGGATGAAAACTTTAGTATATGAAAGATGGGATAATAATGTTTTTTTTTTTTTTGAATGGTAGGCTAGTGTATTTATAGTGTAAAATTTGGAGTTGTAATTAGGGACTACTTTGACTAGGCTAGAATTTAGGAACAACTTTGACTTGACTAGAAGACCATATTTACTAACACTTTGACTTGACTAGGAGACCATATTTACTAACACTTTGACTTGACTTGACTAGGAGACTACGTTTGACTTTTCAGGTTTGACTAAGGGACCTTGAAAGGGTTTAAGTTTAATTGGTTTTAATTAACATCACAAAACACCAAATGGTGTAGTGGTTTGTGTGGTGTGGTTAAGGTTTAGCCTGCCAGGGACTTGGGTTCGAATCCTGGCACAGGCAAACATTTTTTTAACGTTTTTAAATCATAATTTTTAATACAATCCAATTTAATATTGATTATAAGTCATTATTTAAACAAAAAAAATTAACAAAATGGATGGTAAAGATACTGTAAACATGAATCGGATGAATAAACGATAGAGTTCTATATATATATATATATATATATATATAAAGAAAATTTGTGTGATGTTACAATCTCCTCTACTTTTAGGAACTTCGTCCCGAAGTTTATTTTAAGAAGAAACATTTGAATAGTGTTGAGGATAGTTAGGGTGACCATGGTTCAGAGTAGGGTAAGAGTTTAAGGAATGTATAAGATAACCATAAATGCTAGATGGACTACCAAATAACTAGGGTTTGTTATTGGTCTGACCCTACAGTATCCCTTTTCCATGTATCATTAGTGTTTATATATAGGGTGTACCGCAGCTAACCCATCACACCTCTGATACTTCGAAAACATACGGGGTATCTCCCAAAACCTTAATAGAATTTCACACTACCTTAATGTACCTGTAAATTCATGATTACGTTCCGGACCGCAATCACCAATTTACCTTACATTAGGGTTTTGTGTCCTTCCATGACTCTAAACACACATGTAAGTAATGCAAAATAGTCTTGTGATTGAATCGTATACAATGTATCCAAAAATAAGTCCAACTGTTGAGCAGGAAAAAGAACTCTACCAGTCAGTGAGTAACAACCTCTACCGATTGTTGAGCAGGTGCGATAGCCTCTACCAGTCGTTGAGTAGGTTGTAGGGCCTCTACCGACTGTTGAGCAGGCATGATGACCTCTACCAATCGTTGAGTAGGTTATTTGGTACTCTACTAAATGTTGAGCAAGTACTTCATCCTCTATCAGTTGTTTGATTAAGTGTACCAATTATTACACACATGAATTGCAAATTGATAATATGTACATGTAAGCAATCAAGTATCAAGTATAGCATACGAGTTGTAATAGAGTTGCCCTAGACAAGGTTAATGACTCTAGGTGTGTCTATAGCAAATAGTTTATATTCCATGAATTCTAGTTTCAAATGTTCAAATATGGTAGATAGTCGAATCCTCATGTATAACTAAGGATTATGTTTGATGCAACACACAATCAAATTTCAATAGTTTGGTTATCATGGGTAACTAGCTCATGTTTGAGAAGGTGAAGGATATGAATTTAGTTCTTGAGAGGATGATGAAAAATCTTGAAGCAGAATCAAGGTTGTGAGAGATAGAGAATGTGAAGATAGTTGATAAAGAGTTTATTTTATAGTAAGGAGATTATGTAGCAGTGTAAATTTTGGGGTTTGGATCAAAGGTTATAATCAAGTGTATAAGAAAACATGATTGTGGTATATGCCAAATATTGTAAAAATTTGAACAAGTTGAAAATGAGTGAGTGTCGATGGAGAATTTAGAGACTAGATATTATTCCTATGGATAAAAAAAAATCTTATTTTCAAAATTGGTTTTATACATAAATCAAAAGTTTTTAAATAGTACAAGCTAAGTGGGCTTTGATTAAAATATTCCCGTTAGTTGGAGATTTCAAACATGACATTAGGTTTTGAAGATCAAGGTTCTATTAAGTGATTTTTAATAGTTTAAAGCATTATATAGAAAATTGTTTGTTACGTCAATAAATAAACAATTGAATTTAAGTTCGAGGACATCTTTTGACAAAAATATGTACTTTGTAAAGTTACTAGGTAATGAAAATACAACAAGATTTAGAAATCTTTAGTTTGTGCTAAGGTATGAGGTTATAGTTTTTAAAAAAATAAGTAACATGTGGAGAAGTGAAATAATATGATTTGGGTAGGGTGTTGAATATTTAAAAAGTGGCTAAGATAGTAAGGTGAAGTGTGATTGTGAAATCCATAGATGGTTATGAAATGAGATTGATTTAAGCTGTAAAATTTTGAGATTTTAGAGCTTAGTTTAAGGAAAGTGAGTGTAATCATTTATTCATTAATTAAAACGAATAAACGAAAACGTTGACTTATCAAAACTTCTAGATTCTAATAACATAGTGAAGACATGATTTAGCCTATAAGTGAACACTCATCCCGAGAATTCCCAGGTAGGCATCCGGGTCCCTCGTCTGATTGGGATTTATGCGCAATGCCAGTCCTAGACAGAAAACTCAGAATACAGGCGTTCACCCTTCCAGATTGCACGTGTTCGTTATTAAAATTTAGAACTTCGACGAGATCTTCAAGGTGGTTCAGTCTAAACCTGAGGGTTTGTCCTATTAGTCTAAGAGTAGATCTTGTGATGGAGAGCACTCTTCTTGTAGGGACTAAAGTAAGGATAAGAAGTAGGATAGAGAATATAAACAAGTAAGGTTGCAAGTAAAAGGAGCAAGTACTGATTAAAATCCTATGGTTATAGACTAGATTATTTTTCTTTTTTCTAATAACCTAATTCCCTATAACCATGGCTCTGATACCAATCTGTAACACCCCAACCGATGGCGGAAACATCGGGATGTCACGTATTGATGATTGTTCAGTAGCTCAAGGTAAATCATAAGTTTCAATATATGATTTAAATAAATTACATACAATTGTTCTAAAAATTTGTACATCAAAATGAAAAATACTAGCTACGCATCTTCAAGCATTAACTCTAATCTTCGAATAAGCCATAACCTGAAACATGTTAAGTTTGAAAATATTTTTGGTCAACAAAAGTTGGTGAGAATTACATAGGTTTTGATAATTGAATAAAAACTTGTACAATTCGAGTGTCATGGCAAGTCTAGTCCATATGTGAAAACAAAACAATCGGGTAAATCGAGTGCATAATCAAACCTTGTGACTAGAATATTGTGGTCCATCCCATACGCTCATGGTTCACTCGATTATGTTATAAATTCGATAACAATCACCCACGCTACCTATGTTGGAGGTACATGTAACATTTCGCGTTAAATAAACGTACGTTCCGTATAATCTGGTTAAAAACGACAAGTTTTATTATTATTGTCTACATTTAATTATTTTTGTGACATTTTAAACCTTAATACTATGATAATTATTCATTATATATATATGTATATATATTAAAATATGATAAAAATAATTATTAAAAATAACATGCTGAGGCCGGGGTTCAAACCCGAGTCCTCAGCCGGTTCAAACATATACACACAACAACATAACCAGCTGATCTAGCCAAGATCTTTGTTCTAATCCGGATCTACTATAATTATATCACGACTATAAACCATCTCAGTTGACTTGGAAAGTCAACTGAGATCGAAGACTTACCAAAATCACACCACCATTACTCGTAATTAACCTGTAAATGGCATCACAACGCAATTACCGGCCTTCATTGAGTCAGCACACGACCAATTTTCCATCAATTCTTACCAATTACGTGCTTTGACGCGTCAAACATTAACAACTCGGTCAAAACTTGCCAATTCGAACACCAAGCCATTTCCCTATAAATTGAAGACCCTCTAACCTGCTACACTCGCCGAACATCTCAATTCAATCTCCAATTTTCCTATTTAAGCTGCTGTTCGAGTGTTTTAATCGTAGTTTGACTTTTGAGCCTTGACCGAGAAATCTGTTAGTAATCGTGTCTGTAAGTTGGATTTTTGTTATGGGTTTCATTGATCGGCCTACACACAATGTTTACCCCATGATTAATTGGGTTAACATTGTGTGATTTAATCAATTGCAATATTAGGGCTCGAATGTGAATTTTTGGGGAAGAACATGAACGTCGAATAGGTTATTTATTTTAATTAAACTGAAACCAAACACAACCACTGGTCTGGACCAAGTGGTTGTGTCTGGTACTCACTATCAGAGCCACTCGGGTTCGATTCTCGGCAGTGGCGAGTTGTTTTTCTTTTTTTGTTGTTTTATTTTAAAACAAAAAAACATTAAATATATATAATACATATAATTTTATAAATTCATTTTTAATTATTAAAACTCTTTTATAAATGCCAAAAAAATTATTTTAAACTAATATGATGAAAAAGTTTCACCCACAATTTTTAGATTTCAAAAATTAATTTATTTAATATATATATAATAATTAAATCAATTTTATTCTATTATATTTATAAAATTCCATTAAAATATCAAAACAATTTTATAAATTTCCACAAAAATTATTCTGAGTTTATATAACAATAAACTTTTCTGAAATGATTTTTATTTCAGAAAAATCATTTATTTAATATTTTTAATCAATTTTTGTTAGTTTTATTCATAATTAAATCATAATAATATTTTTGAACCAAAATTTTATACAAATTATTTCTGATTATTTAGAACAGAAATATGAATTTTAAACTAATAATTCTTTAATTTTAATATTTTTAAATATTAAAGTTAAATTTTGACAATTTGTTATAAATAGAATTAATATTCTATTTTAAAGAAAATAATTTTGTAAAAATTATTTTTATACTTTAAACACATTATTGTGTCCATCTTAAATTTAAATTTCATAAAAGAATTTTTGTTTATTTATTTACAAAAATTCTCTCAATTATCAAACAATTTTAATATTAATCAAACGAGCATTTATCCCCAAATTCGAAGCCCTAGAACGTATACATTTGTAGACTAGATAGACTTATTTATTACCTTATTATAGGGTGATATTTGGCATTGTTTGGGCAACACCATTATTCAATCTTTTCAAGAAGTATAACATTTTGCTAAGGTGAGTTTTACATAGCCCCTTTTCTATTTATCACCATTTTTGGGGTGAAACATGTTACAACATCATTTATGCAATTCAATCATCAATGTGTCTATGTGTTTTTCTATGTTGCATTATGTCTTGAACATGACTAGGGTAAGCACAATTCTAGCATAATCATTAACTCCGTACAAGCCGACGGTATACATTGATAGATCTATTGGACTGACAATCCCACCCGGATACGTGCCTCCTACAAAGGTAGCGTGGGTGTTTGTTACTGCAATATAAACGAGTGAACCATGAACGTATGGGATGTACCACAATACAACAGTCACAAGGGTTGATTATGCACTCGATTTACTTCTAGTATGTTTTCACATATGGACTAGATTGCCATGACACATGAATTGCACAACAATTTTACTCGATTATCAAAACCTATGTAATTCTCACCAACTTTTGTTGACCCAAAATATTTTCAACTTAACATGTTTCAGGTTCTACTTGCTTGAAGATTTGATTTGATGCTTGAAGATGTTTGCATAGTTTTATTCAATTTGATGTACAAATTCTTAGAACAATTGCATGTAACTTATTTAAATTATTTAATGAAATTTATTATTCACCATGAGCTACTGAACAATCATCAATACGTGACACCCCGATGTTTCCGCCATCGGTTGGGGTGTTACAGTACACGTATCCGGGTGGGATTGTCAGTCCAATAGATCTATCATTGCATACCGTCGGCTGATCAATGTTAATGATTATGCTAGAATATTGTGCTTACCCTAGTAATGTTTAAGACATAATGCAACATAGAATAACACATAGACACTTGTGATTGAATTGTAAATTGAATGTTGTAACATGTTTCACCCCCAAAAAAATAGTGAATGGAAAAGGGGCTATGTAAACTCACCTTAGGTGCATAATGAGTTCGTGCGTTTTATTGAGTGTGCAAACACTTAGTAATAATGCCTTGGAAAACTCAAAACTAGCTAGAGGAGATAATGACGGATGAAAACTTTAGTATATGAGAGATGGGATAATAATGTTTTTTTTTTTTTTTGAATGGTATAAAGAGTTGAATGGTAGGCTAGTGTATTTATAGTGTAAAATTTGAAGTTGTAATTAGGGACTACTTTGACTAGGCTAGAATTTAGGAACAACTTTGACTTGACTAGAAGACCATATTTACTAACACTTTGACTTGACTAGGAGACCATATTTACTAACACTTTGACTTGACTTGACTAGGAGACTACGTTTGACTTTTCAGGTTTGACTAAGGGACCTTGAAAGGGTTTAAGTTTAATTGGTTTTAATTAACATCACAAAACATCAAATGGTGTAGTGGTTTGTGTGGTGTGGTTAAGGTTTAGCCTGCCAGGGACTCGGGTTCGAATCCTGGCACAGGCAAACATTTTTTTTAACGTTTTTAAATGAGAATTTTTAATACAATCCAATTTAATATTGATTATAAGTCATTATTTAAACAAAAAAAATTTAACAAAATGGATGGTAAAGATACTGTAAACATGAATCGGATGAATAAACGATGGAGTTCTATATATATATATATATATATATATATATATATATATGTATATAGGGGAAAGTTAATTTGAGAACACCTATATTTCGTGCGAACCGTGAGAACGGCATCTAAAACCATTCAAATTCCAAATTTCTTTTTACACTTGTCTTTATTACTAAAATTCCATCTCAAAAACACAAATTACGCGTAAAAATTCAAACGTATACGAAAATAATTTGTTTTTACACATGTGTAAATTTACTGTTTATACATGTGTAAACTGTTTCATTTACACATGTGTAAAAAGTTAATTTGAAAGTGTTTTTGCAAGAAAAGATAAATTATTTGGAAAGAAAATTCATTTATTAATGTTGTATTTTGATTATAATGAGGTTTGTATTAAAAAAATTTGATTTTGATTGATTTTTTTACTTGTTCTCACGGTTCTCACAATATTTAGCGTTTTCAAGATAACTCTCCCCTATATATATATATATATATATTTATATATTTATATATATAAAGAAAATTTGTGTGATGTTACAGCGCATCATTTACACCCCTATTTGTAACAAGTTAGACTGTAGGTTGTGGTTTGTTTCTTGTAATGAACAACGAATGTGTTGTGAATAAGTTTTAATTTGTTTTTAATCTTATTTTATAATAAATGAAAATAAATGTTAAAAGTGTTTTACTTCTCCATTTAGAGATGCTTTTTAAAGTTCGTCATGGTATATCGGTTTCATTAAAAATTTTATCAATCAAGTTGAGCTTAAACGAGCTCAAGTCAGGCCCAATACTAAATAAGATTTTATTTATAAACGAGCTTCAACCTGAAATTCAAACACAAAGCTTGTTGGGCTCGTGAACCTAAAATGGTCTTTTGTAAACTTACTAATGAGCCAAGCCCCAGGGTTAGAGCTATAGCTTGAGTTTCGTTTAACTTAGGCTCTACTTGTAATTACAACCCTAATTGAATAACAAGTCGTTTTTATGAAGCTGATATTCGTTTTAATGGTTTTCAATTATTATTTATTATTATAACAATATTGGTACCACATCAATTCCGTCCAAACATCGGTAACGATATCGGTACTATCAAAACCTTAACCGATATTTATTTTTATGGTTCTCAACTGACGTAAAAAAGACATCTAGGTATTTTTTTTGGACACGTCACATTTTTTTTGCTTTGGTTTTTCCGTTCACTTGCTATACCAAATACTAGTATCATAACGAACCAAATTAATACCGACCATAAAACAACAAAATGTTTTCAAAAAGTATAAAACCACTTGCACATTACACTTCACTTCCTGTAGATACTCAAATGCTGATTCGAGTTCATGCAACAGCAAAAACACTATCATCAGCCATCATTAACATTAATCTTTCACAATATTCTCATCACCGATGTCGATCTTTACATTTACAACAAACCCACAAACCCCATCATCATCCTTTAACAAAAAACCTCACCAATCGCTCACCATTAGATTATCAATCAATCCTCAAAACATTCATAGCCCAAAGAGCTATTCAACCAGGTAGACAGCTTCACGCCCATCTTTGCGTAATTGGGTATGGCTACGACACCGTTTTAGCCACAAAGCTTGTTGCTTTGTACTGTTCTTGTAACTTTTTAAACAATGCACACCAACTGTTTGATAAAATTCCTAAACGAAATGTGTATCTTTGGAACGTTTTGATTCGTGGGTATGCGTGGAACGGGCCGTATAACGAGGCGGTTATGTTGTTTTATAAGATGGTTGATCATGGGGTTGTGCCGGATAATTTTACTTTCCCGTTTGTGCTTAAGGCGTGCTCGAACCTTAGCGCGGTTGATGTGGGCCGAGATGTTCATGAACATGTGGTGAGGACCGGGTGGGAGACGGATGTGTTTGTGGGCGCTGCGTTGGTTGATATGTATGCGAAATGTGGCGAAGTTGGTATGGCGCGAATTGTGTTTGATAAGATAGCTGAGAGAGATGTTGTGTTGTGGAACTCTATGCTTGCTGCTTATGGACAGAACGGGCAGGCGGAGGAATGTTTGGTTTTGTGCGGTGAGATGGCTTTACGGAAGGTGAGACCGACTGTTGCGACTTTGGTTACTGCTATTTCGTCGGCTGCTGACATGGCAGCGCTCCCTCAAGGGAGGGAGCTTCATGGGTATAGCTGGAGACAAGGTTTTGTTGTTCAAGATAAAGTGAAGACTGCGTTAGTTGATATGTATGCGAAAAGTGGTTCGGTTAAAGTAGCGAGAAGTGTTTTTGATATGTTAATGGAGAAACGCGTCGTTTCTTGGAATGCTATGATCACTGGTTATGCAATGCACGGGTATGCTATGGAAGCGCTTGATTTATTCAAGAAAATGACTTGTAAAACGCAGCCAGATCATATAACGTTTGTGGGCGTTCTCTCGGCTTGTAATCATGGAGGCTTACTTAACAAAGGTAAGGAGGTGTTTGATTTGATGGTACACGAATACAAGATAACACCTACTGTTCAGCATTATTCGTCTATGGTTGATTTAATCGGACACTATGGTCGTTTAGAAGAAGCTTATGATATGATAAAGAATATGACCATTCGGCCGGATTCTGGCATATGGGGTGCATTGCTAAATTCGTGCAAAATACATGGAGACGTTGAGTTAGGGGAACTTGCGTTAGAGAAACTGATAGAGCTTGAACCCGACGAACCAGGGAATTATGTGATTATGTCGAATATTTATGCTCAAGCAGGGAAATGGGAGGGAGTCGCAAAGATTCGCGAATTAATGACGAATAAAAAGCTAAAAAAAGACGTTGCGTGTAGTTGGATAGAGGTGAATAACAAAGCGCACGCCTTTCTTTCAGGTGACACGTCTCATCCAATGTGCGATGAGATTGACGACGAGTTAAAACGCATTGAAAAGTTGATGGTTGAAGCGGGATATGTCCCTAATACTGCACCTGTGTTTCATGACGTTGACGATGATGAAAAGATGAAAATGGTATGCAGGCATAGCGAAAGATTGGCGATCGCGTTTGGGATAATCAGTACGCCCCCAAAGAGCAAACTTTTGATAACAAAGAATCTTCGGGTTTGTGAGGATTGTCACGTTGCGATTAAGTTTATATCGAAGATTACTGAGAGGGAGATTGTGTTTAGAGATGTTAATCGGTACCATCATTTTAAAGATGGTTTGTGTTCTTGTGGGGATTATTGGTAATTTATTTATTATTTTTCTTTTGCATTTTTGATAGATTCATAAGGTACCAAGTGCTAAGTACTTGTTTTACTGACATGTAATTTAAACTTAAGATGTTTGTTGGTACCTTTTTATAAAGATAAATGCAAGGACATTTTTTGAGAAAGTCAATGGCATCAGCAAGATCTTTTTCCCCTTAAAACACAGACATCTTACTTAATCTTAGTCTGAGATGAGACTTTACAACTGCGATGACTGAGATAAGCCCGAGTAGAGCTTGAGCTTGAAAATCTAAGAACAAGTTGTGCTTGAGTTTAAGACATGGAGCTTGAAACGAGCTCAAGCTCAAACTCTTGTAAACTAAACGGGTCTAGCTTGAGCTTAGGCTTTTGTTTATTGTATTCGCAAAAACATGTAATTTGGCAATCATCTATTTTTTAATGAAAAAAAAATCTCAAAATACAAGTAGAGAGGAAATTACAAATAGAACGGTAGGTAGACATGAATAAGAAGAGTTTGAAACTAATATTGGTAATTTTAGTCCCACGTTCGACTTGTATCAGATATACCGGTTAAAAATTATATGCGGAGATTTCTAAATACATTTTTTACTATTTAAGTTTTTATATAATTTTATCACCTAAATTTAGAAATATCATAACAAAAAATAATAACTTAGTAGATTACGCTTTTAGCCAATAATACATAAAAATAAAATAAAATGTTCACAGGAATAGGAATAGGAATAGGGATGATTCGGGTACACGGATATGCACGTTTCAACTTTCAAATAATCGAGCCGAGTACAACTTAATACAATACATGTCTCAGTCCCATATTCTTTATTTTTTTTAAAACTAATCCAATACCCTTTGCATACTAGAATACAATCCGGATTTTTTGGATTATGAGTTTACTTGTAGAGTCAGGGTATATTTATCGTCACAGTTTGGGGAATTCTCATCAAAAATCATTTTAATATATATATATATATTGCAAAGGGATTAATCCTACATGTCATACTCTTATGCAATCTCTCTTTTGAGAGATGCCACATAGGATGTGATGTGGCAAGTGTAAACCAATTAAAAAAAAAGAAATAAATATGATTTAACCTAATCTATTATAATCTTTAACCTAATCTATTAAATACATAATCTACTACATCTAAATATTAAAATTTTACTATTTTTTCTCTCATGTTTCCTCCCATAACTTTTAAACGTTAATATCTTTTATATACAAGATTTTTTAAAGAAAAAAATTACACCAAATTAACGAGCGTTTTATTATCTTTCCAACGAGTACCATAGTGCTATATAAAAAACGGAGAAAAAAATGACTATTTTTTGTAACCCGACAGGTATTGTGTCGGGTTTGGGATTAGTTTAAAAAAAATGTGGGTTTGAGTCGGGTCTGGGATTAGGTGATACCCGACCCGATTACCCGAAACAACATACTCAAATACCCGAACTATATAGCCGATCATATACCCATGAATATTTTAACGCATCACATAACCCTTAGACTAATGCGTTCGATATTTCAATAATTAACTTTTTTTTTCTTATTTCATGTTAGTTCTTTTTAGAATGATCGATTACAAACTTCCGAATTCATTTGTAATGGCATTAGATTTATACCCCGACGCAGAGATTCGTTTTTTTTATATTTGAATATGATAATTTATGGCAGAGATTTGTTTAAAATAATAATAGTAATAATAATAATAATAATAATATATTTTATTATGTTATATTAGATATTTCAACCCGGGACGCTCCCGGGATAAAAACTAGTGAATATATATTTGTAAAAATACACCGTCAAGTGTATTGGTCTTATAAGAGGACGATTTAGAGAAGAGCAAATGGTATCAAATTCTGAAATTGAGCCGGTACCGAATCCATTTTCAGTACCAATTCGACACCCACTTTTAGCGTTTTTAAGAACAGTACTTTCGATTCGGTACGGCACACCCTCTGGAAACAATAGATAGCCAAACCAAAACCCATCCTACTACTGAAAAGTGAAACAATATCCCCATCAAATCAAATTGCATTCCGATGAACAATTTGGAGGGTTATCTCCGAATAAATTCAAAATTGTGAGCATAAGTCTGTATAAATATCAAATTCGTTAACCGCTTCAATCAATATCCTGCAAATGGGGTCAGTTTTATTTACCTTTTCATCTCCTTTTATTGCATATATTCTGCATCATTTTATACATCTCATTCTGACTGAATTAGTTATTTGATTATGTAGACAACATCTCATCTTTAGACCACTAAAACACATGTGATCATGTGTTTTGTGAAGGATGAATCTGATGTATTATATATGTGCTAAGTTTCTTTAGTTTTGGTAATTGTTTTGGGTTGTTTAGTTTAAATAACCGGGACCAATGTTTGTAGATCGAGTCTACTAGGAAATGTGTAAACACCTGTGTAGTTAACTCGGCTGACATCGGTACAAAATACAAAATATCAGTACCGATATTATCAGTGATATTCCCGATACCAGTACCTTTCTTCTTAGTTCTTCTTTTGTCTTTCTTCTTAAATTTTAGTCTTTCAAGTCTTAATAAGTTCCTACTTGCTACAATTGTTAGTGTTTTGCAAGTTGCGAAAGGTTAATTTGTCAATGGTAGGAGAGTGTATTGAATTAGTGTTAAATTGCTATATATATAAATTATCGATATCTCACCACGATAACCTATATCTCAAATATCCGATTTTTTTCTGCATTAACTACATAGGTAAACACACCGCATCGTTATCATTTGTCAACTTTGCATACCCTTTGGGATTGCCCCTACGATTAAGGAAATGTGTGTGCCATAACTACTTGAACCATAGTTATAAAAGACGCAAGGCGAAAAATAAGTGAGGGCCTGATACAAAAAATAGCGCACTTAAATGAAAAAATAAAATAAAAATTGTATTATGTATTAGAAGAATAATATTATTCTTTAAATAAAAAACAGAATATATTATATAAAATTTAATATCATCTAATTAATACCAAAAGTTCTAAAACAGTGCAGATTCAATTGTAATTTCAAAACTTGAGAGTTCGAAAGTTCTAAAAATTCTAGACTAGGTTTGAACTCTGGATGAAAGTTGCTTATATCAGTATTGTGGAAGCTTATATCGTAGAAAAGATCAATAATTTGCATTATATAATAATAAAAATATTAATCGGTATTTAGCGTGCCTTGAGAGCTAAAGCGAGGGCCTAGGATTCTAGGAACCAATAGCACAGTGAAAGGGCTTAGCTAGGCAAATAGGCCTAGACACATGAAGGGAGGGCTTTAATAACTATGGCTTGAACTTCTTTGTACCTCTCTGGTTGTGAGTTGAGGACTTCGGGTTACTCCCTTGGGAGTCACCAAAGGAAATTTGTGAGCTAGAAGTGTTTAAACTTTGGTACCCCACTAGTAGTGAGTTGGGGTTACTCCGCTAATGAGTTCATAGAAGTATGATACTAGTGATCCATGATCATTAGTGGGATTAGAAGACATTGCACGACGCACATAGGACGAGTCCATGACATTCTGCTTGTAATATGCATCTTACTTGAAACGACTTATATCATCATATGCCTAAACTTGTAATTCTGATTCCACCAAAAATAATTAGTTCAATACAATCATAAGCACTTTTGTTCGTCTGAACACTCAGAAGTGCTTAGCAATGCGTACTTAGGTTGAATATTTTTCACCGGTTCATTGAGTCTTTCATTTACAAGACTCCAATGCCCTCTTTGTATTAGTGGTTCATGAACTAAGACTTATGCAAACACGTAACCTTTTCTTTATCGCCCCTCAAACCCTAATGACAAGAGCTTATATAAATAGAAGCCAATAATATTCGTGCACTCTTTTGTATCTTAACTCTCAAGCTTCCGCCGTTCGCATTGGCAATATCTAAATCTTCAAATATTCTCTTGTGAGACAAGGTAAATTCAGATCTCTCCGATCTGTTTTCCGTTACATGTATGTGTTAAATGCCTTAATTATATAACTATACTTGATCTTTGCACGTTTCGTCAATTAATCGATTAAGTTGATCAAGAATGGAAGGTTGATCAATGAAGTTCCTTGTATAAAAGGATTAAGTGTGCATTCGATTTCTTAGTTTTCCCCTTATCATGTTGTGTTGTTGGATACGATGGTTATGATACATAAGTTCGTGGGATCGTATAACTTAGTGGTGTTTCAACAATCACTCAAATGCATTTGATTTTGTCCATATCTAACGTTTATCTCTTCTTGTCCTCGTTTACGCTCTAGGGTTTTCAAGTTTCCAATCCTTGAGGCAAATCTTTGTCGATATTCTTGCATCAAATGGCCGATCATGAAATGGCTGGACGTGATTATGAAATGGCTAAACTCAGGAACTTTCGCGTTGAGTATGTGTAGATTTGAATTAGCATTTTAAGCATGCTTTAATTAATATATATTGCGGCTATTCACAAGAAAAAAAAACTAATTTACAAATATATATTTATATAAAGATTCTCATTTTTAATTGAAAAAACAGTGGTTGCAAGAGAGATCCAAAAAAAAGTTGGTTTCTTAAGCAAGTAATTGACCATGCTGAGTTCAAACATCTACCAGGAAGCACTAGTGACCGTAAGTGAAAAAAGTGAATTTTACACTGATTTTTATATCTCTCAAATTTTGTACATATTATAGTTTATGTTTCTTGATGCTGATTTTCAGTCTCTCTGTCTGTTTTTTTTTTACTGCAACAAAAGTAGCTGCACTAAGAGAGAGAAAGGGTAAGGGAAAAGTGGTTGAGTCTAAAAATCCTGCACGCTTGCTATGTTTCGATACTAAACATGTAGTTTTTGCGTGCTGGTCAAAACGGGTCGGGCTGGACTGACCCTCCTCAACATTTTTTGTTCATGTATTTTAATATTATAAGTAGCTAATGTATACAATTTACTAATTTAGGACCTATACGAATTGGAATGCACTTAAGGTAGTTTTTGACCGTTTTAACCCTATGTGTGTGTGTCTTGACCCTGTTTTCAGTTTCTCTCTGTTTTTTTTTTTTTTTTTTTTATTTATTTATTTATTTTATTTTTTTTGACAGCATCAAATGTAGGAAAAAAAATTGAAAAGGAAAAGAGGTTAAATCTAAAAGTCCTGAAGGTGTATAAATAGATTTTGGATATAAAGTCTAATTTAGGACATTGGGTTGGGTTAACCCTGTAATACGTTTTTTTTGTTTTTCATTTCTCTTGATATTTCAAGTAGCTAATGTATACAATATAGGACATTGTAACCATCAGAATGCACTTGAGGCGGCTTTTGACTGTTTGACTCATTATACACACACATATACGTATGTGGTTGTGTATTTTTTATGTTTCTTGATGCTGATTTTCAGTTTCCCTGTTTTATCTTTTGACAGCATCGAAAGAACAAAGAAAGAGGAAGGTAAAAGAGGTCGAATCTAAAAATCCTGCAGGTATATGATTAGATTTTGGATATGGGGTCTAATCTGGGAAAATGGGATGGTTGGGTAATGGGTCAAAACATATATATTTTTCTATGTGCAAGTCAAAACGGGTCAGGTTACCATCCGACACTCTCTTGTTCATTTCTTTTAATACTGTAACTCTGTAAGTAGCTAATGTATCAGTTATGCTTGTGAATGCTATATTACTAAGACAAAACGATTTAGGACATTGTAAGTCTTGGAATACACTTTGGGTGGCTTTTGACTTGTTTGACCCATTAGGTATGTCTCACTTTTAGTTAATATTATTTTTGTATTTTACCTTGTTTAACATGTTCCCGGCAAAATATAACTGAAAATGTAATGATATAGTTTCTTTAAAATAAGAGAATTTGGGACGTTGTAAGCACTAAAACTCACTAGGTGGCATTTGACGTGTTTGGCCCATTTGACATGTTTCATTGTTTGCTAGTTGTTACGTATTTTACCTTTTTTACCTGCTACCGACTAAATACAACCTGAATTGCAAAACGAACTGCGTTAGGGCGACCTTCCAATGCTGTTTTGTCCATATTCTATATTAGAAGTAGCTACTGTATTAAATACAAATATAAACTTAACTTACCAGAAATAACCTTCCATTAAATACAAATATAAAATTAACTTACCAGAAATATTGGCCCCTTTGACCCATTTGACTTGTTTCGTTGGTAGCTAAAGGTTTCTCTCTTCTTTTTTAGATGTTTTATCTGTTTGCCCTGTTACCAAGAAAAGACAATTTATCAACAAAATACAACCTGAAATAGATATGTTTGCAGGCCCTGTTCCCCTAATGACGAATCTTTTGTATGTAAGAAGCACTGAAGCACGCCATTTAAAAAATATGAATCATTGATAAAATATTAAACGGTTTAGATTTGTTCTTTTTGTTCTTGAATAATTTAGTGGTGTAATGATCCTCACCCTATATATATTATTTATGTTTCTTGATACTGATTTTCAGTTTCTCTGTCTGGTTTATTGACAGTATCAAAAGCATAGTTGTCGAAGCGCACTCAAGGCGCTTTGGTACCGCCTGTGGCCTAGGCGAGAAGCGCAAAAAAAAAAAAGCATGGGCCTGAGAAAAAAAGCGCAAATAAAAAAAAGGGGAAAAAATCACCAAAATCACTAAAAAATAACAACTATTAGCTTAAAAATTGAACATAATGTTCCAGATTCATGACTGTCACTAACACGAAACATGACTGTCAATACTGAAGCATAATAGGATCACAAAACAGATTAAAAAAACTGAAAATAATGTTCCAGATTCATGACTGTCACTAACAGAAAACATGACTGTCAATACTGAAGCATTATAGGATCAAAAAACAGATTAAAAAAAAACTGAAAAAAAAAATTGAACATACCTGCATTGAGAATGTTTATCTGCTGTGTTTGAGACTTTGATCCTATATAGGGCATAGGATTAGAGGTGGTTTATATAGATTACAATGCATAACCTGTTTAAAAAATAAAAGATATGATTAGATATTACTAGTTTTAAAAAATCGGCTATAAAATGGTAAAGGATAAAACTTAAAAAAAAAAAAAAATTGCTTTATTTATCTAGTAGAGAAAAGCGGCCTAGGGTCGCTTCTAGGAAATTCATCGCCTAGGCGCCCTAGGCGCTCGCTTTTAACAACTGTGATCAAAAGTACAAAGCAAGGGAAAGGAAAAAGAAAAGAAGGTTGAATCTAAAAATCCTGCAGGTATATGAATAGATTTCGGATATGGAGTCTAATTTTGGAAAAATGGGACGGTCGAGTGATGTGTCAAAACATGTATATTTAATGTGCCAGTCAAAACGGGTCGGGTTGGACCGCCCCTCGAACTCTTTTTCATTCATTTCTTTTAATATTTTTGTATACGATTTAGGACATTGGAATGCACTTCAGACGGCTTTTGACATGTTTGACATACACACACATAAAATCATATATATATAGAAGGTTTATGATACAAAGGGTAAAAAGGATTTTAATAGGTTGTATAATTTTGATTTCCATCATGCGTAATTTGATGCATAATTTTTTTATGTTTAATTTTGATTTCTTCATGCATAATTTTCGATTGTTGTTTCCTTCATGCGTAATTACTTTTTACACTTTGTAAGTTAGGTGTACTTTGTACATTAACTTACCCCTATAAGTATATGTACACACACATTGTTTTTTATTTCTTGATGCTGATTTTGAGTTTTCCTGTCTGGGTTTTTGACAGCGTCAAAAGTAGAAAGAAAGGAAAATCGAAAGGGAAATGAGGCTGAATCTAAAAATCCGGCAGGTATGTGAATAGACTTTACATATGGGAAAAATCGACAGTTGAATAATTGCGTCAAAACATGTGTTTTTTGTGTGTGCACTCAAAACGGGTCGAGCTGAACCGACTCGAACCGGCCCCAACACTTTTTTCTTCATTTCTTTTAATACTGCAAGTAGCTAATGTAACAAATATAATCGTGAATGCTATATTACCGAAATAAAACGATTTAGGACATTGCAATTTGCAAGTATTGGAATGCACTTTAGGAGACTTTTGACCTGTTTGACCCATTTGATATGTTTCACTTATAGTTGATATTATGTTTTTGTATTTTGCCTGGCTTAACTTGTTATCAACAAAATATATATGAAATTGCGAAAGGGTTTGTAAGAAAGGTATTGACATGTTTGACCCATTTGACATGTTTCATAGCTAGTTTTTTCGCATCTAATTTTTTGACCTGTTACCACCTAAATACAACCTGAATTGCAAAACGAACCAGGTTGGGGTGACCTTTTAATGCTGTTTCATCGATATTCCTATATTACAAGTAGCTACTATATTATATACGATTATGAAAGCAACTTACGGCAAATGTTGGCCCCTTTGACCCATTTGACCTTTTCGTTGACAGCTATTTCTCTTTAGTTTTATTTGTTTTATATGTTTTTGCAAACAAAATACGACCTGAAATTGACCTGTTTGCATCCCCTAATGTGGAATCTTTTGTACATATTGGTGCAGGAAAAGGCGATAACGTTCATAATGATTTTGCTTTTGATATTGAAGACGATTTTGATAACATTACCCTTGGAGACTTTCTAAGACAACAAAGGGCTTCTAGAGTTGAAAAGAAAAAGAACAAGGCATTAGAAGTTGGGGAACCAAGGCTCTGTGTGGCTAAACCATGGGCGCCCGGTTCAGTGCGTTGGATGCGTGAGCCTGCGGTGGAAGTTGGTGAGGCTTGGGTTCGGGCTCTGGAAATGGCCCTGGCTGAGCCATGGGACCCTGAGGACCTGACGTGTACGATAAACAAGAACCCTGCTGAATTCAGCGCACAAAGTGCTAAAGCGTTTATGAGAAGGGTATTTGATTTGAATCTGGGAACTTAAGTATATGAATCATAACATTAAAAGTTTGTGACTAAAATTTCATAGTATTTAACAGTTTTAACTTTTGTATTGTGGTTTGGATTATTATGTTTTGGTCTTGTGGTTTAAAATATGTTTTGTCAATAGGCGCAACGCTTAAAAGTTATTACAAATTTCCTTGTTTGATTAATACATTACTGAAGATCGTGAACGTAAGTGAAAACGAATCCTATGATGATGGTATGCGCATTTGCGTTGTTTTCTTCGATTTTTTTGACAGGATCTGTGGTAGAAACAAGCTGTTGTTGAGTCCTACAGGTAACCATATATAACACATTAGCTAATCATGTTGAGTCTATTATGTTATTTAGACATGGTTTGTTAGTGGTGGCAAAACAGGTGGGTTGACAATGGGTCAGAAATGGAATTTTCTTAATACAGGTTATAATAGGTGGGGCTAGACAGGTTTGTTAACATGTCAAGTATGTATTTTTCTTTTTTAGACACCATGTGTTTGTCATATGAGTCGCCTCATGATTCAACTGTATTAATTTAAGTTTAAAAAACAACATAATTTTCTGAATAAAATTTTGAAGCATTAAAAATAGGCTTTTTTTTTTTTTTTTTTTTTTGAAAGTTAAACTTCATTGCTAAAGAAACGAGCACCTCCTATCCTCCAAGGTGGAGAAGGGAGGCCTCAAAGTTACAACATCGCTAGATTACACCAATCCATTCTACCATTTTTTCTATTTTTAAACCATAAAAAACTAATCGCCTTTACATCTGAAATCACCTCTGCGACTTTGGGTCTCTTTTGATCAAAGACGAATTTGTTGCGAGCTTGCCATATCTTCCAGCAACAAGTCATTACCACTCCTTTAATAATCTCTTTTCTCCTAGCCGATAACCCATTAACCTTGTGCTTATCCGCCAAGTCCTCCACACTAAATGTAATGAAATTTGGAATTCCACACCATCTAAGAACACCTTCCCATACTCCCATTGAGAAAGCACATCCAGTGAATACATGATCAACTGTTTCTTCCCCACTCTCACAAAGAACACACACCGTGGAGTCGATGTTAACATTTCGTCTAATCAATGCCGTTTTAGTAGGTATACTATCCATTAAAACTATCCACATATGGATGTTGCATTTTTCTGGAATCCACTTACACCACTCTATAATCTTGCCATTAGCCTCATTCCTCGAATCGACTATCCACTTGCGAAAAACCGCCACCGAGTAATTGCCATCTATAGCCCCTTCCCATCTCCAAACATCTGGCGACATAAATTACCTATTTTACTGATTAGAATGGCAACATAAATTACCTATTTTACTGATTATAGCAGCGTACTTGAATTTTGTTAACACTAAAAACCAAAATTTTGTTATGACCGGCAGTTTTGTCCATTTTTATAAATATCGTCAGTACATAATGTATTAAGAACCGTGTTTTTCCCTAAGGTTTGGTTATTTTTGCCATATCCATCCAAAAAAAAATATTTTTTTGCAAATGGACCTATGAGGTTTTCAATGTGTTGTTATTTTTGTTAAATTGGCTAACCTAGTTAAAATGTATCACTAAATGAGGGGCGTTTTGGATATTTTTATCCCTAAACCCAAAACCGCCACACCTCTACCTTAAACCCACCACTGTCGCCCACACTATTCCGTTATCTTCTACACCACATTCTCAACAACAATGGCAGAATATAGGTTGATGCTACTGTAGAAATGCAGGTATCTCCTTTAATGCCAGATTAAGGTGAATCCTCTTATGAACTTGTGTACTTTTGATGATAATGTTATTTGATTTTCGGTTTGAATTTGATTAGTAGTATTCAATTTGTTTGAAGAGATTAACGTTGTGTTCCCGAGTTAACTTAACGAGGGAAAATAAAGGAAATAAAAGGAAAGAAAAATTTGATTGTGTTTTTGAGTTTCATTTAAGGAAGGAAAAGAAAGGTAATTGAAGGAAAACTAGGTCAAATCCTTTAGTTTAGTTTTTCTTCTGATTTGGAAGGAAATGGAAGGAAAGGCTATGTATCATTTCTTTTCCTTTCCTTTTCTTTTCTTCAATTATTTTCCTTTCTTTTTCCTCCTCAAGTAAACTCGGGAACGAAGCGTTAAAGAGAGAAAAAGGCAAGAAAGAGAAAGGAAGAGTGGGGTGAGGGTAGGGTGGGTTTTATAAATACTTATATTGTTTTTAAGTATAGATAAAAAGAGAATAAAAGAAAACTATTGTGTAAAATGTCCAAACTACCACTAAGAGGAGGCGGGACGCCACTAGCAAACCGTGCTTGTACCCCTCTACTAGCACAATAACACTGTCCCCGGTGACACTACCAGCACATGTGTTATATCACGGATGTGTTGCGAGTGGAGGGTTTTTGTTTTCTATAGGTTTGGTGGTTCAGGGTAGTGTTATCTCCAAAACTGTGTTACAGTGAATCGACGTGACAGTACAAGATTGGTGTAAATCAGTGAAATTGAAAATATTTCAGTGGAGCGCCCCGCCCACCTTAAGTTAACGTTAATTTTTTACGGGGTTAGTGAATTAGATGGAGCTGATAGCAAAACACAAACCTTAGGGGTCCAGATGAAAAAAATAAGCATTTTGAACGAATGTTGTAACAATTCCCAAACCTTAAGGACGAAATGACTCTTAGTTATTGTTCTTTTCTTTCGGTGCAATTAAGAATAAGAAACTACCAATAAAGTCAATCAACCAAAGCGATCGAATTATTCTTTTATGCAAATTCTTAGAAGTTGTCATGAGTGTTTAGGTCTTTATTTATGGTCTTGCTTTATTAAGTCTTTATATATAGTCCATCTTGCTTTTGAAGTCTTTATGGTCGTCCCTACAGGCAACTTCCTTAACCATGACTCCACAACCACCAAAGACGAATCGAAATTTCTATGTAAATAACGCTAATCACGTTAAAGAGAATCTATCCTAACATCGTTATTAGTACCGGTGTTAACGAAACCAATACTAGTATTTGTTTCTATTGTTTGCGATCAACGAAAAACATGTGTTGATATTCTTTTTTATTTTTCGTTTTTTATTTTTCGGTTATTATAGCGATCATTGCCAGTATTGTAACAAACCAAATCGATACAAAACTGAATATGTGACTGTGTTTTAATCTTTTTTCTTGACGTTCCAATATAAACTCTTTTAAAAACGAAGTTGTATTCAAAATAAAGTTTAATTTATTTATTTATTTATTTATTTATTTATTTATTTATTTTGTATCGTAACCTATATCACTGCCAGCACCACATTGATACAATTCCGATTTCCAAACGAATAACATCAATATCACTATCCAGTTTTATATATATATATTTTTTTGACCAATATAAAACACACACCGATACAATTTAGACAATACCATAACAAACAAATCACAACCAACCAATTTCCCCTATTTTTATTATTTTTGTCGTTTGTTCCTCTTTCTAATACTATAGCTGAAATCAATACCATAACAAACTGAACCAATATCGAAACAAATGATAAACCATAAGTACCAAAATTGGTATATGTCTATTTTCAAAATTTGGGAGAAAGTTTCATTATGCTTTCTTTAACGTCATCCTGGCTTTCAAGTATTTATAAGAATAATTATGATCGTCTCCTACGTACGCAACGTTCGTTAGGTCAACCACCACAATGAATCCACAACCATTAAACACCGATCAAAGCTTCCATGAAGCTAAATTTCGCGCCAAAACCAATATGAAAAAAGGGAATTACACAAAACTAACAAAGCTATGGTTCCAAAAAAGTTCGAATTTTGAGTTGGACGGTCTAGCGCTTCAAGGATTGAAGATTGAACACATAGATGTAGGTTTAGTCAGATGCAGCTTCGTTGTTCATGATCATCTATCGGTAAGTTAGTTAGTTAATTAATTCATCAATATACATATTTTTTAGATATATAGTATAATTTTCATTGATATCCTTTCGAAAAAATAATTATCGTTGATATATAAAATTAGAGCAATCTAATAAATTTAAATTGAAGTCAAACAAGTTACGTTGCTGTAACTTTTTAAATAGCAATACTAACGTTGTGTTCCCGAGTTAATTTAAAAGGAGAAAAGAAATGAAAGGGAGTGAAAGAAAAGGAAAGGGAGGGAAAGGTATGTTCCAGAGTTCATTTTATGAAGGAAATGAGAGGAAAAGGAGAGAAAACTAAGTCATATTTCATCCTTTCAAATTAGAAGGAAAACAAAGGGAAAAAAATAGAGGAAGAGAAAAGAAAAGAAATGGAAGGATTTTCTCTCATTTCTTTTCTTTTCCTCTCTCTAGTTAACTCGGGAACATAGCGTAAGGGGTTGTTTGGTAGCCTTTTAATGATTCCGCTAAGAGGGTACCAGTGAATCAGTCAGCACTAAGTGTGTTTAGTTCACCAAAAAAACACATATGAATCAGGTAATAAACATCTTACTCATTAAGTTTCAAAATGATGCCAAATGAAAATTTTACCTCTTTATCACTTCATTTGTGTTCATAACCATCACCCAGATGCTCATGCACCACCTCTTCAACCCACCACCATTTCCTCCACCACCACATCGGCGTATTTTTACTGGTTTAGAGTCTCTTACCCAGCCATACCTCTTATTGGCTCATCAATTGCGAGTACGATTACATTCGTTAGCGGTACGATTTCATCCTTGATGATTGTTTTGTCTACTTGATCGGTTCAGGATCGAGATGGAAACTGGAACGTGGGTGCGATCGCGGTTTTGATCGACGGTTTGGCCGCAGGTGCTGTGTTCTCGATGACCGGAGGTCATTTAGCGACGGTTGATTACACCATGTCATTTTATTCCACGGTTAAGGTGAAGGTATATATGTTGCTTATCGATTTTCCCTCTCCTTATCTTTTCTCATGGTTCGTATTTTAGATGACATCATACACTCAAGTGTCTTAAAAAACGGTTTTTATACTGTACAGACTCGTGCTTAGAAACGGTTTAAACGGTTGTACTGGGTTGTACTTGGCGGTTGAAGGGATGACTAGCCAACCCTATAATTTCATAAATATACAACTTCAACTTAAAAAATAATCAAGAACTACATAATTGTATAATCAAAAATCAAATTTGCAACAAAGCTTTTTTATATAAAAGTCTATAGTACGTTTATGACAGTGGAATGTTGAATGCATCAAGTTCACGGTCAGTTTCAAGACGAAAGTCACTACCATAGCCATCCTTATCAACAAGAACATAACTATTTTTGTATCCTACAATATAAGATAAGAAGTTTTAGTTATCAATAATCATAATATAATAACATTACGTAAGATAAGTAACTATCTTTGAGAAGCCGATTCATGAACGTCGATAGCTGGTTGAAGATTGGTACAAAACTTTGATTGAATGTATAGATTTGAACGATGTATTTTAGATTGAACGATGGAAATTGGAAAGCAGCTTTGGTGTTTGGTGCACTAGTTTATAATCGGGAGTTTAAAACTCAAAATTGTACACGGGATAAGTGGATACATCGATTTGCATCAGTAATACCATATTTTTTGACGGTTCAGTAACTAAACCGGTACCTAAATTAGGCCGGGCTCTATCGTACCAATGATGTCTTTGGTAGTCAGTTCAACGGGTAATACCAGCCGGGTTGAACCGGTTTTTAACACATTGCAATATTGCACTTACTAATAATGTAAAATTATGAAAATTTGATAAGAATCCAAAAATCGTATCAGACACGTGAACTAGAACATGACATGAACGGGCTCTTTTTAACAACAATTCTTTTTATATCCTATATGTTAAAAACTTAGATCTCTAATTTACAGCTAGAAATAATCGTTGTCTTTAATATCCAGACAATTTAAAGTATGACATAAAACTATCTTTAAGAAAAAAAAAAGTATAGACTTGAGCGGTCAACCTATGAACTCATTAGTTTGAAATTGTTCATACTAAGACTATAAGGAGTGGTGTGGGGAGGGAGGGGGCGAGGAATATTATTATTATGTGTGTTAAAGTTAAAAAAAAATTTGCAGCCAATCACAAACAATCAAGAATGCCCCACGCCATTTGGATTTCTCCCGCCCAAGGGGCTTCCTCCCCCTTCCACGCCCAACAGGGGTGGTGTAGAGGGCTTGAAGGGAGTTCTCCCGCGCCTCTTCCAAGCCCATTCCGGGTAGTCTAAACCCAAAGTCATGAAATTAGATGACGTCACATACTAATTATGTAAAACTAGCCGACCCAAACCTGAACACATAACCAAACACGACACAAGCCTGAATATTGTGTTACACACAAACTAAAACAGGGCACAGATTGGACTTAGTTTAACCTGAAATTCTAGTTTATATTTTTTTTTGAAAGGCTTAGTTCAGTGAAAATCCTTGTACAATCCTAACCTAGCGGTCCCAAGTTCGAATCCCTACCCACACACCGGTGTCCTCCTTGCCTAAGCTCAAACCGTCACGGGAAAATTTTTTTCTGAAATTCTAGTTTATCTTTTACATATTTGAACGGTTTAATTACAAACTTACAACTCAAAAATACAAATTCATATAAAAAGAATTACGTTATGTGAGGGTATTGGTATCTTTTAACCTTCAACCCTAAATAAAAATATATATAAAAGAAATCTATTAAGAAAAACTTCTTCGACTAAAATCTTAACATATAGCCTATATCATAAAACTCTCCGATTACAAATTTATAACCTAAAACTACAAATGTATGTAAAATAATTACGTTTGAGTTATAAAACTTGATAATCATTTCTTTTTAAATTGTTTTAGATTAGGCATAAAGTACCCAATCAATTTAAATTGTGATGTAATACGAAAGACAGTTTAAAAAAAAAAAAAAGTACACTTATATCTAAACCTGTTTGACTTGGAAACCGCTTATACTAAACCCAAAGTATCGTACACGGTTACTAATGGGTTTTTTTTTTTTTTTTCAAAATACGAATAGGAGGAGGTTGAGATAGAGGCAAAAGTGGTTGGAGAAAAGGGCAATTTAGCATCAGTAGTAATCGACATAAAAAAGAAAAGCAATGGAGAGAAAGTTGTTATTGGAAAACAATGGATGCATTCCATTCCTATCAAAACGCCACATTCTATGCAAAGCAAGCTCTAAGGGGCTGTTTGATAGTCACTTAATGATCATTAAAAGGCCACATGTTAATGGTTTATAGGCTCTTAATGGTTAAGAGGTAATCTTAAGTCTGAATGATTAAGGTTACCTCTTAACTATTAAGAGTCTATAAACCATTAACAGTAGCCTTTTAATAACCATTAAGGGGCTATCATTCTATCAAACATTTATACAGTTAAAATAGTTGAATAGATTTGTGTTTGTTATCATATGTAATGTATATACAACTTTATATGTACGATAAATAAAAGTTGAAGATATGATACAAAATGTCTCTCAAATAGCAATATACTTCTATCTTGTTCTAAAAAGCGCGTCTAAGATGTGAGGCGGATCAAGGCGACAAGTATACATGAAACGAGCACTCTTTTGGCCTTTCACTTAAGCGTTTTCGCGCATCATAATACCTGTTTTGACGGTAGTGTCCTTAGTAGTCATAACATTTCTCAATCATTTTGGTAATTATAAGGTTTTCTCATCAAAATGTTTAATCATACTTGCAGACAATCAAAGCCTTGTAGTAATATAAACTTTCATAACATAAAATTAGCAATAAACAAATACTCAAATTTTGAATCCTAGCTTCTTGAGGCTACATTTTCACCCGAATTATTAACTTCGTCACCCGTTAAAACTGTTTTATCGACACACGGACCGTAAGCCCGACTACATACAACATGATACAAGAAGTTTATAAAACTCATTATAGCAAGAAGCCAATAATACTTATCATATTGACCCTTATTAATATTAGTAGAAATCCAACCCTCTTCCCCCTCCCCTTTGGTTAAACCATCCACGCTGCTTAGTAAAACACTAGCCAACAAGCTCGCGATAGCCAATCCGAGCAAGTAAATAGCTGATGCAATACTCGACATACTTTTAGGGAACTCAGAGTAATAAAACTCGGTTTGACCAATTATGTTCAATGCATCTGCCAACCCGTTTAGCACATTTTGTGGTATGAGCCACATAGCCGACATGTTTATAACCGCTTGAGAATTATTCAAATACCCCTCTTTAATTGCTTTATCTTTCCTTACATGTTCAACGAGTCCAGAAATCACCAACGCGACTATTGAAAAACATAGGCCCGCCCCAATTCTTAACTTTGCACTTATGTATACCGGTTTCCCTTTCATTTTTGATAACAATGGGAGGATAACGCGGTCATATAGTATAACCCAAACCATGACCGTTATGATTAGGAAAAAGTTAAATGAGGCAGGAGGGACTTCAAACTTCGACGTGATGTGTCGGTCCATGGTTTTAGCTTGAAGGACTGGAAATGTGGTTTGGTTCATGGCCACAGAAAACATTATGCTAGAAGACCATAATGGGATTACTTTAATAAGCGTTTTTAGCTCTTCGACTTGATTAACTGTGCAAATGTTCCATGGATCTTTAGCAGCATGTTTGTTCATATCTTCGGGGTTCGAAGGGATGCAAGCTTTGTTCAAAAACCTAAAGGATGCCATAGAAGTAGTTAATCAGCATCCTACTGATCGATGTAGTGGTTGCTAGAGGTAGCAAAATTTATTGATAATTTCAGATAAAACACAACCCACAAAATAGCAAGCTCATAAGTAAAGAATCATTTGCACTAGTAGGCGACTTATTTTTTTGGAGAGCGCAATTAGTAGCCTTATTAGGGAAAAAGAAAAAGGGGTGAAGTCGTTGCCTGGTTTAGCGACTTCTCCCTCTCGAATGCCTATACATGCCATGTCTGATAAAGTGTTGAGGGAATGTTCTTGAAGTCGTTGATCGAGATGGTGACATCATAGAAGTCGTTGAATCAATCCGAGGCTTCTCCATTGAAGTCGTTGAATCAAAAGTGAGGCTTCACATTAAGTTGTATGACGTTGTGGGTTAGAATCAAGGGTTCACAAGTTAGCTATTTATTATATATCATACAAACTCTCAAGGCACTGCTTTTCTTATATATCTCATGTCATTTATTACACTGAACCCCTTATGACGTTGTGGGTTAGAATCAAGTGTTCACAAGTTAGAAGTGTTACAAACATCCAACCGAGTCAGTGACTTCTGTGAAGCCTCACTTTGATTCAGCGACTTCTTTGATGCCTCACTTTGATTCAGCAACTTCATGAACATTCCCTCAACACTTTATCAGACATGCCAGGTATAGGCATATCGAGAGGGAGAAGCCGTTGAACCGTTCAACGACTTCACCTCTTTTGCTTTTTTCCCGATGAGGCTACTAATTGCGCTCTCCAAAAAAAAAAAAAATAAGTCGTCTACTAGTGCAAATGATTCCATAAGTAAATGAGTCGAAACTACCTCAACGTCTTTGTAGGTGTGGTAACATTTGCATCATTTTCATTATACCATGAGCCATCACTTGAATCCGGTAAACTTAGCTTTCTATGTTTCCAAGCCACCAATATCACTTGACAAAAGCTAGTAAACACGCTTTTTCCGACCTTGATCTTGTAATAAAGCGGATAAGCAGCCACAAAAAAGATAGTAGCCAAAAACATAAGAACGACGGGGACCCCAAACCCGACTCTCCATCCATAATGATCTTGAATATAAACAATGCCCGTATATGCAATCATGATCGCCATAACAGCAGTCGCGTAATACCACCCAAAGAAGCTCCCTAACGCCCTCTCTCTCTTTGGATTGTCCTTGCGGTCTATTTGGTCCGCCCCGAAAGCTAAGGAGCACGGGTGGACACCAGCTCCTCCAATGGATATTAAAGCAAAAGCCGAAAAAAGGAGTGTGTATTGAATGGGTGTTGGTGATTCACACAAATGAGGCACCCGAGCATCACATGGGGGAGGTTTTGCACCTCGGATCATTGACGTTAACCATAGAAGGATCATCCCCTGCAAACATTTTAAAAGCTCGAATCGATTCAAACTCAACTGAGCCTAAGGCTAAATAATAACTTTGTTTAATAAAATATGCTCAAGCTTCACATACGTAGTTTAGCTGGTTGTGAGTCTAAGTAATGTGTTGTTTGTTTTTTCAGAGGTAAAATGTATGTTGTCTGCGGATCACATATGCAGACATCTGCAGAAGAAAAGAAAAGGCGAACCAAATCTCTCCAGTCTGCAAGAAGAACATTGTTTTTTAACGTCTGTAGATTGCTAAAATAAACTCGTGGTGGTGTATGAACAGTGGTGGAGGTGGACGGTGGTGGTGGTGGTGGTGGACAGTGGGTGGTGGTGGTAGACGGTGGTGGGTGGACAGTGGGTGTTGGTGGACAATGGTGGTGGATGGTGGTGTTTAACCCTCTACAGACCTTAGAAGATCTTAGAAGTGGTTGGGCTAAGTCTGAACCAAGAAAAGCCTTTGCAGACATTTTTTAGAAAAACAAACAACACCTAAACAGTGAATTATTTATATAAATTTGATAACTTTTATTTAATCCATTAACAAACATTACATAACAAAATATTTATATATAACAATAATAAAGAATAACTAAATAATATATATTACGTTATAGACATAAAATTATAATCATAAATAAACTAAATATTTAATAATTAACAAGCTAGTCAAGTTGAAAACTACCCAAGTCGAGTTTTGGACACTGAGCTTGAAATGGCTCGAATTGAGGATTGAAGCGAGTCGAGCTCAAGCGCAGCTATTTAAAACATTGTTTATGAAGAAAAACAAAAAAAAAATGAAAGAAGAAGAATGATACCATGAGACTGAAGACCGAACCAATAAAAATGGTGAGGAACCGGCCAAGAAGAGAATCGGAGAGAAAAGCTCCGAATACAGGTAGAAAATTGGTGGCCGTGGACCATCTTAAAAGGATGTTTGTGCCCTCGGCGAAACCCATGTTGTAATCATTCATCAAGTATCGGATCATGTTTGGATGTATCCCATAACTTGCCACTTTCTCAAATGATTCATTTGCTGTTTCATAAATAGTAACCAACTTAATGGGTTTGTTTGTTTATAACATAGAATCAATATTAAACAAAAATTACAAAATGCATTTGTACATGGTAATCAATGGTACGATAGACGTTAGAGGGTGGGTAAGCGGTTACATAATCGTCATGTGTCACGATTAAAACGATAGGTACACCCTACACATATTTATTTGGTCCTTGTAGTAGTCCATTTTATGAGATCACACAACCACGTCAAATGTTGTATTGGTTTATGTCTAAGAAAGTTATTGAACCTTTTTTTTATGGTGCCCATAGAAGAAATCATCACCCACTTTGAAACTAAAAGGCTTGTACTCTAATTGTATCAAGGTGTATGATAAAGAGTGTCCTTCGTTGAGGGTTCAATTCAATTGGTTATGTGCTGAATGCGATCACAAACTAGTTTAGAGCAATATGTAAACGTGTTTAGTTTGTCACGAGAGTTTTCTATTTAAAATTTGATTCTGTATTCTACTTATTCGCAAACCGGTTTAGAAAAGTGCGACTTGTGTTTGGGATTGAGTTTCAAAACAACTTATTGACTTATTGGCTTTTCTAAAAAGCCAATAAGTCAATAAGCTGTTTGTGTAACCCAAAAGCACTTTTTGTTTGACTTTTGGCTTTTAAGGGTGGAAAAGTTGTTTTTGAAAAGTTAAAAATCCTGGCTTTTGGCTTTTGGTTTTTGACTTTTGGAAAAAAAAATTACAAATATACCACTCATACAACCAATATTCACAATAAGTTAAGCGAATCACTTAAAAAAACAACAATTTATTGACTTTTTGACGTTTCTCATCCCAAAAGCTAATCCAAACACTTTTTTTTAAAACTCCTTTTCAAAAAGTCATAAACCAATAAGCACTTTTGACCAAAAGCACTGTTGCATCTCCAAACTCAATCCCAAACACCCTCTATGGATTTAGAAATAACAAAATTTGAAGTTAAAAAATTGACAACTATTTTTTTAGGGTATAGTATTTTTTTTATTTTATTTTTTGATATGATAATCAAAACAAGTTATATTTAGATAGCGGGCAACAAGTTGTGCCGCTATTCATGTTCCGGGTTCGTTTAGATAATGAAGATATGATTCTAGGCTACGTTTCAGGAAAGATCCGACGTAGTTTTATACGAATATTGCCAGGAGATAGAGTCAAAATTGAAGTAAGTCGTTATGATTCAACCAGATGTCGTATAATTTATCGACTCCGCAACAAAGATTCGAAAGATTAGGTGTTTTTCAACTTCACTATTTTTTTCGCAGGAATACTTAATACAATAACAAGATTCAATAAAATAAATAGGAGACTGGAAATTAGAGTATTTATCCCGCATCCATTCTTCATAGGATTGTCGGAACAAAAATATTGGATGCAACAAAATGAAAATTTTTGTACATCAAGCCACGATCTGATAGCTACAGATCTAAATAGAAATCTTATCAATATTATATTATATAGATGTAAATTAATCTTGATCCTATAATCAATGAAAGATAGTGAATTCTTTTCCTGATTCTTGTGACTTAGAAAGGAAAATTTATTTCTATTTATTCCTGCAAATTATTCCTATTTATTCCTATAGAACAAGACGATTGAAGTGGAAATATCGACAAATTCTTGTGGAGTACAAAGAAATGAAAATGAATTTACCTAAAATGAATGGCATGGTTCTTATCCCACCCTTTTGCATTCCTAAAGACTCTTCCTGCTCCATTTCACCTTCTTCTGCTAAAGGACCCTCCATTTCACACTATCTTTAAATATGAACAACTCACATAAATATAACTTTCTTTCTTCTATCAAAGACCAACTTCTTTAAAGCATCTAAATTCACTCGACTATCGATTGTATGTAAAATCACACCATCAATACCCGAGTGCTTCAAAACTGTCGATGTTCGCTAGACAAGTGATGCTTTAACGCGCGTTTAGCTCATTAATCATATGCGTGTCGGTTTTAAAGATAAACTTATGATGCTACATTTTCATTTGAATTGTACACGAAATATCAAGTCCTTTCGTGTCATACATAGTTGACATGGACGGCAAACGGTAAAAGTTTATTTTATAACGTTGGCATGTTTTTATCCAATTTGATCACGTGGTAGTGGTTTCTACTTTCAAAGTTAAAACTAAGTTTTTTAACCACCAAAACTGATTGTACAAATATATGTTTAAAATCCCACTTTACCAATACACCACAAGACACCCTCTCAATTCCTTTATTCATTAGCTACCTCACCGTCTTCTAAGTAGCAAGCAAGCAACCCCTCGATGGCGTTTTAGAGACAGTGTTGTTATTAGTTGGACCTGAACAGCGTGAGCGTGTAGGTTACCCGGTGAGGTGTGTGGCGCGATGAATCGATTTTGGTAATAAAATGAAAAATAAAATGGTTAAATTTATAACATGCCAAAGATGAAAGATAAAAAAATATAAAAAAAATGGTTAAATTTTAAAATAATACAAAAGGGAGAAAAAATCGTCGACAGCAGGATTCGAACCTGCGCAGGCAAAGCCCAACAGATTTCGAGTCTGTCTCCTTAACCACTCGGACATATCGACATTTTGTTAAGTTCTCGGAACCAAAATATTAAATATTATTACAAAACCTAAATCAATTAAGTTAAATGTATTCCATTCAGTTTTTTTTTTGTAAAGAATACAAACCACTTGTGAATTATTCAAGCTTATACAAACGCCTAGATATATACTTGGTTTTAAAATTCGTTCCAACTTCCGATGCATTTTGGCTCCAAAATCTGATGCGTGATGCGAGCGTTTTTTATTAAAAAAAACTTATACTTAAAACAATCATAAATTGTTGACGCTTAAATATAAAACATCCTTACAACACACATTTGCACAACATACTTAAAAATGAAAAATTGAAAACATGCCAAACAACATTAAACCAACTAAGCTCTATATAAATTAACAATCAAAGAAAACAAATATAAAAACAAAATAAATCAGTAAAAGGGATGAGATGGTAAAAAAAAAAAAATAGAAAAAGTATGTTTTTTACTGCTTATGTAATGATCAGTTTTAATACTACAAAAAAAAGTAAGGTTTTTACCTACTGTAACACACTAATGCAGTTATTCTTAACCAATCATAAAGTGACGTTTCACTTCTCTTATCCTTTATTTATTTTTATTTATTTGCTTACCTAAAATTTGATATATCTGTCTACTTTTTTCACGATAGATCTCACCTTCTCTTTCTTTCGACCCTTTTTCTTTCTTATCTACAACGAAAAAACCCCTAATGTTTCGAAAAGGCAAAAGTCTTACTTGTAACTCGAAAATCCGACCCATTTCATTTTCAAGCAACAGAGCGCACCATGTGAAGGGTAGCATCATGCTATTTCACCGCATCAATCTCACATCCGGGAATCTTAGTGCATCGTCTCACTTGATGTGTTTCTAGCATCGCATCATGCATTATGTGCGCATGATGCGCACTACGCGTTATGCGCGCATGATGCACATATTTTAAAACCAAATATATATAACAAATAAGTAATTAGTTGCTCTACAAGTAACAATTACGTGAGTCCAATTTATCTAGTTATTTATTTATCTTATTTCACCTCTTCTGTATTTATTCTTAGTAATTGTTCTAATATTCTATATCTAAATCTTCATTACTAACTATTAAATATTTAGTTGATTCACACTTGTAATAAATGGGTTTCGAACTTAGTTTTTTGTTAGAACATTGAACTTCATTATAACAAACAAGCAAGTCTTCAAAACGAAGACTGACCAAGAAGGCCGATTACATCATATACAGGGGCGGACATACTTCAAGAGCAGGGGTTGCGGACGTTGCGGCCCTACTTCGCGCGCGTAGTGGAAAATTAGTGGAAAATTTGGTTTTTTTTTTACGAAATTTGAAAAACGTTGCTACTAAAATGAAAAAAAAAATGAAAAACGTTACTACTGATTTTGTGTCCTAGATCCGCCACTGATCATATACAAAGGATATTTAACTCAATATTCCAATCTAAATCCTTAAACCTAAAGTGATTTTCAACCATAAAAAAGTCATAGATTTAACATTTGCCACTATATCTTGCATCTTCGTTTTCTTGCCATTGAACATCGTCTCATTCCTCGCCTTCCAAATTGACCACATAGTAACTATCACAATACCGTGCACAATAGTCTTACCAGTCTTTCCACCGTGGGCCTTCTTGTAAATAAGTAACAGATCACGAACAGAAAACGCGAACAGAGGCTCCATGTTGCACCATTTCCCAACCCCATCCACACACCAAACGTAAACTCGCAACCTTTAAAATGTGACTTACGGACTCATCAGCAAAGTTACAAAAACCACAAACCTGGCTAGCAATGCGAACATTCCTCCTAACCAAAGCCAAGCGAGTAGGAAGTTTATCCATCTCTGCACGCCACGCAACAATGCTACATTTCAACGGAACCCAAGATATCCATTTAAAAGAAAAATTCTCCGAGTAGTCATTCGCCTCTATGAACAACCTTTTTACCAAGCTATCCTGCAATTGAACTCCAATTCCATACTCTATCCCCTGACCCTATTCTATCTTTGACTGAGCATCTTTTTTTTCCAACAAATATAAATCAGGCCACACCGTCGGTCCAGCCAAAAATCGGCCTTTGAGACCAATTCCATACTCTATCCTCCCCACACCAACGGTCCAGCCAAAAACGAACGCTCAACCCATCCCCCATACACCTTTGATTAAACTGTGGAGTTGAGCGTTTCCATACGATCTCTGGCAAGCCATAATTATTTTCCTCCAGAAACAATCCGGTTCTGAGCGAAACCTCCAAACCCATTTAGCTAATAGCGCACTGTTAACATGTTTGAGATTACTAATGCCCAAACCACCCTTTCCTTTAGGAATAGTAAGCCGCTCCCATTTCACCCAATGTATTTTGTCAACCGAACTAGACCCGAGCTCAAGTTTAGAAACAGAACGCAAAACAAAAACAAAACAAAGCAAGCTAAAGTTCATACGCACCTCTCATCATTTATTTTATTATTTTATATACAATTTAGATGATTTTAAAATTCATTCAACCCAATTTACTTTTGTCAAGTCTTGTAGTGTTCCCACCTTGAGGAAATAATCCAAAACATTCCTTTTACAAATAGTTTGGGTCTGATTCTGCAGCTCTAAAACAACAGATCATATTGGCTACAAAGAAAGATCTCCAAAATGAATTTAAAGTCATCCTAAGAATATAAAGAACTAATCGGAAAAAAAAAAAAAAAAAAAAACTGCGTAAAACAAACAAGCGTCTAATATCAACACGACACGGGTATTATCGTCAAGATACTGGCCTAATAAACGTATCGGAGAAACCGACTTAAAAATCCACATAACTATGACTCTTTTTCAGATATCTGAACATATACCATTTGAGTATACCCATTAAACACAGAAGGCTCAAGTCTAGATAAACCAAGCCTTTGAAACAAGCGAAACCTTCCATCTTCCACAATCGGGCTAGGTGCGCGGGCTGGGTCGTATCTCGTTTGATGAGTAAGTGACGGGCCAGCGACAGGGGGCAGTTCCCAATAAACATCAAGTATTGATTCTACATACCGGCTGTTTTGGAAATGTTGTGTGTATGATATTGGTTTGTTCGTGTGATTAAAATCATCGCGCATGAAACCTCTAACTCCCCACCACGATTCACCGGGCCCACATAGTTCTTGAGTGTCTACTGCTTTTTCCCAGAATTTTTTTCTTACTGATCTTACCCTTGCTTCATCGCTATCTTCAAAGCAGCTATGCCCGCCTCCTGGAAAAAAAAGATGATATTAGTAGGGCAATTTGGGGATTTCGTTAGTCTTTCAGGTTTGTTTGGGAGAGCAATATAGTGAACTAGGGTAAAACTAAAAAAGGTGCAAGACTTTCAGATAGGTCGTGTGACGTGTCAACATGCTAAAACTTATTCTTGTCTTTTTTCTTTGGATTTCCTAAATAATCAGAAGAAAAAAATATGACTGAACTATACGATTATTAATATTATAATCAGACATTTTGGAATAAAAGATCTAGGAGGTTCTGTAAGCCGTTAATCAAACAATCCATTTGACGCATTTTCAAAAGAGACCCTTTTAATCGACCCAACCCTCCAATTTTCCTACCAGTAGACAACATCAAAATGAGTGTAAATGAAGATGGGCCAGTTTTATGTTTGTATTTTTTTTTTTTTTACACTATAGTAATTACGTAATTATTCTACAACTAAAATACAAGTTTTTTTCGATGAAATGATTTTCATTACCGGACAAAGAAAATTACATCAAGATAACGGTTTGGTTTGGTTGGCTAAAATGCTAAATAACATCTCCAAACCGGGTCAAAATGAGCTAAAACTAATAAAACATTTGAGGATTTACCTACATTACCAGTGTAGGTAAAATACTTACGACATGCAATTTAAAACTTTTAGAAATTAAAAATTGAGCATTTAAAACTGCATATAATATATTGGCTATTATGAAACCAAAACTCAAAAATATTGAAAAATTATTGGGCCCAAACGCCCCTGATCTAACCAGACCCCTTTGACTAGTTATAAAGCATGCCCAGTTTGATCCTAAACCCAATTGAACCTGTTAACCAACCCATCCATTTTGTCATCTCTAGATAACAATGAATCAATGATTATGCAAACTCATAAATGTCAAATCGATTGAAAAATGGGAAATCGGGACTCAGGAGTACCACTTAATGAGTTAATGAAGAAGGTAAAAACTGAGAAAGTAGAGTGAACTAACCTTGTATGTAAAACTGATCACATATTTGTCTCAAGGAATAATGATCTCCGGTTCCTGTATCATAGTTGTCCTCAAAAACAAGATTTGAAAAGCCAGCTTTTATCGCCTGCTTTAATCTGTAAGAATAATATGCATCAAAACAAACATCACACATTAACACCTGAGTTCGGTTGATGGGTGGGTATGGTGGCAGACTAAAACAGGTTGGGTCGACCTTTTGTCCAACAAAAAAAATGTACATATTTTCATAACTAGCATGTCAGATATTGATACAAAACTATAATATTTCAATAATAATAATAATATAACCTTTTGAACAAAAGAATTTAGAAGGTGCGGAATGCATTAAAATAAACTTTGGACGACTTTTGACCCATTAGGTAAATGGGTCAAAATTTCCGGTTTTGTCCATTCTAGACAGAACACAACCCAAATCGACCTATTCATAAGTAGACTGTTCGAATTTGCCACATCTAATGTGAAGCAAAACAAAATAAGAGGTTTCAAAACTATTAAATTAGCTCATTACAAATGGGGACATCCTTAAGTTTAATTACCAAAAAGTTATGACTTGTAAAGAAGTTTCAAATTGTTGGATAATAGGTTTTGCAGGTCAACCCAATCCAACCAGTAACAATTAATTACCAATTTTGACTCTTTATCCCGAGCCTCCCACCCCACTCATCCATATTCCATCTCTTGGTTTACTAGTTGATGATGTCAAAGTTACCTTTTTAATTCGCTCTGATGATCATCGAAAAATATAAGAACTCGACTCAAGTCAGTAATACCATGTTTCTTCATCCCAGACGCCCAATCAATACTCCCAAAATCAATAAAATCTTTTCCAGCAAAATACGTGCAGTTGTCATCAACATATGCTGCTCCTTTTTTAAGATACTTCTCAGGATGACGTGGTGTAATTGAGATAATTCGGGTGTTTGGCATTGCTTGTCTCAATACCCATGTGGAATGCCCCTTGAAAGCCCCACTTTCAATCATCAGGTCTGGTTTCAGCCACCGAGTGATAAACCAGAGCCCAAAACTGTGATCAAAACCCATCCCATACATATTATTCTTAATGGGTCGGGTTTCATAGATTGGTACAAATTCCTCTAGACCTTTGAGTAAATCTTTAGTTGTCCACTCGACGGTTTTTCCGTGTTTCGATCTGCCTTTTAAAAAGGATATAAAATTAAAAGCATGTAGATAGTGAGAACACAATCAGATTACAGTCAAAGCTGGTCTTCAAAACAATGCTCTAAAACAATCAACTAAAGTATAATTAATATAACCACTGACTAGTGTTTACTACAGAATGATCAAGAATAGAGCTAAAAAATAAACAGGAAGCACCAAAACCAAAATATACACAAAACGACATAATATATAAATAGAATTAACAGATTACAACTGTTTCCACTTTGGAAGAGGGGAGGGGGCAGATACCAATTTTTAAGGATATGATTATTATCTATGTTTACCTATACGGTGTTAATATGTAGAAGAGTACACATTAGAATTGCTTTCATAATAACTCCCATATGAATTACGAACTAGCGATATAACCTTTAAATAAAATTCAAGTTCAATTGATGATGAAACACCATCAGTGGTCTAAGAGCATCTCCAATACTAGGAGAGGTTTTGAATCCAAACTCGGAACCAAAGCACACTACATCATTCCAAACATCGACCTTAAAAAGTTGCATTTTTCCTCCAATGCTAAACTAATCCAAACCTCCACCTCACACCTCACTTTTATATAAAAAATCTTAAGAAACAGCGTGTATGTTTGGTCCCCACCCTTGCATCCGGATTGAGTCCAGTGAAATGGACCGGACTCCACTTCACATCCTCCAACAACGTGTGCCTTTGACCCTTTGTCCGGCGGTTGAAATCCGAATTCCGGACTCCATCCCCTAAGGTACGGTGGAGAATGGAGATGCTCTAAAATCAATCCTAAACCTTCCTTTCCGTGCTCCTAATACGCTCACAAATCAACCACCACACCGGCTCAAAACTTCCTCGCCATGATGAATTTCTAACCTAGTTCAATCACTTCATTTCAGACAGATACTACATTTCTATCAACAATCATTAATCATTTACGTTTCAAACTAATGTTAGGCCTCCATATCAATCACATTCTGCATGATTACATTTCTAATAAATTAATCATATAATAATCCTAACAAATCAACCAATACCTACTCTAACTATATCATAATCGGATAATCCTAAATTCCTAATAACATTTACATCAATAAACATAAAAACATACAGATCTAATAAAATAAAACTCAGAGTGAGGAGATCTTACACCAGGGGACACCTAGGGCACCGAAATCCGAATCGAGTCCATCCAAACCGAAGAAGCGACTACGAGAGAGGCGATCGAAGGAAGAGATGGAAGAAACGCAGAGCAAATCACGAGATTGGAGGAAAAAAGAGGTTATTATGAAGATTATTATTATAGTGAGGGTGGTGATAGGACAGATGTAACCTGTTCGAGTGAAGTAGTTGCTGATTCGTGTGGTGATTGAGAGGTGTTTTTTGGTTTTGGATTCGTCTTGTTCGTGTTCGTCTTCTCCTTCGTCTGATGTGTGTGCTCCTCTACGCATTGATAGTACTCTCGCTAACATCTTTTAGCTTTATCTGTTATCTTACACACAGAGAGAGGTAGAGAGAGAGAGGTAGTGAGGTGTTGAAGTGTGTTGAAGACTGGTTGTCTGCTTCAGTGGTGAAGTTTTTATAATCTGAAATCTCTCAAATCTCAATATCTTCTCTTTTACACTTTCCTACAAATAAAACAAATAAATAATAATAACTAGGTGTTAGTTTGCTCGCGCTTCGTCACGGGCACGGCTGTTATGCATACATGTTTAGTAGTACGCTTTATTTGAAGTCAAAGTTAAAAAAATGTGTCAATGGTTAGCTAAAAGATGTTGTGGTGGATGTGGCTACAATGCAACTTTAAAAAAGTTAGGTGGTCAAAGTTTAAAATCTTAAAAGCTAAAAGTTTTGTGGTCAAAATTTGAAATCCTAAAAGCTAAACTTTTAGTGGTCAAATTGGAAGAAAATAAAGTACATAAGTTAATAAAAAAGTTAGTGGCAAAAGTGCAATCCAAATTTAAAAAAGTTGGATAGTTAAAGTTTGAAATCCTAAAAGCTAAAAGCTTGGTGGTCAAAGTTTTAAATCCTAAAAGCTAACCGTTATACTTTTACCGGAAAATTTTTCTGGCCAACAAAGCGTCATTTGTTAAAGCTACAATGCCTATTAGCAAAAAGTAGACGGGGCAAAAAAAAAATATTACGTAGACTAATAAGGAAACAGGTAGAAAAAACTTTGATGTGGACAAAGGAAAAATGAATTGGCAATTGGAATGGAGCATTGCATTTTAGCGGTTAGATACTATTCAAGTGTCTTTAATTTAATATAGATACAATAATAATAAGACCCCCCGTAGTGGGGCGTTTTTTTTCAATTTTTTTCAAAAATAGCGCCCCACACCGCTACAGGGGGCGCTATATACGAATTGTTTGCGATGGCGTGATATAAATAACGCTGCTTCTTAAATTGATGGTCCAATCAGGAAAAGCCACGTGGTGGTGCAACGGTAATATTACCGTTAATTATTATGAACGGCTATTTTTTTTGTATATATATACCCACAACACATATATATAACTAATAAAACACACATATTTTTCAAACACAAAAATCACTTTCAAAAAAAATTATAAAAGAATGGGTTCCCCCGCGTCATCATCCATTGCGAGAGAATATTACAGAGAGTTTCTAGGCGACGGGGGTTATTCGACAGACGAAGAGTTGGAGCAAGATGCGATTACGAGTGCGCTAGCACTTTCGGCGCGGTATCTTGAAGAAACTAGTACGCCTACACCTCCAAAACAAAGTAGGCAGTATTACGAACGAGATCGTGTATCGGCAAATGCTCGATTAATGAAAGATTACTTTATGAAAACCCAACTTACCCCGACCCAAAGATGTTTAGGCGTCGTTTCCGGATGAGCAAACGTTTATTTCTATGTATATCCGGAGATCTTGAAAACGCGTTTCCGTACTTTAAACAAAAAGCGGATGCTAGGGGGTTGATGGGATTCACGTCTATTCAAAAGTGTACCTCGGCACTGCGTATACTCGCATACGGCAACACGACGGATATCAACGACGAGTATTTAAAAATGGCCGAGAAAACAATACGCGATTCTTTGGAGTATTTTTGCCAAGGTACATCACTTTTTTTAAAGTTAGATCAATTTTTTTATATATGTTTGTATTTATTTTTTATATATGTTTGTATTTATTTTTTTTAGGAATAATAAAGTTGTACGGAGCCCGTTATCTTAGAAGGCCCACTTGGTACGACTTACAAAAAATTTACGAGGTGCATACGAATGAACATGGGTTACCAGGAATGCTGGGTAGCGTTGATTGTCGTCACTGACGGTGGTATAATTGCCCAACCGCTTGGCGAGGTCAACACACGCGTGGTGACCAAAAAGGACCATCGATTATTCTTCAAGTGGTGGCTTCAGTCGATCTTTGGGTTTGGTCGGCCTATTTTGGTGTTGCGGGGTCATGCAACGACTTAAACGTTTTTGAGCAGTCGCCTATTATTGAGGATTTCATTTCTGGCAGGGCAGCAAAGGCGTGCTTTTATGCTAATGGAAACTACTACCCACACGGATACTATTTGGCTGACGGAATATATCCGAGGTATAGCATTATCGTTAAGACGTTTAGTAACCCGTACGATGAAAAAAGGGCACACTTTAAAAAGGTCCAAGAGGCGACGCGAAAGGACATAGAAAGATGTTTTGGGGTTCTTCAACAGGCATTACATAAGAAACCCTGCTCGTGCATGGACCACAGACAAGCTGCGAGATGCTATGTATGCATGTATAATCATGCATAATATGATATTAGAAGATGAAGGTAAAGCGATATGCCAAAATTATGTACCGGAAGCCGTTCAGGATCTACCGCAAGCTAATATGCAAGAAAGAGTGCTCAACGCACATGAACTTCGCGACCATGAAGTACATGACGCGTTAACTGCGGATTTGGTCCATCAAGCTTGGTCGGTTCGGTATATTCCAAACACAGGAGGAAACGAAGATGAAGAAGAAGGTGAAGATGAAGAAGAAGAAGAAGAATGTGACGAAGAAGAAGAAGACGAAGACGAAGACGAAGAATATGAAGAATCCGAAGATGAAAAATTAATATTAGTTGTAACTTCTTTTTTTAATATTACTTGTATTTTTTTTAATATTAGTTGTGTTTTTAATATTATTTGTAATTTTTTTATATTTATTTGTATTTTATTTTAATTATTTTGAGTTAAAAGATTAAAAAAATAATAAAAAAATCAACCAATCACAATCAGGGGCTTTATAAATAAAGCCCTACCACTACACCCATTTTTCAGTTTATCTCTCCACGCTGACTCAGCAGCCACGTGGACCAATCAGGAAGGGGGGCTTTATATATAAAGCCCAATAATAATAATAATAATAATAATAATAATAATAATAATAATAATAATAATAATAATAATATACGTTTATTTTAGTCCTGCATTTCGTTACGGGTTTAAGAAGTAAATAAAAATAAGCAAGACAAAAAAATCATGTCCCGCATTACATCGGGTCGGTTTGTTCGAAAGTCGTGGAAAGGTTACGTTGTTTTATACAAAATCTAAGTTATTCGAACAAAATTTATACCAAAATGTACACACGGATAAACATGACGGCCGTGAATTACAACAAAAAAAACATGTCGCAATGGTGTTTTTAGAGATGAGCGTTGGACGGTTTAAAACACAGTTAAAAGTTAAAACAACCAATCAATTCAAAAACAACGTTACAGGAATTCACGCTGAAGCGTAGAAAAAAGTAGTATAAGAAAAGAAACACATAAAGAATCATGTAACATAAATTTTGTTAAAAACTTAAAATGATAATTTTATTAAAGTTTGACAGTTTTAGTGTAAATCGTGCAAGGAAAAACGGGAAAAGATTAATACTGTTAGTTTTTTGTTTAAAATTGACTATTTAATTACTTATTTTTAGGCAAAATTTATATTAGTAAAAATCTAAAATGAAATCGCTAGAAGGAGGGCTTGAACCTCCGACCTTGTGGTTAACAGCCACACGCTCTAACCAACTGAGCTATTCCAGCTTGTTGCTTGTTTATCATTAATAATTATTTAAAAACAACTTTCAACTTTAACAGTTAACCGATTACAGCTTAGTGTTTAATTTTATCATTGATATAATGTTTTAATAATTAAAAGTTATTTTTAGATATACAAATTAAATAATATGAAACACAAATCACAAATATGGCTCGAGAGCTATTCGGGAATCGGGATCGGATCGATAAAAAGCTCGAACGAGCCAAGCATTAATGAGCCCAAACTCGAACTTTTCATACAAGGACCGTTTAGGCTCACGAGCCCAAACAAAATTTATATTATTATTATTTTATTTATAGTATACCTACTACTTAACATTACCAAGCCGAGCTCTAGCCGAACTTTGGCTTGTTTAATCTACTGAAGCGAGCTCGAGCCAAGCTTTTAGCTCCTTTAAAATTGTTCTAAAATTATTTAGCTCTTGGGTTTTACATTTGAATCGAGCTCGAGCTCAAAGTATTAGGCTCGGCTCGTTTACACCCCTATCACAAGGATTGATAACACGAAGTATAGGAATAGCATGTGAAACATGTGGCTTGACAATGTTTCTTCTCGTTGAAAAACTTACAAGATGCACAAAAGAATTGTAATATTATGAAGTCTTGTAAATCAAGCTCTCTGAGTCTGCACAGTTTTTTTTTCCTTCTCGTTTGACTTTGAGATTGAACCCGAGTCATTCCTCAAATCACTGTCGCCGGAGATGGAAATAACTCGTAAATCATAAGCTAAAAATTCAAAATGTAGACTAAGCTTAGTTTATAAAGTTCTATCCTTTTATTCTTCCATTCATATTTTCCTCTTTTGAGACTTCTTTTGATGCTTCAGAGTTGTTTTCCTTCCAAAAACCAAGTTCCTGCATATCTTGCTTTGCCATCAAATTCCTAATAAAACAAAGATTTTATTGTAAGTTTGACACTGAACATTGTATAAGAATTGCAGGCGTCTACTTCATAGACATAGGTTGGATCAGTTTTTTCTTAATCAGTTTCGTTGGTTCGATTATCTACTTAACCAACAATTATACAGTGACAGAACCAAAACTTTTTAGTCAGAGGATCATAATAGAAATTTCACATTCCTGTCAACAGTTTTACTAGCTTGGCTTAAAAACGCGTGCCTTAGGCGCGCCTAGGCTCAAAGCTCAACAAGGCTCAAGCCCTTGGGCTTTTGGTCGCCTAAGGTGAGCTTTTTTCAACCAAAAAAAAAAAGCCCACGAGTGGCGCGATTTCTTGGCAAAAAAATTGACTATTGTGCATTAGGCATTAGCTTGTTGTACAACATGATTTTCATGTTGTACATGTATGCAATTCCATACTAAAACATATATAAAGCTTACTTGTCTTAAAATATTGGGTAAATGATGCTAGAAACCTATAGGAAATATATAAAAAAGTTATATAATTATTTGAGCCTCAGGTACGAAAAGCAGTGCGCTTTTGCGTTTGGCACTTCGCGCCTTAGTTTTAGACATTGTCGCTTTTGTGCGCTTTTCGCTTTCTAAAACCAAGTTTACTAGTCACAGTTTGGGTGTCAAACTACAAATGACGCTAGATAACCCTGTCAGTAGAAAACTTTGTGATCTGAAGGGTCAACGGTCCCATCTAGCTCTGTCCATACAATGCATCATAAACCTAGCAAATTTTACTAATTAATTTTCCTGAATGCCCCATATTGAAAAGGTTCAAAAGATATTACAAAGTACAAACTAAGGTTGGAGATTGTTCTATGCTTATTAAAATATTTTAGAGACTTGGTATTAATGGGTTAGTATAGGAAGGCTTTACGAAAATACTAATTATAAAATTAGAATAACTTGGTATTTCATTTAATGATTAATCAAATCGTGAACCGTAAACGAACCGAAAAACCTAACATTTACCAGTTCTAAGCCAAAAGTACTAAAAAGGTGCTTTGATTAGCCTAAAAGTTGGTTCAGTTATCTCAAAATATTTACACTGGGTAGCCTTGAAATGAAAGTTTAAGTCAGTAATATATATGATGATACTGATGACTGCAAAATAGAAAGTTGTAAGGGGAAAAATCACTAACTTCGCCATACGACATTCCAAGTATTTCTTTGAAAAACGTCTGCATATCTCGGATTTATGCCCTGAAGTTTTGAGACAGCCTATATATTCTTTTTTCTCCTAAACATGGCAAATTAACACAAAAGAGTAAATCAAAACTCTGATAGATTAATCATATAAACTACTTGAGGGATACAAACTTCTAGAGGTGCCATATCGATCATGTTGGGTAACTAATGAAGAAAAGTTTGGGTCGAAACGTGCAACCTTGTGTATGGGTCGAAATGGGTGCGGCCAGGTTATGCCAGAGCCGTTTTGTCCAATTTTTTACATACTTTTTATTAATGATTTGAATGTTGAAATTAGTTGAAAAAAATTATTACAACTCTTATAATTTGAACATATCAGTTTAGTAGGTTTTATGCTTTAAAATACATTTTGGGCTTTTTGTGACCCATTGGACTTGTTTCCACTTTAGTTACTCCTCTGTCCCATATTGTTCATCTTTTTGTTTAAACTGTCGAAAATAATTTATATTTCCAAAAATGGACAATTAAAATTTACAACTGTCCTATTATACCTTAATTGCCCTTACTTTCTAAACCCTGCAAGCTTCCCATCAGAATTGGTATCATAAATTCATTTAAGGGTAAAACTGTCGTTCGCACACAAAAATCTGAAATAAATGTACTTTCATGTGTATTTTTTGTGGACATTGGACAGAGAGAGTATCTCATGATTTACCCAACTGACCCGTTAGAAATTAAACATAACCAGAATCGACCGGTTCATAAAGAACTGGATTTACATTTTCATCTCTACTAAATTCACCAAAGGAAGGATACCAGATCACATAAGTGCAAATGGTCCAATGGAAACACTCCTTTCTCTGGTGGTACTGGCCGTGCTCCTCTATTCCCTCCGAATGCTCCACCTAAAAAGGATGAAATAATGTCTCTTGCAAAGAATTCTATACAAAAAAGATAACTCATGTTTTGAAGCTATGAGAAAAGGGTGAGTTTAAATTTATTGAAGACTTGAAGTGGATCAATTCAGGTTTATTTAGTCTTATTTTGTTGATAGTTGGGTCAAACAAATGAACTATAATAATCTTGTTATTTTAATAATGTAGATTTTATAATCATATTTGATACATTAGTACTACAAAGGTACCCAAAACGGACATACGAATGCTGATGAGTCCCCATTATGAACCACACACGTAAACTACTTGTTCGGGTCACTCTAGTCTTACCTGTTTACCTAACGAGCCCGATCGGTCTGTTTTGCCACCTCTACACACAATGGTTATATGCTTATATGATCAATGGATTAAACTGGCTCAAGAAAACACATCCAACGAGCATGTATGTACTCTCAGACAGTAGGATTCCAAGAAATAAACTATGGACTTGATAATGTCATAATCTTAATGTGCTTAATGTAAAGGTCTAAATTTGACAACAGGGTGTTTGAGATTGCTTACTTAAAAACTTTACCAGCTTATTGTGTTTTTCAAAAGCTGATAAGCACTTCTGAGTGCGGATGAAAAAAGTGGTTATACTTATTGACTTATTTTAGTGTGAAATAAGTTGCTTTTAATAGCCAATTATTTGTTTCTGTTGATAGACATAAGCATTACTCGTGATTACTGTGTTTTAAAAAGCGCGCCTCGGCGCAAAGCGCATCTAGGCGCCAGCCTCTGCGCCTTATGTAACCCTAGGCGAGCATTGTACGAAAAGCGCAATAAAAGCGCGATTTTTTGGCCAAAAAAGCCCCTAAGGTGCGCGCTTTTTGTACACGGGGTGTTTTTGTGCTTAAATTTGTTATACATGTAGCTAAAAAGGTTGTACATTTAAGTTAAATCATATATAAACCTTATTTGTATCTATATTTTGGGTAAATGATGCTAAAAACCTATAGCATATATAAGAAAATTATATAATCGTCTTGCGCCTCGCGTACGAAAAGCCCACCGCTTTTGCGCTTTGCGCCTCGGTTTTAGACCTCGTCGCTTTTGTGCGCTTCGCGCTTTTTAAAACCAAGCTCATAAACAGTTCTAATATGCAAATCCCAGACACCTAAGATTGATTTGTGCAAAATCAAAAAAATGTATGTGTACTTTCTCAGGCTTCAACAGAAATTAATGCAGAAACTTTAGCCAACTGCAATTGGGAATATATATTTGTTTTAACGAACAAGTCAACAACCATGGATCACCAGTGTAAATACCTAAAAGTCATATAAATCCAAAAGGATATGTTAAGGGCTGTTAGATAGCTTTTGAATGGATTGATGTACACCCACTACTGCATTGGTGAGAAGTGAGACTGCTTAATAACAATAGGTTGGGCCTCTTAACCACTCTAGTTAAACCTTTGGTGTTTTTCTACTAAAAGTTAAATTCGGTGAATTATTTTTTTGGTTCTTTAATCATTTCATCATATTAATAAGACCAACATCCACATAAATAAAACCATCCCCAAAGGGAAATTAAATCGAAAAAGCCAAAAAAACAAATGGGCAACAAGCCCCTTTTCTGATAACATTTGTAAATTCAAGTTACTCTACATGAACTTTGACTTCGAAAATAAAAACGAGTTAAGAGGTTGTACGCGTTAAAAGTACACCTTAGTGACTTTCACCCATTCCCCTTTTAGGGGAACTTTTCTATTTGACCCATTTAAGCCACAATACATTAGATCCATTCATAAGTAAATGTGTTGGAATTTGTCACTTCTATTGAAAAGGCAATCGGTTAGACATCCAAAGGCAAAAGGTAGCTTGTCTAAGAGAAAGAAGGCAAGTTTTGTCACATTAGTCATTAATCAAGCCTATCCTGGTTTTAAAATGTGAGTGGCTCTCCGACGCACTTATGATCCTCAAGCCAAGACGCGAGGCGAAGGCGCTAGCCTCACGTACGCGAGGCACCTATATCTATAAAATACTTACAAATTAAAGTCTAGACTAGATAACACTTTCCACTTGTTAATCCTTAAAGACCAAAAAAAGCGCACCTTAGCTGCGCTTTCTATACAACCTACACCTCTGGTTGCATAAGGCGCTGAGGCCTGCGCTGCGCCTACCACAACCACAATCCTTGAACTATAGGGGCGATTCTTTTAAGGGGCGGGCGCCCCCCCCCCCCCCCCCCGAATTTTCGCTCAGAGGTTCCGATTATATAGCATTCGTATAGAAATTTTTTGGTATATAAAGTTTCGACCCCCCGAAACTAGTGACTTCCGATCCCCCGAAGTTTCGGGTCAAGATTCGCCACTGTTGAACCATCCTTTGTGCATGATGTGTTGGTTCCGCTACGCCATTTTACACACATGCGTACCACTAAATACGTCATCCAATTATTGTTCAGAAACTAAAAACAGCAGTAGGCACAAATTGCGAGAAATGTAACTGTTCCCTAATTACATGACTGATGGAATCATTAATGACAAACTAGAGTCGTATTCAAGTATTCAACGTACTTGATCCAAGTTAGGCATAGCAATACGTGAGCTAGTCTACAACAATCAGTGATTATGATATAAAAAAAACAACAATTGGACAAAGCTGGATACCGCCAAAACCCTAATTTGTAAGGATGTAGTTATAGCAAATAACTCCAAAATTGCCTAAATTGAATTCTATTCACTCAAGGAAACCCTAAATGCCTGTTTTATATACATACAAACATATCTATATCTATATATTTATGTATATATACAGAGAGAGATAGAGAGGTGTACCTGCGCTCATTAGGGTGAATTGTAATTGCAATTTAGATGAAATTTAGACAAAAAGAATGGCGATTTGAGTTTGTTGTGTCTAACCGAAATAAAACAAAAAGAATTTTAGAAAACTCATCACAATGTGTATGTTATAAAACCGAGCTGAGCCAGCTCGGTGGCTATAAAACCAAGCTGGCTTTGCTATAAAACGGAGTCGGCTTGGCTTAACTCGGATTTGAAATCGAGCCGAAAGTTTAAGCTCGGCCGAGCCTGGCTTGATTTGATTTGACTTGAATTTGACAAAAAGTAAAAATAAAATAGGTTTTATATAGAACATGCTAGAAATAATATTACTTGCAGTGGCGTAGCTTTTAAGGGGTGGGGAGGGGCGGCCGACCCCCCCGAATTTTCGCTTAGAAGTTCCGATTATATAGTATTCGTATAGAAATTTTTTGGTATATACGGTTTCGATCCCCCGAAATTGGTTTTCAACCCCCCGAAACTAGTGATTTCTGACCCCCTGAAGTTTCGAGTCAAGCTTCGCCACTGATTACTTGGAGTTTTTAAAAAGCTTTTGTAACAGTATAGTTTTACATCGTCCGTCGTTGTTCAACAAACCTAATCAATACAGTTGCATGTAGTACTCTCGGTTAATATAAACTTATCTATTCGTATGTTGTATTTGTTATTAGATATTATTCAAATCTTTTAAGTGTTTCATCCAATGGCTGAGAAAATTACATCAAGATAGCGGATAGACGGGCAACAAGTTATGCCGTCATCCCTTTCTGACTATAGTTTTCTTACCCATAATGTTATAGGATATGGTCACGTTCTTATATAGCTATTACCTAGGGATAGAAAAAAAAGTTCAACACGACGTGAATACTTGATACTTCAAATATGCATACAGATATTCGGTAAGACTACCGGTATTAGATTGATAAATAAAATTTTGCAGGTACGGTTTGTGTTCGTTCTTTAAGAATATGAACATGTTCATGAACACTTAAGGAACATAAGCGAACACAAACAAATGTTCATTAACATAATTGAACGTTAGATTCATTATAAAATAAAATTTGGATTTTTTATCAGAAAGATTACGGAGAATCCACCAAAAAATAAATTAGTACTTAACATAACTATCTAAACATAAATTATCATAAGCATACTTAACACAAAAATTAAGAAGTTTGTCAAACATTAAGACAAACTTAAATTGGAATGGTCAAACTTATGGTTTCAAATTTTTAAAAACTAAAACCAATAAAACAAAATTTTAACATAAAAAAACATTTAATTGAACATACACAAATGAACATAAACGATAGAACATAAATGAAAACATTATTGAAAGTTCACGAACATAAACAAACGAACACAACCTCTGTTAATATTCGTTTGTTTAACTTATTGAAAGAAATTTTTTGTTCGTGTTTATTCATTTATTAAAGAAACAAACATAAACGAACTTTCCGCTAAACGGTTCATAAACAATTCGTTAAACATTCAGTTCATTTATAGCCCAACTAAGAATATATCCAAAAAGTAAACTTTTATTTTTCATTAAAGTTAACTTTTATATCAAAACGTAACTTTTGTTTTGTTTGTCTAGTAATATTTCATTCTATAAGACACGTTATAAACTTTTCTTTTGAGAGATGAGATGTATGTGATAATTTTATTTGTATTTTGTATGTTATAAATTATAGGCTTATTTTTTAGGATTTATAATATTATAAAATTTACATATATTTTAAATAGTTCCTGACGAGAGTTCAATGGATGGTACACAACAACTTCTCGACTCCCCAGGGGCGAGGATTTGTTTTCACTAGATTAGGGTTCTCTATCCAGAAATGGATGGTATCGTAACTTATTGTCCGCCTACCTACTATCCTTATGTAATTTAATTGAAATGAAATATAAAATATAATATATGTCTAGAATAATTAAGTTCAATTACAACCCCTTATTAATGGTGGTTGCCATTAGTACTATTTTCCTCCCCACACTGAAGTAGCAAAACACTTCATACAAATTCATCATGTAGTTTTTACGGTTGTCAACGTAAATTAGTTCTAAATTAAATGTGTCCCTTACGAGTTACGTCTATTGATAAAATACACTTAAACACCTTTATTCAAATTTATGGAGTGTTTAACTATTTTTAAATAACTTAATAGGTGAACGTTATTTATAGTGATGACAACGACTCGTGATGGTCAGTATCGATTATCTCACTCAGATACATGAATACAAAATTGTTTTCTCGTACTAGTTTTTTTTTTAAAGGTTAATTTCTCGTACTAGTTTTATATGTTGTATGTTATTTTTAGGATTGTATAGCATAGTAATATATTTGATTTTAACTTTTTTTTTTTATTCTTATTAATCCCCATGTGAGACTTTCCTTCCATTACAATGAACATTACTATGTATAACCCGTTAGACCCTGGTTAAAAAACGGATAACTTCCGGTGCCAGAGACCCAAAGGTATCAAAAGTCATCTTCCCATATTAATGCTAATGTGGGATCAGTTACTTCCGAACAAGCTATTGACTCCCGAACAACTAATTTGTTCATGAATTCCCTTCTGCTTCACCTTGTGGCCTATCCCAGACAGCTATGGAAGCTGCTAGCTACCTTCTTCCCGTTCTTTAGTAGCCCGAGATGAGTTCTACACCCTAAGGAGACAGAGAAAGCCCTTCCATAGATGAAGACGTGTTGGTTATTTTCACTGGTTTTAATTATAGTAAAATAATATATATATTAAAGTTGTATCATCTAATAACATACCATTAGTTTTTCCACATCCTTTCTAAATACGAATTTTTTAAACACAACCACATCCATAACCAAATGTTTTCGGTTTCAGATTCTCTTGACGGATTCACTGTTTGCCGACCTCAATATTAGTAGAATTTGATTTAACCCATTTCCTTATTTAAACTATCAACCTTAGTGGAGTGGTGGAGTGGCTTTTGTTTCACCTATGTGATCAAAGGTTCGATCCTCACTTCCATCATTTATGGTTTGGTATCCGGGTGAAGATCGAATACGGGTGGGTTCGAATCTGATGGGCGGCGAGGTTTTACCGAGTTCTATAACACTGTCGTGCCTTCGGGCGGGTGGGGCTCGGGTTTCCGCACATCGGGAGAAGGCGGGGGCTGCTGGAGGTCGAGTAGTCGATTCTTGGGCACGGCGCCCCGCAAGGGTGGTTGTCACACAGTTATTCGCCGAAAAAAAAAAAATAAAAAAACTATCAACCTTAAACAATTAATTTAAATAAATGTAACATCACCAAACAAGGGTCTATAGTGTTGAAAGATTCAACGACTTAACGGGCAAAAAATAAAAGAAAAAAAGATAAGAAAAACAAAGGATGTCGGCTGTCCCAACGGACATTTATTTTGAATTGAAAAAATCTAAAATATCATAGTTTTGTTTGAATTATTGGACTCTATTATGTGGGGGTTCCACACCACTTTCGACACGTGTAAACCCATTTTACAATATTTTCCTTTAAATAATAATCCTATAAACCTTTTTATAATAACGTTACAATCAAACAAAACTACATAACAAAGGCCACTCTCCAATATTCCGTACCACTATATATAGTGTAACCCCCTTAGCTAGGCTAACGGCTAACCATTTGTTAAACCCCATCAATGGCTGCCATTTCTCGAAAGCGCAATGATCAATCGATGCCAGGTGCGCCACATAATGGGGGTGTCTCAAAACCGAACGTTCAATTGATGCAAGGGAGCTCCAAGAATAAGAAAAGAAACCGAAAAGATGTGAGCTACAAACACCCGGTTTTTAGGGGAGTTAGAATGCGGAGTTGGGGGAAATGGGTGTCAGAGATACGACAACCACGAAAGAAGTCCCGCATTTGGCTTGGAACCTTTTCTACTGCGGAGATGGCCGCCAAAGCTCATGATGTTGCGGCCTTGTCGATCAAAGGTAGTGAAGTGATGTTGAATTATGGTCATTCAACATTGTGTTACAACCAAGTTTGATTTGTTATGAAAATCTTTTTATAAGTCATAAAAACAAAGGTTGTTTTACTATAGTATTAGGACGGTTGGGACTAAAAACTATAAACCAAACCGTTAACTATAGTTTCAGAATTGGCAAATCAAACCAATATTGTTGGGCATGGGCGGTTCTTCACTAAGGCCAGACCCACCCAGTTTTTTTGTTTTGTACTGCAAATTTTATCGAAAATTTTTATATGCATTGAGTCCGGGCCTATTAGATTGAGCTCGGTCCTACAAGGTTTTTCGTTCAAAATCTGCCACTAGTGTTGGGTGGGTTGGCCAAACATGCTTAGTTATTTGTTATAAGTATCATTCACTTTTTTCTAAGAATTGGTAACAACCTTAATTTTTCTTCAACATTATTTTCTAGTAACACAAATTATTATTAGTACCTTTGTTGAACTTTTTATTGAAATTTCTAAAATATTATTTTATCATCATTTACCTTTTTTAAATGTCATGATCATATAATAATGAAGGAAAAGAAACAATATTTATTGCTTTTGTTTAATCATTGGCTAAGTTAGTAAGGATTTTGGTCCTGATATTTCAATTGATTTTATGTCTTAAAAAGGTAATTCTGCTATTCTTAATTTCCCCGAACTCAAAGACTCGTTACCACGTCCTGCATCTCTTTCGCCACGCCATGTTCAAGAAGCAGCAGCAAAAGCAGCCACCATGTTCGAGTTTGTTAGGACTCCAACGCCACCACTACAACCAACATTGACCGATTCAACCCCGGTGGGGGAACTTGGTGAGATCATCAAGTTGCCAAGTTTAGAAGGGTGTTTGGACTTACCCGAATCGCCAAATGAGTTGATGATGGATCAATGGGTGTATCCGTCATGGGAAATGGCTGATATTGATGGTTTTCTAGAATATATTTCCGATCATATGGAGGAGAGTTGCAACACCCAACTATTTCTTTGAACAACTCCTAGAGTTTACATGATAGTATGCACCCTGCAGGAGTTGAACTACAACGACCTACCAATATGGGATTGCTAGAATACTAGTTACTATTGGCGTCCTAGAAATTATACGATATATACTTTTATACTGTAAAATATAAAGCTATATGTTAATTTTTGTTTCTTTTTTATTTTTATTTATCGTTATTTGTATATAACTTGTTATACATAAATAATGGTGATTATATGATATAAAAAGTTAAGTTAAAATTGTGTGTAACAGAGTCCACTAAGTTTTCTATTATAAGTTATGACTAAAAAAACAATTTAATTTCATATGTTTTACAAAATACATATCTTAGAAATGCGCTTGTAATTGGTAGGAAAAAATTGTACTCAACGTCATCAACAGGCTCCTTTTTTTTTATCCATTCCATAAAACGGCTCCTTTTTTCTTTTTGGAAAAAAACTGATTTAAAAAAATTCGAAAAAATAGGCTCCCCCTGATGTAACATTTGATAAAATTAAACGTCAGGCTCCTTCTGATGTAACATTTTTGTATGTATAATACAAATGTAAGATCTTGTTGGAATATATTTTTATCATATTTGAGTCAACCGGCCACTAACCGATAAATAGATGAGTCGTTTCAATTTGATTATAGGTTAAAATCAAACCTATAAATGATGTTACGCTTCTTAGGTTTTATAACCGGTCATTTTGATCATCGGGAAATATTGGTTTGGTTAATCAGATTAACCGTCGACTTAGATGTAGGTGCATTTAGACCAGATTCAATTTAACAAATCCATTCACATCTTAGTTCATGGTAGCATTTTTAACTTTTAACAATGAAGGTTAAAATTGTTTCAATCCAAAAAAAAAAAAAAAAAAAGTTTAATTTAAACATGGCAATTTGAAAACCAATGATGTTATCCCTATTGTTTCAAAGTGGTACCTTTCTATGATTTAATACATATGATAACGATATGTTTCCTTTGATATTTATGTATATTATGTTGTATTAACAAGTTATTTACATGTATATTTTGAACTTGTCTATTTTTCTTATTAATGAATCCAGACATGTTTCGTTGTCAAGATCTCCATCTTGTATTTTCTTTTCTATTAAGAAAACAAGAGTTTATGTTTAGCAGGATAGGGTTTGCGATTCAAAAGAGAGTAGCAGCGTAACTTGTTGCATGGTTGTATGTTATTATCCTGTAGTTGGTGTCACACCCTCAAAATCCACTTGCGGAGTTTTACCGCGAGGCGCATGACAAACCAGGATCCAAGTCAACGATCACAATAAACAAATCTAAATGAACATATGCAATTTCAAAAACATAGTTTAAAATCCCCAAATACAGCGGAAGCTTATTCTCAAAACATAATCCAAAAGTAAACCAATTTATTTAATATTCGAAAACCATGCAATCCTAACTAGACACCGTGCAGACGCGTGCGCCCTAGTTCCGTTGTACTACCTTAGCGACCTGAGAAAACATGTAACAGTTACGTCAGCACAAAAATGCTGGTGAGTTCACAGGTTTGTAAATAAAGTACCAAGTTCAACCTGTCCATACTATATAAATTTGTAAACCAAAGTACGCTAGCTAGGCGTATGTTTTGTTACTTCTACGATTGGAAAACCATTACTAACTCGCAAACCAGATGTTGTGCCCGAATAGTAAACCTGTTCCTGTTTGAGACAATATGCACTCGCCCGGCCCTCCAAGCCGACGAGCGGGGTTGGTTACTCCCAATAGATCTATTCACATTTCCCCGTTGTGCTAACCCGCACATTCATGGTTTCCCCCGGGACTTCCAAAGATCGTATAGTAAACCATAGAAACCCATAGTATGACAGTTATTACCAAAACATAAGTTTAACACATGTTTTCTCCCCCAAAAAGTGAAACCAGTTAAAAGAGGGGCCGTAAACTCACCTTAGGTTGCATTACTTCGTAATACGAATAAAATCAGCAAGCTAGGCTAGCCCCGTAAGGCGGCGACCTAACATATGACAGTTACAAGTAATTAGACTAATAACCCGTAGGTTAGTTAGTCCCTAGATGTCCAGACCATAACCAAGTTCGTTTGAAAACACTGTGACTGTTAAATTAACCCAATGTACAAGACTCGACATCCCATTGGTGACCCGAGACTCCCCGTGTTATACTTGCACTCACAAACATACAATCATGCAATCACACTTAACATACGTTAAAGTCCAACAAGTTGTAGCACGTAGTTCAAGTATCACATAAACAAGTCCGAGCACATATTACCAAGTTACTAGGTATGTTACGGGGTTCCTAGCATGTTCTTAGGTGTCAAATCGGGTCCCGAAATGCTAAATTACACTTACAGCAGCAGTACAGGCGATTAGGAAAAGTCAACTAGTGATTATGTGGGTCAACAGGCATTTAGGAAGGCTAATCGCCTATACTATAGGCGATTAGGGTCATGCGGTATGCAAATCATGAGTTTATAGGCGATTAGGTCGTAAGGCATGCAATTCAGGGCTTAACTAGCAATTAGGATCGTAATCGCATGAAGTAAAGGCATTTAGACCCCTATTCGCCTATACTATAGGCGATTAGAGCATCCTATCAGGCGATTAGCCTCCTAATCGCCTATAGCATAGGCGATTAGGATTGCTAATCGCCTATAGCCCAGCTGTTCCGGTTTTTCGCGCGTTTAACACTCCAAATCAAATCCAGAACGTGTGTAAACATCAAATATCAATCAAACAACCATATCAAACATATTTCAATCAAAATCCTTCGTTTAACCTCGTTCTATCAGCCCTGCATGCAACCATGTATCCCAAAAACAATACACATAGCATGAAACATCACATTAACATGCATAACCGTAACCCTAATGAACAATTACTCAGATTTCATCAACATGTTATCATCATCAATTTGTAACTACCTTAATATTATGTTATCAATCCTTCTTGAATCACAAAAACCCTGTCTTTTTAATTATAAACACACATACAACATGCATAATAGCTAGAATCCAATTAACAATGATTATTAACGAATTTCAGAAGACACATACGTTTATAAACAGGCCTGGACCATTAGGGATTCAATAAAAACATTATTAAAGGTTGCATGAATGAAAACCACACCTTAGGTTTATGATAGATTGATGTAATAGGCTTGAAATCGTGTATTTTGATCCAAAATCGTGTTCCAGAGGTTGTGTGTGTGTTGGGACGAGTTGTGGGACGACTAGGGTTGTTATAATGAAGTTTAGGAGGTCAAGTATTGTATTTATAGTCGTTTTTAGTCGTCAGGTACGTTACAGGCGAGTATGCAGCAGCATCAGGCGAATAGGGCTCCTAATCGCCTATAGTATAGGCGATTAGGGCCTACTCGCCCAATGAGGATCCCTACTCGCCTTCCCTATAGGCGATTACAGATGCTAATCGCCTATAGGGTCTGGTCCAGCGTATTTGGCGCGTTAAACTCCGTTTTAACATATGTTAACATGTTTTCACATACCGACAAGTCACATAATGATTGTAAACACATAATACTTGCAAACAAACACATTCACACTCGTTCACCAATTCCCGGGACTCGAGACTTGTATGTTCCCTATGCTCTGACGATTCTACGAATCGTCACCCTTTGTACACTTGGTTAAGGACTGACATCTAATGAGCCTCTAGACTAACATCTAATGATCCTCTATACTAAACTAACAGTTCCCGAGCCGTAACACGACTCGACTAACCCAGTTAAGTATAATCTACGCGTGACTCGCTAAGGTAGACTTTAATCTAGACAGCGTTGTTAACCGGAATTTACCGGGTGTCACAGTTGGTTATGTTTTTTTTCTAATTAATGAAAAGATCGCTAGTTGTGATTTGTAATTCCCATGGCCGGCCCTTAAGGGGTGCGGGGAGGACTCTCGACCCGGGCCTAATTTCTCGAGGGCACATTGACCCTCCGACAATCCAAGTTTTCTTAACAGTGATCTTGTTACTTCGATGGATTTTTGTATGTTTGAGCCTTAAAATTGTTAATCAAATATTAATCAAAGTGAAGGGTAGTTTATATAAAACAGAAAGTAAAGAAATGTTAAGAGAGTTTAAGAATTAAAGAAGAAAATGAAATGGTTTGAGAAAAAAAAATTGCAAGTTTATAAATAATTGTAGGACAAGAGAGGATGAAGAAGATGAAATAAGGAGAGCTCACACTTAGTTGTTTTTTCTTTTTACGAGTTGGTTTTGACTTCCTTTTTATCCTTTATTTTTGTTATGAAACATTTTTTTTAATTGTCAAACTTTCACCCATTTATATTTTCACCCTTTATGGAATTCGAACTCCCAACCTCTCCCAAGAGGGTTTGTTTCATCTACCGTTAGACTACAACGTAAGTGAGAATAAAATTTGATCCATCAATTTGATATTACGTTAATCTTAGCTTAAAAAAATAGTTTAAATTATTTATTTCGTTAAGACCTAAAGCTAAGACTAAAGGGCACAATTTTTACAGCTCGACCCAAACACCTGAATTTTCAGAGTCGGCCCTGGTAATTCCAATCTAAAAATACTCACAATTAGACCATAAACGCCCTTAGGCCAATCGGCCTCACCAACGGTTTTAACTTGTTTAACTCAATTTGGTTAATCAAGTAATTCTAACATGACAAAAAGTTAAAAGTAACTCATAATTAGGCTGAGGAATTAAGAAAGGACAAATCGAAAGTATATTTGTTTTATATATATAAAAAAAAGAAGCTAAACAATAGAAATACAGGCATATCTATATCTATATCTATACCTATACTATATTATAAAGCATTTGACAAAGACTTCTTAAAATTTAAGAGGTACAAGTTAATTTGCTTATGATACAACATACAATGCACATAATAACTACATTTTAAGGGCAAATTAGTCTTTAAAGCATCATACTTAATAATCTAAATAAAATCAAGAGTCATATTTATGATAGGCCATGACATTTATTTCTACAAAACATATTAAATACAAAACATGTAAAAAGAATTTTCATAATGCTACATGTTTTATTATAATCTTGGGTTAGGATCAAATACACAAGACACTTTTTCTAGGAAGGGTGAGAAGGATTGTGATCCATTGATCATATATTTGAAGGGTTGAGATTAGTTTGTTTGAAAAAAATAAATAATAAATTAGAGAAAGGGCATAAAAGGAAAACCACATTTGTTGACTTTCTCTCTCCACATGCAATGCACATGTCAATTCCCCCATCATTTTAAAACGTCTATAACTTTTTCATACGACATTTTTTTTTTCAAAAAAATTTCACCATATTAACGAGCGTTTTTTTATCTTTAATATGAGTACCACATTGCTACATTAAAATTGAAAAAAAAAAACTCGTGCTAAATGGGTTTTTTTTTCTCCGTTGTGTCTTCTGCACGTTCATTGTGTTATAGTATGCATGTGTGCTTTATAAATATGTTATTTATGTTTTTTTAGTCTACATATGATTTAACTTTGTCCATTGTGTTTTTAGTATGCTTTTAATTGTGTTTTACGCAAATGAGTTTTGTATTTAGGCGTACATTGTGTTTTATTATGTTGTTCATTGTGTTTAAGTCTATTATTCATTATGTTTTAGTATTCTGTTCATTGTGTCTTTTATATGTCGTCAATTGTGTTTTATTAGACTGTTCATTGTGTTTTATACCATATTATTCATTGCATATTTAATAGGTACTCATTGTGTTTTACGTTATCTCCATTGTGTCTTACGCAACTGGGTTTTCAACTTTTTTTCCAAAAGTATTCATTGTGTTTTAATCTTCTGTTCATTGTGTCTTTATTATGTCGTCCATTGTGTTTTACACAATTGGGTTTTTAACTTTTTTTTTTCAAAAATATTCATTGTATTTTAGTCTTTTGTTCATTGTGTCTTTCGTATGTCATCCATTGTGTCTTACGTAACTGGGTTTTCAACTTTTTTTTTTCAAAAGTATTCATTGTGTTTTAGTCTTTTATTCATTGTGTCTTTAGTATGTCGTCCATTGTGTTTTACTAGACTCTTGATTATGTTTTATACCCTATATTTAATTGGTGTTTATTGTGTTTTACTTTCCATTGTGTCTTATGCAAGTGGTTTTTGAAAAAAAATTTCAAAAGTATAGCAATATGGTACTCATATTAAAGATAAAACGACGCTCAATTTTATGGTATAATTTTTTTTAAAAACGGATAACGTATAAAAAAGTTATGGGCATTTAAAAATGAAGGTGGAAATGGCATGTGACTAGCATGTGCATATGTTTTTGACAAAATTACCCCTCCCACTTGTTAATCCTTTGGACACATGTCATTTTCTAGTGGCTTCTCACCCTTTTCATTTAGTTACTTTATAAAAAATTAGTTAATCTATTATTATAATGTTACTAAACTTGGGTTGGGTTATTCTACAAAGGCTACAAAAAATGAGAAGGGTGAGAAGCCACTAAAAAATGACATGTGTCCAAAGGATTAACAAGTGGGAGGGGTAATTTTGTCAAAAACATATGCACATGCAAGTCACATGCCATTTCCACCTTCATTTTTAAATGCCCGTAACTTTTTTATACGTCATCCGTTTTTAAAAAAAATTATACCATAAAATTGAGCGTCTTTTTATCTTTAATATGAGTACCATATTGCTATACTTTTGAAAAAAAAAATTCAAAACCCACTTACGTAAGACACAATGGAATGTAAAACACAATGAACATCAATTAAATATAGGGTATAAAACACAATCAAGAGTTTAGTAAAAGACAATGGAGGACATACTAAAGACACAATGAATAGAAGACTAAAACACAATGAATACTTTTGAAAAAAAAAAGTTGAAAACCAGTTGCATAAGACACAATGGATGACATACGAAAGACACAATGAACAAAAGACTAAAATACAATGAATACTTTTGAAAAAAAGTTAAAAACCCAATTGTGTAAAACACAATGGACGACATAATAAAGACACAATGAGCAGAAGATTAAAACACAATGAATACTTTTGGAAAAAAAAAAGTTGAAAACCCAGTTGCTTAAGACACAATGGAGATAACGTAAAACACAATGAGTACCAATTAAATATGCAATGAACAATATGGTATAAACACAATGAACAGTCTAATAAAACACAATGGACGACATATAAAAGACACAATGAACAGAAGACTAAAACACAATGAATAATAGACTTAAACACAATGAACAACATAATAAAACACAATGTACACCTAAATACAAAACTCATTTGCGTAAAACACAATTAAAAGCATACTAAAAACACAATGGACAAAGTTAAATCATGTGTAGACTAAAAAAACATAAATAACATATTTATAAAGAACACATGCATACTATAACACAATGAACGTGCAGAAGACACAACGGAGAAAAAAACCCATTTAGCACGAATTTTTTTTTTTCAATTTTAATGTAGCAATGTGGTACTCATATTAAAGATAAAAAAACGCTCGTTAATATGGTGAAATTTTTTTGAAAAAAAATGTCGTATGAAAAAGTTATAGACGTTTTAAAATGATGGGGGGAATTGACATGTGCATTGCATGTGGAGAGAGAAAGTCAACAAATGTTGTTTTCCTTTTATGCCCTTTCTCTAATTTATTATTTATTTTTTTCAAACAAACTAATCTCAACCCTTCAAATATATGATCAATGGATCACAATCCTTCTCACCCTTCTTAGAAAAAGTGTCTTGTGTATTTGATCCTAACCCACTAAACTTTTGGGTATTTGAGTCGTTTAGGAAATATCTACTGCATGAATAACTTGGTATATTGAGAGCAAAATCGAGCTTATCCTACTAAACAACATAAAGTTTATCTTGTGTTAGAAGAAAGTGAAAGGAGAAGTTCCTTTATTGGTGCTATTTTTATATACGTTTCAATGTAAGCTTCGTCTAAAACAAAATTGCGTGTGATAATGTACAAGTCATCTAAGCAGAGGCGGACAAGTCTTTAAAGTGTTTTTTTAGTTTTTTTATTTCTCTTTTTATGTGAATTTGTTACGGTTTCGACTTAGTAGATTTTTCTATGATGATTTTTAACTTTTTATTTTTTTAATATGGCAAGTTAACTCGCCGCCATGCATGTGCGTGATTCAACGTTTTTTCATCTATTTTTTGTTCTGTTTAACTGTCCCGCCGCAACGCGCGGGTTTCTCACTAGTATATATGTACGTATGTAATTTAATACTGTAGGAAAAATGATTTTGAAAGTTACGTTTCAAAGGTTTAAATGCGTTTGTTACCCGACTTGTCCCACCAAGCCCAGGACGTCCTTAAAATTTGGTGGTATTCATTTTTATATATAAAAAAAAAGATTTTATTTTTGTTATAATATACAAATAAATTACTTATAAGATATAGCCTTTTAAAATATATAGCGGGGTGCCCGCGCGTTACTCTGGGAAAAAGATTTTTAGGTCAATAGAGTGTGTTTGGCATTGATTTTATTGAGGATGTTGTATAAGTCTAAGTTTCTTAAATTTGATTAACGTAAATAATAACATAAATAATATATTGTTCTTAATATATAACATAAAGACATCCATGAGAGTCAAAATAAGAATGGTAAATGCAAAAAAAAAAAAAAAAAAGTGTTACATAAATAATATATTGTTCTTAATATATAACATAAAGCCTATACTTGGAAAATACCAACTATACACAAGTAAATCATGACATATATACCAACCAATGAATACATAGTAATCCTCTCTAGTCATGCCTTTGATTTCTTAGTCATAGCAAATAAGAGCATAAATACTGTTTTTTCATTCACTGAACATCATTTGCTACTTATTACAGTTACACCTTCCCCTATCGGCAACACACCAATACACATGAGGCAATACATTCAAAGGCAAGCTACATCACTCAATCAATTATTCAAAGAAATGACGTGGAGGTTAAAGATTTATCAGTGACAAGAAAAGTAAGAAATTAAAAACATAGGGCAGAACAAAGTCACAGAAATAGCATTTTATTGAAATAATACAAATCCATTTACATGAAGAACAGAACTACATGCGTTTGTAATTCTATTTTAACCTTCGGATTGCACCACACCACCAAGATAGAAACCTACTACATTCGAACCAGATTCACCCTCCTAAATCGATGCATCACAACCACAAAAGCATTAAAACATCTTACACAGTATTCTTAATCGAATGAATGGGTGAAAACATTACCTGTGATAGAGCTCTGACACACTTCTTCCGCTTCATCGTTTGCGCATAACCACAAAGATTGTAATTACGTTCATAATTTATTGTAGGAGATACATGATCTGTAACCGAATTGAATCAAGGGTGGGGCGATTGGAATTTATGATTAGTGAATTTAATTGTGGTCAGTTACGATGAAGTCATGAAAAGTAGTTTTTCAATTAGCTTGAGGAACTTTAAAGGTTTACCACTCCAGTGGACAAACTATAATAGAGACATGAAGAGTTGAAACTCATAGGGAATTTTAAGTAGTTTATTAATTGGTGGAATTTAATTTTATGTATAGTTATGAATGGTTAAAAAAAGAGAGAGAGAAATGTACCCCTTAACTAACTTCAAGTGTTGTATTATAAACATAAAATTTTGTAATTACGTAAATTTGATGGGTATCCTTATCAAATGCTTTATAATATAGTGTAGATAATATAGACGTGTACATAGTTTCATTCTCCATCGCTTGCTTCGATTATGTTGACATAAATGATTTGTTTTAGTTTGATTATATGTTTGGAGGTGATACTACCTCTTCGTTTCCTTCCAATAAACACATTAAAAACAATTCTTAAAGACAATTCAATGGATAATCTATTAGTGTGGTCATGAGGGTAGGATTGGAATCGAATTTTAAGTTGTGAGTGAGATGATGATGGTAAAATTACAAACATACCCTCCTAAGTGTCTTAATTGTCATAATTATGCCCATAATACCCTTAAATTTCTTGCTTAAATGTGTTGTAAATGTTGTTTCTTAAGTTATATGGAAATGAAAATAACCATGTTGTACATCACTCTTCCTTAATAAGACTAGTAGGAACCCGCGCGTTGCGGCGGGGCTGCACTGTGTTTGAAAGAAAAAGACAATCTATTTATCCGCATTTCCAAATCAAACAAGACTTATACGTTTCGACACTTTATATAAACTATACTTATATAAATACATATAACAATATATATATATATGATATAGTCCAACGGTTTAGTCCAATATACAGTATTATTAGCCACGCTTTATAATACCAATCATCCAGTTAGTACTTTTCTTTTATTATCTTTATTGGTTCGTTTCGCGAGTTAACACTTGTTCTTTCGTATTTATAGTCCGGTGCCTCTCAAGTCTCAATTCCCAAATTGAATACCAAATATTTGTTATCAAATGGGTTACCTTTTTCAATCAAAATCAGTACAAAAAAATATACTTTTTTTTTTAATATTTAAAGCAGAAGAAAAGAGAACATATTGGTAAAAAATATCAATACTATAGATATGGAATAAAAGACGGATAGAGGTGTTAATTATATCAACCGTAAAAGGTTTGATTGGTAGATCAAACGCATAATAATGATTTGAAATGAATGTTACAATTTCAAAAAACAATGACTTGAATGAGTTGCATTAAAAATTTGTATAATGGCCATCAAATGCGGTACACAAGGGTATTAGTGGAAGAAAAAGGGTAAAAATTTAGAGATTACACTTGTGGCTTTTGAGATGCCATCTTAAAATGGTAGTAAAATCACCTTGATGCCCAGGATGCATTATGTAATAGTATAGATATAGATATATATTTGCTACATACGGTATTTTTACTTGAAAGTTGTATAAATGGAACGTTCTCAATACAATATATATATATATATATATATATATATATATATATTATCATATATTGTGAACCTATTGCATTCAAATCAAAAACAATTTTAGGAAGATATTATGAGAAATGAGAATCATATAATTGCGCAATGTATTGGGAAGATATAAGAGCATCCACAATAAGGTTTTTAGGGGGTTTTTAGGGGTGGTTTTTTGATAGGTGTCTATTGTTGGGATGGTTTTTGATGGAGGTTTTTTGTAGAGGTTTTTCACAAGAAACCTCTAAAAACCTTAGAGGTGGGTCTGGGTAGGGGGTTAGGATATTATTTTATTGAAATAAAATGATAAGTAATTAAAATTCAATGTAAAAGGTGGTGATGATGTGACAATGATTTTAGAGGTTTTTAGGTTTTCTTATTGGGTGAGTTTTTCGTGTTTTTAAAGAATAGGGTGCTTTTATGATGTGACAGTTGAGTGGACATGTTTTTAGGGGTTTTTAGTAATCCTTATTGTGGATGCTCTAATAAAAGTTGGAAAACGAGCGTGGCAAGAGTTACATGATCGTCTTATTATATTGATGTCTAAAAATGACCATTCACCAAATATTTGTCTATTATTAAGCTTACCAGTGAAGCTTCCTTAGGGCGAAAAGGCAGAAGGGCCTCGGCCCTCCTAATTTATGTGTATATTTTGGCTTATTAACTTTGAAAAATATTATCTCTATTTGCGCCAGGAAAGAGTTGCTAGAGTGAAGATGAAAGAGAAAACTTAGTTCTATTGGAAAATTTTCCTACTGTCAATGAGAGACGAGGGATAACAGAGATCTACGCTTTACGGCTAATGACAATAGTTTGGACAAATATGCTGGAAACAAATGAATAATATTTTTTTATGAATTGTGACTTTCTTATGAGTGACCCATTGTCATATGATATGAGTATTTAAAAACTAATATTTTATACATTTAATTTTCACTGTTGTGATTTTTTAGGAGAAATGTCACACAAATGTAACCAAATTTGCTTAGTGTTCCAATTAATTCACTCAAACTTTTTTTTTTGTCTCTCTAAAGTCACTTAAGTTTCATTTATTGTTTCAATACTATGTAATTACCAGGTCATCAGATCACTTTTTTTTTCTTTCATTTTAATGCTTATGTGGATATTATTTATATTAGGTAGGTTTTATAAAATGAAGATTTCAAAAAAAATAAAATAAAAAATAAATAAATTTTACACATTCGAAAAATTTATTAAAAACATATTAAAACCTGACACATCATCAGTTTAACCTGAAAACCTAATAATTACATAGTATTGGAACAATAAATGAAACTTGAGTGACTTTAGAGAGACGAAAAAAGTTTGAGTGACTTAATTGAAACAATTAACGAACTTAGTTACATTTATATAAAGTTACCATTTTTTACACAACTTTTCAGTAGTCGTGTATACAATTTAGTCAAACATAGAGGTGACGACCATTTAATTTCAATAATTTCTTTCTTTTCTCTTAAAGTTGTCTTAAAAAAATTAAAAAGTTAATTCATAAAAGTTAGGGAACTGTTTGTATTTTTACTTTATCTTCAGTCTTCACTTAGCGCCAGGAATATCTTAAGATGTATAAACATATGTACATGACGTTGTACTTCCTCGACACTAGATTTTATATATGTTTAAATGAAACACAGTTTATAGACTTTATTAACATACAAAAAATATCGACTTAACGGTTGGTAAATAAGTGAAAGAGGGTTAAATAGTGCATATGTCGATATGTGTATATATAGATCGTCTATGTACTTATTTCAATATATCCAGGACAGATAAGTACGTAATCTAGTCTAAACATAACCATCGTATTGAAATCTCAAAAACAAACCGGCCTTTAATTAGTTATTAGCTAGCCAAACGACATCAAGAACCGCAGAAACTGCAAGCAAGAAGCAGTTGAAGAATGCAAACGCAATTGAAACCCCAACACGATCACAAAAGCTATGTAACGGCTTACAAAAATTGGGTAAAGGTGGGTGTTTGAATCCTGTTCGATTCAAGTTGGTCACACCTATCGCAGCCGATACAGCACTCATCATTGCATACGCAAACACCTACATATAGTTTAGCTTTGATTTAGTCATGACCATTATGTACAAATTTATGTTTCTTGCTAAAACTAGAGGAAACTTTTTTTTTTGGGTAGGACAGCCACACAGGTTGAGTAACAGATCAAAATAGGCCGTCCAGGCTGAATATCAGGGCCGACCCTGAGCATGGGCCGGGTGGTCACCGGCTCAGGGCCCGACTCACAAATGGGCCCGAACTTTTTAAAAAAATATAAAAATATATATTAAATTCTATATTTAGGATATATATTTGTGTTTTATAGATAAAGCTCTTGTTAGTGGAGTTGGAAAAACCATGCAAATTTAATGTAGAGGTCTCAAGTTCAAGCCTTGGCTCTAGCACCATATTTAGTTTTTTTTTCTTAAATTCATTCCTCTTTACAAAATTTTGGGCCCAAATTTTTTTCCGCCCGAGGCCCAAAATTTTATTAGCGTTCTCGGAGACGGCCCTGCTGAATATATTGTGTTAGATTAATCCAGTTTTAGTTGGGATGGCTTGTATAAACACTTTGTTCTTAGTTCTTGTACAAATAATTAAAAAAATATTATTACAATATCTTAATTGTATTGTACTTTTATTACACCAAATGTTTGATTACAAAATGTACTTAATTGATTATTGGGCCAACTTTGGGTCACTATAAGTTGTGGGCTGAAATAAAAAAACTAGTTTTCTTGAGTTTTATGGGTCAAGCCTTTTAACGCTCTAGCTCAACTCAAAGTCTTCTTTGGTAATTCGAGCTAAACTAAAGTTAAATCAAGTTAACTTCAAATATTTTCGAAGTTTGACTTTAACATTTCGCGAGTTGACTTGCCTTGATTCATCATATGTAAATGGCACACACGATGTTGCCACTAGGGGTGTAACTAAGGCAAGCAAACTCGCGACCTAATAGAGAGACTATTTGAAATTAGTGCAACTTTATTTTTGCCCCCCCCCCCTCCGAGGGCTACACATATATGCATTATATGCGCACAGTCGTATGCGGGCTCAAGTTGAGACATGTAAATGTTGTTATTCTATGATATAAGACATGGGATAGATGTCACAACATAGTTGTATAGACATAAAAAAATGCATGTTTTTTAGCACTGGCGCAGCATAGTAAGGGCGGGGAGGGGCGGCCGACCCCCCCGGATTTTCGCGCAGAAGTTCCGATTATATAGTATTTGTATAGAAAATTTTGAAAATATAGGGTTTCGACCCCCCTAAACTAGTGACTTCCGACCCCCCGAACCTTCGGGTCAAGCTTCGCCACTGTTTTTTAGTATAGAGAAATAAAAAACAAGTGTATAATTGTTGTATTATAAATGAATGAATACCTGGTCACAAGCGAAAATGATCCACGCATGGTTTCTAGACGAAAAGATTGACGACTTTTTTAACATTCTTGATGATGTCATCGCTAGTTGAAGAAGAGAATGGAATGCTACAATTGCGGAAACACAAACCAAATACCTGTGCAGTAACCAATTCGAGTTGTTTCATCAAGAAAACGCGTGATCACTAAATCAACATGAGTTTACGAAACTTAATCCCACACGTATTTCATTCCAAACATTCATTAGAAATGTATGTTTTGCATGTTGGTTCATCACAATCGTATACGCTCTTAATTACTTATTGGTTGGTAGCTCTATAACGCAAATTAAACCGATGAAAGAGCTAGGAAATGTATAAGATCGATGTGTGGATTTCATATAAAGTAAAAGCTAATAATCAGCTTAGTGAATTTTTTTTTCCACAACAATCTGTTCAATTTCCTATCCACGAAACAAATTACATTAGGACAGTAAGTATTTTATAGCTTTGAGGGTAAACTTGTAATTCTGAATTCATAGACAATAATCAGTTTCAACTAAGTAATCACAAACTATTTAACGTTTCTTGGTCCAAACACGCAAAAGTGTTTATCTATTTAAAAAAAATAAGCAGTGACAGAGAGAATTATGATAACCGCATAAACACTTGTATAAGGTGGTTGGTCAAGTAACCAGTAATTTCTCAATCACTATATCTAACAATGCACAATGTAACATACCATTGCCAATGCGGTTCTTACGGTTCTCTTTTTAAACTAATAATATAATGCATGCATTGAATGGTTGTACCGTACAAGTAATGAATGCATATATCTGGACAAAAGTGTTATTATCTATTAGATACCGTTTTAAAAGAATAAAGGAGTCACGGGCAGCTCATGTAACCAGAAACCATAGACTATAATTTTGTTTGCAACCGTGTAAATTCAATACACGAAAATAAAAAAATGAAAATCACACTAGCAGACGAATGACGATCAACTAGCAACTACACAATAACATGAAGCGATCGTTTAAACATAAAAACATGTTTAAGAAGATGTGCGCTATATAATTTTATACTTTTTTTGTTTTCTTGTTACATAAAACATACAAATGCGTTATCGACATAAGTCATAATGTAGTTAAATAAGTCGTAAGTATGCATGTTTGATACTTGTGTTAATTGTGTTGTCTATCTGACATGTTAAACACGATAAGACTTGTTTTGTCAGTCATAGTTGAAATGATTGTTTAATACAAGGCCAAATACACAATTCTAGTAAAAAAAAAAGTTACACTTTTAAACCTGTGTATGACACTTTTAAATCTGTTTAATAAAAAGTACGCTATGTAATTTGATATAATTTTTTAATAAATAAAATTTGTAGACTAGGCTTCATCATTCCTCCTCTTCTTGTTTTTTTTAAAGGCCAACAAATCAAACCCGAGCATTCTCGGGGCACCCTTTCGACAAATTCAAGTACTCCGAGAGTACCTGAGTTGTCAAACACCAATTCCAGGGAAAACTCGATAACCCACCCGCCCATAAGTACGAAGATGAAATTACTGGTAGTCTGGCTCAAGAATCGAACCCAGGATCCCCCCGGTCTTCTATCATTGCCCACCAATGTCTCTACCAGTACACTGTACGACTGTAATGGTATTGACTCCTCCTCTTGGTATATAAGTTTTATATATAAAATATATAAAAAACTTATAGACATGAGATTAAACGCGTCTTTTTCATGTTTGATACTCGTCTAGAAAAAAAGTACTTACAAAAAGGATCCAGAGAAGGACCACTTAGAGTGAAGAGGGAGTTCAAATCCATAGATGGAAACAGTTGATCTCTCCTTAGCAGTAGTCATAACAGCAACCGATATCAAGGAAGCCGATAAGCTAACAAGCCGTAAAACGATATGCATTACGTCGTATTTTCGTGAAACCATAGGTCCAGTCATAGCCTTGGTTTGATCCGGCAGCTGTCTGGTGGATTCGGGTGGCGGTTTAACGTTATTTGTCATGTTGATTTGGTTGTGATGGAATGAGAGAGTAGAGAGGGTTTGGGTTTGATGATTGAAGAGAATGAAGGTGTATGTTTGTATGTATAAAAATGGTGAACATCCGTGACTCAATAGAGGACTGACTGATTATTTATTTATTTTGTATTTCATGCTCTTTTTAATCAATCAATATATTATAAAAAGGGGGGCAAATTAAATACTTTTTTTTTAATATATTAACTTTAAATTTGTTATCAAAGTTATCTAAAAACATATGCACATTCCTCTCACACTTATGTTTTAGTAGGATCCAAGACTAGGTGTTGTGGTCCCGTGCGCGAGCCAAATGCCACTCCACGTGGCTTGCAAACACCATGACGGGGTGTGCAACCACCGGCGCGAGCGAGCACAAGTGACTATGGTCACGCCGCTATGTCTTGGATTTTGAGGGAGGGTGTGGGCGAGCAGGGGCTTTATCCATACCAAGGTCAAGTGAGCTAGTATGGGCTTTATCCGGTGCCAAGTCGACATGAGGTGCACAATGTTATTGGATGAATCTAAGTGATAACCCTGATCGCAACACACAGTCTAAGTGTGATTGGATTTGGATTTGGATTGGGTTAGGTGAGGTGAGGTCGGATTGGGTGCATATTGGAAAGATGAAATTAACTATTATGATTTTCTTAATTATAAAACATATAAAAAAAATTAAAACATTGGGTTAGATTAGATTCTAAATAATAGTTTGAATCATTAGAAAAAGTGTGATTGTATATTATGTATTTTTCTTATAGGTTTTTTAAGCTTCCTTGTCGAAGCATTTTGTTGTTGAGTGAATTATTGGTTAGCAATGTGCATGTGTCGGTTTTGGGCTAAAATCGAACAGTAGCGAGGTCATTGTTTTTTGGTTTTAGGAAACGGCCAATTTAGGTATTACGTACTAGCTGACTATCCGGGAGTGTCACGGGGTTGAAAAAACTAATATGACTTAATAAAAAATGATAAAGTATGTCAAGTACAATTTGATTCGCTAATGCAAAGTGCAATTTCATTTTTACCTACTAATAGTAGAGTTGAGCCATTATTTGTGAAGATCATTTTGCAGGTTGTGAACCCATAACACATAAGTATGTACTAAGAAAAAAAATGAGAAAATTGATACTATTCATGCTGCAAATAAGCTTGATTGGTAAAGAGATTTCACCAACAAATCATACCAAGATAGAAAGTAAAAGCAACCTAATTTCCAATGCAGCATATACCAAAACAGTACATTTTCTTATTCATTGAGTAAATTTGTAAAAAAAAAAAAACATTAATATCAACTAATACCAAATTATATCATCTGGATATGTTATAGCAGGTGAAAGCACAACTTTATCTATATACTTTCCATTATGGTCAAGAATTTTGGGTAGTTAAAAGTTGTACAACTATTGATTCGGTGCCTACCAAATTTAGGATTCACATGGTATTTATCTAATGGTTTGTCTTTGTAATTTGGTGGAAAATTTAAAGCGCGTTAGGTCCACTCGGTGAATGCCCTCTTATTCTTAACGACAAATGTATCATATAACTTTTTGAAAAAAAGATTTACAAATTTTTAAAGAACTAAAATGCGCTTGTTAGCTACATGTGGCAATTTGAGCCCATTTACTTAAGAATAGGTCGATTCGGGTTGCATTTTGTTAGCAAATGGGTCAAATGAAAAATTTAACAGTTTTGGCAAAAGGGGGAACGGGTCAATGGGACATGAAACCTGAATGTGACCTGGTCACTCTAATAACAAAATCATTTATAATATGGCCATTAAAGTACGAAGTAAAACATAGTTTTCACATAACCAAGCATTAGTAAGATTTAAATATGCAATTAGCAAGAACAACGAAATAAGCATATTTAAATCAGGATACTTACTCATGATCCGTAGATCATAATGCTCCTTTGAAGCGCAACATTTGACTTTAAATTCAAACGTGTTCTTTTATAAATTTCATCCACGTCAGCCTTCCTTGACGATATCAATGTCCATCTCGCATACTCGCCAAATGTTAAATGAGGACCGCAACCGCCTCCGCCTCAGCCGCGGCTTTTTGGCTCCAAGTTAACGACGATTGGTAGCTAATCTCTGTTTGTTTACTAAGTTATATCATAGAATATATTAAGGGAAAATTGCGGGAATAGCCCCCGACCGAAGCATTTACCGAAGCATCTCAGCCGGCTTTCACTACCAATTTAGTACGGACCAATACCAATCCGCCACGTGTCCGGCAAAATCTTCCCCACTGGCAGCCGTCTCCGAAGCCGCCTCGGCGCCGTCAAGAGAGCTCCGGTTATATTGGAGACGGTTGGTTGGTCCTCGGCTCGTGGCTCAAGCCGTTTCCTACACGACTCGGCTTAAACTATGACGGCTCCCTTGGAAAGGACTTTAGCCGTTGGTTACTTTATTTTTTTTTTTCTTTCAAATTGTGGGTATAAATATGGGTAGAGCAACTCCCACTTAAACTATGATTTTTGTAAGTTGGGTATAAATATGTGGAGTTTTCAACTATGGATATCCATTTTTTTATAGATTTTTTTTTTGGTCATCATGTATTCACACTTCCGTGATATTCAGTTTTTTTATAAACTTAACAAAGGTTTGGATCGTTGTTACATTTGCGTGGAATGGAAGAGATAACGTATAAAGTCCCTTAACATAAGAAGCATAAGAAGCAATCTGGACCATTAGATTTCAAAGTGATCAGATCATATAACCATAGGCGTTTAAATCTAACCAGGGGTAAATTAGTCATTAGAAAATTTAAACGCGTTCTAAAAAAAATACAAATTAAAACCGCGAATTCAAAAACCATGACGGTTATTACTAAATTCATAAACACAATCATCAAAACATCATTTAATTAGGGTTTCTTACACCTTCAAATCAATCAAACACACACACACACACACGAATCAAAAACCCAGATTGACGAAGAACAATAAAAAAACAGAGCATAATGTCTTCAAAACATTCAGGTGCATTTATTCATTAGATTATCACTTAATTATGTCATTTTCTCATTTTCGTTCTGATAATTTTTTTTTTTAAATGGAATCAGACATGGAAAGACGAAGAAGAAGAGAAGATAAACAAAGCAAACCAAAGTCAAAACAGAGTAAAGGTATTTTTGATTCAACAATACAAAATAGCACTTAATTTTTGATGAAACGCAACTAGGTTATTTGCATGTTCATAATATTGCTTAATTACATTCAGTTGTTATATAACATATCAAGTTTACAGTCTAAATCTGGTGTGTGAGTGCGTTTGTATTGGTGTTTGAGTGCGTTTGTATATTTAATTTATATTTAGTTTTATTTAGGTTTGATTAGTGTGTCTGTAAATAATATTAGTGCGTTTGAAATAATGGTTAGTTAAATTTGATTAGTGCGTCTGTATTATATTATTAGTGCGTCTGATAATGTTGTGTCAGAGTTAGTAGGTGCGTCTGTATCAGTTTGTTAGTGCATTTAAAAATATCACTGATATGTTAAATGTTTGTGAAGAGCCAAATGTAGCATCAGATGATGATGATTTCGATTATCAACCACCGAAAAATTTGATTATAATTAAAGAGAGGGTTGAAAAGAAAAACAAAGAAGCTGCTAAAAAGTTGGAAGTTGATATTAAAAGAATGAAGCAGCAGTTGAAGAAACAAAAACAACCTGTTGAATCTCCATCAGAATCATCTGATGAAGATTTTGAAAGGCCACAGAAAAAGGTGAAGATAGATGAACCGAAGAAGAAGGTGAAGAAAATACAAGAAAGAGAATTTGTGCAATACATGCGGAAGAAGTTAAAAATAAGATGCTCTCCTTCTGAGTTTATTGATAGCATCCAGGACTACACGGATGAACAAAAAGAAAAGGTTAGAAAGATGGGGTTCGGTTCTGTTCTGGACATTAAAACTGAACACATATCAACAAGCTTGGGTTACTGGTTGCTAGTCAACTATGACGAGGGAAGGAACGAACTAAATGCAGGAAATTGGAAAATCAAGATCACACCTGAATTGGTACATGAAGTTTTTGGGATACCAATGGGGAAGAAACAGGTTCTTGAGAAAAATAGGGCAAGGAAAGGTTCGGACACTACAATAGATGAGTTTAAGAGTCAGTTTGACAAAAAGAAAGTCAGTGTCGTGATGGTAATACCGGTTGTTAGACAACAACCAAAGGGTGGAAGGTTGTTTAAATTGAATTTTCTGGTCTTATGGAACACAGTTTTCGGGGAGATCACAAAGTCAACAACAATAAATCAAAGCTTTCTACATGGCGTTGATGATGAATCTGAAATTCCAAATTTGGATTGGTGCTCTTACCTGATCGAATGTCTAAGAAGAACAAAGGCAGGATGGAAAGAAGACCAGTATAATGGTCCAATTGTAATGTTGAGTGTAAGTCTTCAAAAGCACTAATATTATCTTTAATTTGTTTTGGACGCACTTACCTTTGATTTAAACGCATTAATGTTTACTAACACAGTTAAAATCTTTCGAAAAATAAACAGGTTATCTACACACATGAATACAACAAGAGACATCCTTCTGAAATACAAGTCAGCATACCGGCAATTACTTACATCACTAATGGTTCACTTGCAGAGATGGAAAACCATCTAGAAAACAACGGGCCGTTGACTGACATTGAAGATGATGATGCTGATAAGGGTGAGGAAGAAGAGAATGATAATGATGGCGAAGAAGAGGATGACGAAGATGATGCGGAAGAAACTGAAAAACTGGTAAATGATCTTGTGGATGCCTTGATTGGAATGCAAGGAGAAAAAGATGGTGATAAAACAACAGGATCTTTGGAAAATGTTGATTACGACCTGAATATGGGACCAAGTCCACCAAGACAAGTCCAAATTGATGATGCCGATGACACTGAAGATTGGAGAAATTATGAAATGAGTACACAAACTTAACAAATGTTTGAGTACTGCAACACTCAACCAGATCTGAGTTATAGAGAGGGGATTAAAAGAGAAGAATATGAGTCAACAATGAAAGCCAAAAAGGTATATATTTAAACGCACTAATATTAATTTATAGACGCACTAATTATTTCTTGTTTTGGTAAAAACCTGACCATGATTTCAGACGCACTAATGATAATTTACAGACGCACTCATTATATTCTGTTCAGTGTAAACTGATATTTCAGACTCACTAATGTTATATACAGACGCACTAAGCATTTTACAGACGCACTAATGTTATTTCAGACGCATTAATGTTTGTTTTTTATTTGAAACAGGTTTGGATAAGAACCATGGAGAGAAACATAAAAAAGTATGAAGCAATTCAAAAGGAGATGGAAGAAATGGTTACACAAGAACGAAACAAGTACTTGTGGGTACCAGAGATAATGAAGTTGTGCGACAAGTGGGATGAATTGAACAACAAAGTTAAAGAGGTTGAAGATGAGAATATTGATGCAGAGAATATAATGGAGCCTGGAGCTGATTTGGGAAATGATGATGAAGTTCAAAGGCAATGTTGAATCAACAAACCTGGAAAATGTTGATGCTAATTTGGAAAATGTTGATGTGAATAAGGATGGGGATGAGTTGGTAATGGATGATCAAGCTGGTGATAGAAACCTGGAAACTGTAAATGAAGAAGACGAAATACCTGATTCAGCTATTGCGGCACTAGAAACAGTTGAACCAGGGGTGTATAGGGTAAGAGATGTGAATGAGGATGCGAACAAAGAAGCTGATAAAGATATGCAGACAGATAACACAAAAAAGCTGCATGATGTTGTTGTTTCATTAGAATCACAGGGGGTAACTGACGCATCATTTATTCAACTTGAAACAATAGAACCAACTGTGCATGAAGCTGAAGATGGACAAGCAACACCCTAAGAGAAGCATGCTGACAAATAAAAAACACCAGAAAAGGAAGTGAGCACTGTTTGTTATGAAAAGGAAGCAGAAAAAGCACAAAAAAAGGTAAAGGGAAAGCACCGGTTGGTTATGACAAGCCAGTTAGGGAAAAAAACCCTTCATGGGCTTTGAGGTCACCATACACAGGGAAACAAGTGAGCATTGTTGAGAAATTAACAGAATATGAAGCCAGGATAACACAATACATGTTTGCACCAATTCAAGAAAAAAACGTAAGTGTGTTTTTTAATTTTGTTTATAAATTATTACTAAGTAATTACTAATTTCATTTAAAAAATTGTAAATTCAGAAAATCTGTTACTGGGATGAAGGTGGAAATGAGATCATGAAAGTGATCTTTGAAAGTTTACATCCTGGACTATGGCTGTGCACAAATGCTATAGATGTATGGACAAATATCTTAAACTATGAAGAGAAGGAAAATTTAAAGAAAAAGAAGGAAGGATCCATACGAAGACTATTTCTCTGTAGCAACATGATGGTATGAAAAAACTTTGAACTTAAACGCACTAAAATATATTTACAGACGCACTAATGTGTTTTTGTTCAATGTAAACTGATTAACAATTTATATTTCAGACGCACTAATCATTTTACAAAACGCACTAATCTTATTCAAACGCATTAATATATATGTTTGGACGCACTTATTGGTTTTTAACTGTATTTTTTTTCATTTTTTTTCTTTATTTTCAGCTTACAGACTACTATACGGAACAAGTTACATGGGAAGAACGAGAAAGGGTTTACCTTAGCAATCTCCATGATATCTTCCGGAAGATCGAGGCAAAATCGTTATACGAGTTCGACATGATTCTACAGCCGGTGTGGATGGATAGGCATTTCTATGTCTTAGCTTTTGATGTGAAGAATGGGGCATCAGAGTTGCTTGACAACTCTAAGGATGGGGATGACCAAGCAAAGAGATATAAAGGCGTTCCCGGTATATTGGTATGTTTCTATTTATGATTATAGAAAATATTATAGCTGGGAAAATTATGATAATAACATAATGAGTTTGTTAAAAAAATGTTTTGTAGAGACACTTTGTACCGATTGTGGAAGAAGACATGTCCTGCAACACCCGCAATTGAGAAACTTTTAACAGATAAGATTATACGAAGAGAAATGGCATGGAGGACTACTAAAAACATAGTAGACTGTGGCATATTCGCTATGCGACACCTCGAAACCTTCAAAGGGTACGCATTTTGGAACTGTGGGTTTGCCAGTGAATCGGAGTATCGGCAAAAACAGTTGGATGCATTGCGGTTCAAGTACGTCGCAAAGATGATACTCTCACCTTACAACCTGCTCAGGGATGAAATAATTTAAGAGGCATGGAAGTTTTCAAAGAGGCCAGAAAAAGCAAGAAAAAAGATGTTAGAAAATGCCATCGGAAAATTAGAAAAAGGGTGGCTGCCATATAAACATTTGTTTTAAATGCTTTTTTTAAACATCTTAGATACTGATTTTGAGTTTTAGTATGTTATTTTGGGATTTGTAGTTAACACTTTTATAGTATGAATTTATGTTTGGACGCACTAATCTGCAAGTTAATTTATACTTGGACGCACTAACAAAAATGAAATACATTACTGTGATTTTAAATCAAATGCACTTGTTCATTTGTTCAAACGCACTTACTAGAAACACACATCATACAAAACAGGCAATATAAAACTACAAAAACAAATTACATAATCAGTTCATCATGATCTTGATATTACATAGACTTTAAGAACTGAATTTTAAATTGAATAGAACACCTCAAAAGGGCTATGCATTTTGTTAGTTGTTCAACAAGATTAATATCGCCTTTCTTTGCATCAATCATGAACATAACAGCAAGTTCATGAAGACTCGAATTGGGCATACGAATAAGAATCTTGGAAATCTCATCTCTCTTACACATGCCATCATTTGTCCTGTTAAGGTTATCCGCCAGACGACCCTCGATAGCATAATCTTTGGCAATTTGCTCTTGCATCCTTTTGATCATTTCAGATTTTGATAATGAAGATGATGAAGCCATTACTGAAAAAATAAAATCTGTGACTGAAATGTGGGTTGAAAATTCAGTATACAACATCAGACAAATATATAAACAAAAAAATAATAATAATGTGACAAAAACATGATTCACGAGAATTACTATTCTTTTGTTTGCTTCCAATAATTGAACTGTAAAGTGCAGGTTTGGATAAAAACAAAATGGAAAAAAACAAAGGTTTGGATAATCACATGTACACAATAACTTCAACACAGATACAAACAGACGCATTCATAATGTACAACAGACACACTCATTAGTAACAAAGAAGCAACTGCACAACTTAAAACAGACGCACTCGTTTCATTATTCAGACGCATTCATATATGTCTTCTTCAACATCTGATCATCTTAAACAGACGCACTAATTTGATTATTCAGACGCATTCAATGATATCTTCTTCAACCTCTGATCGTCTGTAAAACCCTGCAACCTTGATTGTTTGAATCAAACCTGAAACTTATAAAAACCGATCAAAAAAAATAAAAAAAAAATAAACACACATATAATTTCAATTAAAAAAAGAAATCAAATTTAAACTTACTGTTCGATAAATTGAACACCAAAAACGAAAATTATGATTTGGTTTGATTAATAACAGATTGATTAGATGTTGACGATCATGATTTGAATCGAACATGATTTGAAACTCATTAATTTTTGAAATCGTATTAATTAACAGGTTAATTATAACGTGATTGAATGAATTGAATGATAGTGTATATAGACGAATTTACCCTTGTGATAAACCTGTGATAAACCAGAATTATGTTAATTAAACCTAACCAGAGTGGACAGGTGGCGTATTATGGTGGCTTCTTACGCTTCTTACGTTAAGAAACTTTATATCGTATACTTTCTGTTGCGTGGAAATACTTGGATCGTTGTTACATTTGCGCGTGGAATAACACGTGTATAATGTAACTTCGGTTTGGTAATTTACAATATGTGAGTGATCATCCACCGCCCAAATCTACGTCATGTCGTTGTTGGAACATTTTTCTTCCAGGCAGAAAGGACGACGGTCGATGTGGTAGTAGTGGTGGACGCCGACGAGGTGATAAAGTATTTCCAAGGTTTACTTGCTTTGTAACTCCCTTGCTATAACTGAGCTAATAGACTAAGATAAGACATATTTGATTCAATTTCCATGCCACACCTTCTACTTTTTGAATCAACAGCATATTCAAGCCTCCCATTCACAACATCCCATTTCCTATCTAGGTAGACAACAAATCGAACCATTATCTAAACTTTATATTCGAAAATTTATACACACAAGTATAACAAACAACAAAACAAGCTCCACTTAATTTATTTAAAAACAAATGACTTACAAATATAAAATTCGGTATAGTACTAGTACGGAAAAGACGGTTCCGGTGGCAGAGTACTCTCACAGAGACGTCTTGGGAGCATTACCTCGTACGGACAATAAGGCTGGGGGACGTCTCTCAAAGTCCTCTCCGGAAGCGTCTTTGCCAAGTCATGAGACATCTCGAAGACGGCTCACATTCACGGAGCCAAAAATAAAAGGAAACGGCTTGAGCCACGAGCCGAGAACCAGCCAACCGTCTCCAATATAACCAGAGCTCTCTTGACGGCGCCGAGGCAGCTTCGGAGACGGCTGCCAGTGGGGAAGATTTTGTCGGACACGTGGCGGATTGGTATCGGTCCGTACTAACTTGGTAGTGAAAGCCGGCTGAGATGCTTCGGTAAATGTGAACCATCTTTCCAAAGACCGTGGAGGGGGCTATATCCGCAAATTGATTCGGTCAAGGGCCATTCCCGCAATTTTCCCATATATTAATTACAAATAAATAATACTTCAACATATCTGTGAAGCATTAAATCTTATCAATCATTAAAAATAATTGGTGCTACCTTTTTCTTGGCTAAAAAGGGAGAGGATCGATAGTGATCGGGTTAGAAAGTTTTTCTTACCTGCGCTACCCTTCATCAGCGAATACATGATAAGTATATAATTCAACATAAAATAAAAGCATGAACCAACAAACACTATCTTGTGTCAACAAAGGATAATCCAAAGCACTATCTAATTATGAAAACAATATAGTTACTACGTAATCACAATACCATTTCCATCCATTTTATATTGTATTGTGATTAACAATTGTATGTGCTAAAAGGATCGACAAATCAACAAAGAATGATCAAACAAGTTTGTTTTAGGTGCGGAAACCCTAAAACAATCACAAAATGATAATCAAACAGATCAAAACACGTAAATCATCATTTCAAAGCTTTTTCATTAATTACGAACTTAATTACACGTTGATAAAGTGAAAACAAACAAGGTATGAACGTGAATTAAGCTAAATAATATCCTAGAGAGAGAATCAGAAAGTGGAGGGAACAAAATGACTCAAAGTTACATTCAAAAAATCAGCTTGACTATATATAGACTGCACATTCGCCCACTTAGTTCGTGCGAATGTGCAGGTTCGACCACTTCATCCGGTCGAACCAAGACATACATAAGAAACCTATACACATTCGTCCAAAACTTCTCCTTCGCACCTTCTGAATCTCCTTCGCCCGAACTAAATCTCCTTCGACCAAACGACAATCAACAAAAACAAGTTTATTGTAAATCCAAAGCATTAGTTGCATAAATGCATCTACAAACTCCCCCTCGACTATTGCTTGGATTGTTGTCGACGTTCTTCGTCCATTCTGATATTCATTAACTTGATATGCCGCTGAATCTTCTGTTCCTTAGTCAACACCGGTTCATGAAATGTCTTCGGCTTCGTCTTTTTCACTTCAGGCACTTTCTGTATCTTCACAAACCTCCCGAGCTTCTTGTCATAGTCACATCCAGCATTTATATCATATGCAAAGCACAGAAATACCACACGTTGGTATTTGCCTGCTTGTTCAGCATCCTTAACCTCAGAATAAATCGGATTATAAAACAACATTATTATATCCTCATGTGAACAATTAATCAACCACATGGGATCAAAAATGTGTATCTTCTTGAAGTTCTTTTCACCATCTTTCAGCACGATCACAGCCTTTGCTATCTTCCAATCATAGTACCACCAAATAAAGTCTTTGGCGAAGTGTTATGGAATCGGCATCAAAGGAATCTTCTTCAACACTCGCGGTGGCTTATACTTCAGCGTCATTTTGGGCATTCCAGTAATCATGTCAATATCCTTTTTATGAACGATTCGTTTTGGATATTGAGGTTCAAAGAGGTTCCACTTCGTCCTACTCTCCCTAGTCATCTTCTCAGCAAAGTATGCAATCTGACCATTTGTCGTACCTGTCATTCTGTGTCGACAAATGTCACGAATTGCCCAATATGGAAGAGTCTTCAAATGATGGAATTTATCAAAATATAGGATCCCCTTTTCCCACTTCACTGCTACACATTTTAGTTGCTTAACAAACTTCCAGGCCAATGCACGACCTTTGAAAATTTCACTGTGAAGTTTGTAGAAGCTACCTTGTATCTCAGCTTTAGGACGGTTATTCTCCTTCTCTTTCAATTTCCTCAAAAGTTCTTTCAAACTATCAGATTGCTCGAACTGTGGTTTATCATGCCCTTTGAACACTTCTTCTTCAAATAATTTGCTCTTTTCCTTAGCAAGTTTCTCGGCCTGGTTTAGCACTTCATCAGAAAATCCAGGAAATCCAGAATCTTGATCATTCTTAAAGTATTGTGGATATTCCTCACTTGTAATGTCTTCCATCTTAACTTCTTCAAATGCAGGAACGTCACGGTCATCAGAATGATTCCCGGCTTCTTTTTCAGGTATCTTTGGAATGAAATTATCAGCAAGTAACTCTTCCAAAGTCTTTCCAACCTGTCTAGCTAAACCTTCAAGTATTTCCTTAGAAACTGCCGCAGAAACCTCTCCATCTTCTAGATCTGGGTCATCAAACTCCAACTCAAACGGCTTATTACTAGACTCGAATATTTCTGGAAACCTGCTTGTCATGTCAATCGTCCAGACTCGATCTGTGAGCATCTGGCGATACATGTGTTTGTCTTCTTCAGATAAAGACTGTAGTTTTTCATTCCAGAAAATGTCATCATCTACATTTTCACCTGGAGTCTTAGAGCTTGACTCTCCACCTTTACTCGAATCACGCTTCTCATACGTATATTTCTCAGCGTTGTCATCATCATTGTCATCATCACTATCAAAAGCAGAGCTGTTTGCATCACTTGATCCACCATCTGAACTACCATCATCACCATCATCTTTCTTCTTTTTCTTTTGAGGATCATTACCAGCATCTTCATCAAGATCTTCATCCTCTTCATCGTCAGATGGTTCATAATCAACTTTCTCTTCTTCTTGTTCTTTATCTTCTTTACCAGCTTGAAGTAGAGGAGCTCGAGAGTACAAGTCTTTTATCAGATCGTCCATGTTCTTGTTACTCTTCTTCAGCTTCTTGTTCTCCTCTTTCAAGGCTATTATCCGTCTGGTGTTTCTTTGCTCGTGCTTCAGCAACTTTTTGTTCTCTTTCTTCAACTTCTTGATTGTTTCCTTCAACTCTTCACTGTTATCATGAGATGTGACTACAACTTCCAACATCTTTTTATCATTCGACTTCAATTGCTCAATCTCGGTTTGCTGTTTGTTGATAATGCTCATCATTTCAGATAGCCTTTGGTTCACAGCAGTCATTACATCACTATCAACTGTGACCTTCTTCTTAACAGGCATCTCAGCAACTTCAGGCAGTTTGCCTTTCCTCATCTTCTTGAGCACATTGTCTAATGCTTCATTGAACTCATCAACAGGTAAATCATCTCCCTGTTGTGTTCTAGAAGTAGTTGCAGTCTTTTGCTTCTTCGATACAGGTGCAGTAACCGGTGACTTAGAAACTGGTGGTAGTTTCTTTCCAGCAATGAGTGACTCAATCTCTCTCAATCTCTTCTGACTTGGTTTTAGTACGTTCTCTTGTTTCTTGTACTAAGGCTTCTTCTTTGATTTCACAGCCTGTACAGGTGAACCAGGAAAATCTTTTTCTACATTAAGACTCTCTTCATCTTCATCAACAGGAATTGGGCTCTTATTACCTTGATCTTCAACCGACTGACTAACAGACTCACAAGCCACGGTGGCCTTGGGCGTGGTAGTCTTTAGCGTTTCAGTTTCTGAATCCCAGTGTTCATCTTCTTGCGTCTCCTCAGAATCAATCGACGCCTCATCCACAATATGCAAACCTTTCTTTGCCATTGTCTTGCTTCTTCTCGGTGTACTCTTCTTCTTAGCTGGTTCAGGTACAACCTCTATTCTGATCTCTTTCTCCTTACCCTTTCCACTCTTTGCACCGACATTAACAACCTGTCTCTTGCGTTTAGCATCTGGATCAACAGGATGTAATGGGTTATCTGGATCTGAATCACTGTTAGCATTTCTTACTAGCCCTTCACCTGGATCCGTATAGTCAATCCTAGCTAGATGTCCAAATAAACGCCTTACAGGTGGACGTTCATTCACTGACAATCCTTTGTAAGCTTTCATCCTAGCAAGTGTATTGATTGACATATGTTCTTGAACAACAATGTGCTTAGGATCCCTCTTCAAATCTTTGTATTTATTATCAAACATCATCTGGAGGAATCGAGGATACAATAAAAACTTCAGATTCCTCGTGCCGTTCACAGGCTCCAACAAGTGTTCCATTAGCATTTCTGATACATTGACCAGTGCCACCATCATCGAGCTAATACTCTTACGCATCAAGTCATATCCTCCAGCGGCTGATCCAAAGACGTGTATTAAAACATGTGCCAAGTATTTGAACTGTGGACACAGTTTTCCCTTATGCAATGAACCATCAGTGATCGGTCCATTGTACTTTATCCTCAGGAAGCACTTCCGTTGATCCATGAAACTAAGCTCTTTGGGATCCGTCTTCTCATCATGCAGATTCAATGCTTCTCTAATATCCTGCTCACATACAATCACCATCTTCCCTTGGATCTTGCTAATCACAGATGACTCGCAATTCCAGAAATCTAACTTCGCTTCAGTCCAGAATTCTTGTATCATATCTCTGTAAATAATAGTAGGTGTAGCAATCGCGTCTATCACCCTGCTTCTTTTCAAGAATTCTATGATTTCGATAAACTCAGTATGCTTTTTAACTTCTCCAAGATAGGCACAGCAATTATGCGCATTCTCGAAGGTTAAAAGCTCTTTAGTAGCTTTCTTTGCAGGTTGGGAGGATGATCCGGCTTGCTCAGTAGTCTTTTCCTGTTCAGACATGGTTTGATCTGCAAAACAAAACAAAGAAACATGTTAAAAATCGACAAAAATTCAAACTTTGAAAATTTGGTAATTAATCTTCTCATTCGCCCAAACGGGGGTGCGAATGAGAAAAACTTAGTGCGAATGTGAAAATTTAAAGGTACGAATGTAATAGTTTTTGATAAAAAGTTTCATTCGCCCAATTTTTGTTCATTCGACCAGTTAATCATCTCCTTCGCCCATTCGATAGGTGCGAAGGAGTCTGTCTGCAATTTTAAATTTTCAAATCTGAATTTTATTGTTTCTGAACATGTAATTTTGATTTGTTTGGCAAGTAACAATGCCGATTAATGTTTTTAAACCAACAATTGTATCAATTATTCATTTTATCCATGTTTTCAGTTCAAAATTAGGGTTTATCCATTCATCATGATCCACTGATCAATCTGATGGATTAACACCACTAATTGTTGTTTCTTCTCCCCCTAAAACATTGATAGAATGAATCCTAAGCATCAATTGCAACAATGAACATAATTATTGTAGGTTTTAGAAAACTAGGGCTTGAAACAGAAAAACAATGATTAATCCTTGAATTCGTGATGTTAACCTGTAAAAATGAATGGCAAATGATCAGTAACACTAGACGATCACAATGGTATGGTGCAAAATATCAGGGCAACAAGGTGACTTCAGAGAAGAATTTTTGAAAAATTTTTGTAATGGGTCGAATGAGTCTGAAAGGATATATATAGGCAAGCTCCTTCGACCATTCTTACCGGTCGAATGAGATACTTTTGTCTCCTTCGACCCTAGTTAAAGGTTCGAATGAGGCAAAAGGGTTCGAATGAAACAGATGTTCAAGAACACTCTCATTCGCCCGTTTTAAACATACGAAGGAGCATGAAAAATCCCACGTTCGACCAAATGAATGGGCGAACGAGAACTGGGATTTTTGATAAATTTTCCAAATCTCAAAATCGAGTCCTGTTCCAAATATTTTTCAACTTTTAGGCATCCAACATTCATATTTTCACATTTAAAAGATTACAAAGCTCAAATGGTTCATCAAGGTTTAGAAAATCGACAGCAACCACCATCACCTATCAAAAAGAAGATGGAAATGTAAAATCTTTTTGGATTTTCTAAAGTTTATGCTAAAACACACCTAAAATCTTTTTGAGTTTTGTAATTTTTGACGAGAAAATAAAATGCAGAAATGTAAATGAAAAACAGTAAATGTTTTTGTGATTTCCGGTAAAGGGATCATATCAGTTATTGAGAAATCTGATCACACCGTTGATCTTTTGAATTATTATCATTAAAGACAATGTGTGATCTGGCAACTGCTGATATTGTGATCCACATAAACTCACATGCAGACTTTTGTGCAGTGCTTTAAACTGATACTGTTATTTATAGTATAAACATAATTGTCTGTGGTTCCCACGCACACGACATACTCCCATATCAAGAAGTAAATGCACAAAGACTCATTGTAAAGCGTGATTATGCTTTCGTCGTTTGTAATTTACAAAGTAGAATGCACAGAGGTATACAGGTCAGCAAATTAATGCAACAAAGTAACATGTGCACTTTACCAGGTTGAGGACTGATATCAATCATGATTTGCATCAATGATTAATACGATGTAATAGATAATCTTTGATCATCATAAAACATGGAAAGTTCCTCAATTCGGTAACTTTAGGATTTGGCAGAAAGCTCTTTTATAAAGACACCCTGTCTGATCTAGGTCCGTAATGACTTACAACAGAAAATCAGAGAGGCTATCCCCAGACAACTAATAACATAACGACCCTAAACCTCCGAGTTTTGTACAAATCCCCTATCAAACGAAATTACGGTACTAAGACCATATGCCCATGAGGAGTTCATCCACACACCAATTCGTTTGATATGTATGTATCAGGCACGCAGTAATAGGTCTACGAAGCCTATCAGCACATCGCACAGACTCAAACACACGCCCTATATAGCAGTACATTACTTAGAATGTGTCAGATCCCCACTGATGTACTATCATTTCCCCTTTTACTCCAGGAAATCATTTTTGGTTTTTCTGATTTTTATAAATTTTTGAATTTACTGTTCCCAAGGATAAGCTGGAGCATTTCAAATATGTGACTGCCCAGATATCGTTTGTTCACAGAAATCTGACGGCATTAATCTAAGGGAAGAAGATATAGCAGTCAGCAAAGAAATTTTCTAATTTTTATGGATTTTTGAAATTTTTTAATGTTTTTGGATTTTCGAAGTTTTTCTGAAAAGCAACAAAAATTAAACTAAAATGTGATAGAATGAGGTGGTGATCAGTCTTGTTTTTCTTTAATACCATTAGCTTTTAAAAGATAATCAAATCTGGATTTGTCAAAAGCTTTGGTAAAAAGATCTGCGCGTTGGTAATCAGTGTGGATTTTGACCATATCGATCAACTCTTTAGCATAACAATCACGAATAAAATGATATTTAATCCGGATATGTTTAGCCTTTGAGTGATTTACTAAGTCTTTTGTTAATGCGATTGCGGCTTCATTGTCACATCAAATAGGGGTTTTAAGAAATTGCAAACCGTAATCCACCATCTGTTGTTGGATCCAAAGAACCTGTGAGCAGCAGCCCGATGCTGAAACATATTCTGCTTCACATGTGGATAGTGCAACTGCGGTCTGTTTCTTGCATTGCCAGGTCACGAGCCTGCTCCCCATAAACTGACATCCAGCCGTTGTGGATTTGCTGTCTTTGTCACAGCCGCCCCAATCTGCATCACTAAAAGCGATTAGGTCAAAATTATCATCATGAGGGTACCAAAGTCCTTTCGATGGACAACCCTTCAGATATCTAAGGATACGCTTGACAGCTGCAAGATGACTTTGTTTCGGCTTCGACTGATATCGTGCACAAAGACATGTTGCAAACATTATATCCGGTCTAGACGCGGTGAGATACATCAGAGATCCGACGATTGCTCTGTATGTAAATGGATCAGTCAGCTCCCCCTTAGCGTCAACTCCAATCCCGTGATTAGGTTGTATCGGGGTATCCATCGGCTTCGAATCATCCATCTGGAATCGGCTCAAGACTTCAGAAACGTATTTGGTCTGGTGAATAAAGATCCCCGTTGGTCTTTGCTTCACCTGCAAGCCTAGGAAAAACTGCATTTCTCCCATTGCGCTCATTTCGAACTTTTCCTGCATAACTTTTTCAAATTCCCTGCACAGAAGTTCGTTAGTAGACCCGAAAATAATATCATCAACATAAATTTGCACAAGAAGCAAGTCATCTCCTGCTCGTTTCGTGAACAGGGTGCAGTCTACCAATCCGCGTTTGAATCCTTTCGAGAGAAGATACGTGCTCAGCTCCTCATACCATTGTCTCGGAGCTTGGTGTAACCCGTAGAGAGCTTTGTTTAAGACATAAACCTTATCCCGGTGAATAGGGTCCTCAAAGCCTGGTGGTTGACCTACGTAAACTTCCTCTTTGACCACACCGTAAAGGAATGCGCTCTTTACATCCATCTGATACACCTTGAATTTCTTCCAGGATGCAAACGCCAGAAACATTCGTATAGCTTCCAAGCGTGCAACAGGTGCATAGATTTCATTGTAGTCGATTCCCTCAACTTGATGAAAACCTTGAACAACCAAACGAGCTTTGTTTCTCACTATAACTCCTCTATCATCCTTTTTACACTTAAAAACCCATTTGGTTCCAATCTTCTTTCTTCCCGGGGGCAAATCTGTCAGCGTCCATACTCCAAGTTTCTGAAATTGTAACAACTCTTCTTGCATTGCTTCCACCCATGCATCATCCAAAAGAGCTTCCTTGTACGTCCGCGGCTCGACCTGCGAAACATGACAAGCGAAAGACCAGTCATTTTGAAAACCAGATTTTTGTATTTTGGCATATAAAGCAAGATTGCCAATATTCTCTGGTGCTTGAGCATTTCTCAATTGCCCTCTTGTCATAACACTGCTACCAGGATCACCAATAACCTGTTCAAGCGGGTGTATCCGATGTATTTGAGATTCCGGATAATCAGGTACTTGTACTCCCGTTTGAGTCGTCAAATTCTCTGTAGAAACTAGATCATTACCCACATTCGATGTTGAAGCATTAGTTGTAGTTGGGTTCACTGGTGGTGTCACTGTAGCATTGTCCAGAATAGCTTCACTTGTAGCATCATCATCTTCATCTTCTGAATCTGATGAATTAAGCGTTGTTGAAGCTTCTTGGAACACCTCTTCTTCCATCACAGGAGCAGTGGTATCATTAGAAGCTGCTTGAGGATTTACAGTGATCGGACGCACTAACGGTGAAGTCACTGCGTTTTCGACCTCGTAATATAAACGGAGTACAGCTTCTTCAACCATGCTATCTAGATTGAATGATTCAAAGAAGTCTTTGTAATCAAACATCCAGTCTGGACCACCTCCCTGTACATTTTGAGTGTATCTTTGTACTTCGACGTTAGCCCACTCCTCGACTTTTCTAGTTCTTTTGTTGAATACCCTTTTTAGTGGGGTTGCATATCCAACAAAATAGCCTTCTTCAGCCTTTGGTGCGAACTTCTCCGAAGGATTAAGCATTGTACACGGGGCTCCAAATGGTTCTAGATACTCTAGATTCGGCTTTCATCGGTTCAACAGCTCATAAGAAGTTTTGCCAAACTTCTTCACAGTTAAAACACGATTTAGAGTGTAACATGCTGCATAAATTGCTTCGTTCCAGAACATGACTGGAAGATTTGAGTCCGCAAGCATTGTTCTCGCCGTTTCGATAAGAGTCCTGTTCTTTCTTTCTGCGACACCGTTCTGCTGGGGTGTATACGGAGCGCTGTATTCGTGATGAATTCCCTTGTTTTCACAAAGATCCTCCATCTAAGTGTTTTTTTAACTCCATCCCATTATCACTCCGGATTCGTTTGATCTTTAGACCATAGATATTCTCCAGACGTGTAAACAGAACTTTCAGGTTGTCAAACGTGTCGCTTTTCTAATGTAAGCACATAACCCATGAGAATCTTGAATAATCGTCAGTCACCACAAGACAGTACAATTCCCCGGCATGAATTTTACGCTTGACTGGACCAAATAAATCCATGTGCAAACGCTCAAGCGGTAGTTCAACGGAATTGACTTTCTTTGGTCTATGGGTCTGTTTGTCCTGCTTTCCCTTTTTACAACTAATACACTTGTCATTCAAATGGAAATGTTTCACATTTACTCCAGTAACAAGTTCATTCTTCACTAACTGGTTCATCTTTCTCAAATGAATGTGTCCCATTCTCCTGTGCCACATTATAGATTCTTTTTCTGTAGCCTTAGAGAGGAAACACGTGACTTGGCCATGGGTGGTCATAGCTTTGGACATATCGAGAATATACAAGTTGTTTACTCTCGGTGCCTTTAGCATCACCCACTCTTTTGGAAGTTCAAAACCCGGTTTCAGAATGTAGCAAGATTTGTCGTCAAAATAAACAGAGAATTGCTTATCACATATTTGACTGACACTGAGTAGATTGTAATCTATCTGTTTCACATACGATATCCGCTCAAATGTCACTACCCTATTGCTAACACTACCCTCCATCGTAATGTAGCCTCCTTTATTTCCTGCAAACGCTACGTAACCTCCATTTATGTTCTTGATATCAAAGAGTAGCGTGAGATCCCCTGTCATGTGGCCAGAAGCTCCATTATCAACAATCCAGAGACTGCTAACAGGGCCAGCTGGAGCTCCCTGCACATATCAAGTAAAGCAATTAGATCTTTCGGGGGACCCAAGCCTGTTTGGTCTTGGGTCTTTGAACTGGTTGTTTCAAAGATTCATTAGATTCACAAACATCTTGGGTTTTATCAACCCCTTTCTTTTCACACTCAACTTTCTTTTTCTCAGATTTCACATTCTATGAAGTTGAAGCACCCTCAGACTCCTTTGATGACCAAGACTGTTCAGACCTTTTCAAGATCCGGATCTGAGATTTTGAGGTCTCAGCCGGTTTCTTTACTTCGTCTTTAAATGCTACCTTCTTGGTTACCTTCTCTGATTTAACAGAGACTGGTCCAACTGCTGATTTGGCATTAGGTTTAGCAGGAACCTTTTTGTTTTCAGCAGTTGTGTTCATCAATGGTTTCTTCAATGGTTTTTCAGTGGCTATCCGGTTACGTTTGTCATAAGTCATCGGACGATTTTCCCTTTTGTTGTAAAAATTGTTTTGGCTATAATAAGGTGCTGGCTGAGGGAAAAACCGTCTTTGTGGATAACTGTAATTGTCAACCGGATAATCATGTCTTTGCTTCATCTCCACCTCGTGCCCCTTGTGTCGTACATACGGGCAGGTGGCAAGTAAATGTCCCCTTTCCCCGCACTTAAAACACGCACGGTATTCTTCATAGTTCTCCTTGATGTGCGACTTGGAAAAACTTGCAATGGGATATTGATCAACCATGCACTGTTTTCTCAAACTCTCAGGAGCTGGGTCCTTTGAGTAAGTCGGCTCAATGAAACTATTTGACTTGTCTACTGGCTTAACGAATTGTGTGACATTGACCTTTGCGTCTTTAGAATTATCCGAATAAATTTTCTCTAAAATGGCTGGAGGAATATCATTGGTTCGTTCATGTTTTGGGAACCAAATTGTACTTTCCTGCCAGATCTTTTCAGTTTTGGAATAGTTCACAAATTGAATCGGATATTCATCATCAGACATAATCTTATCGGAGCCTTGCATCCGATAGAAAACTTTTACAGGTTTGTCACATGATTCGTTGCTCATTTCATTTGGTTTCTCAGTTTTAGTTTCAGTTTTCTTTTCAACAGATTTAACCACATTTTTCTCAACTTTCGTAACAGCTTTATTTTCAACATTTTTAACAACAGACTGCTCAACTTTCTTAGCAACATTTTTTGCTGGTTGATTCTTTCTGTGAGCATTAGCCATGGGATGAACAATCTGAGATGGTGAGATTGGTTCAGTAGTGATTATATAATTTTCATCAGGAATATCACTTTCATTCTCAACAACTATCTCAGACTGTTCATCTTCTTCATCAGAATCATCTGCAGCGACCACACCTTCATTGTTTCCCAACACAGGTCTCACATCAGAATACGGGTCTCCGACACTGGAAGTGTTGGACTCGTTATCTGATGTGGAGTCAGATTTTACTAGACTCTCCGGTGCTATTGCATGTAAATTATGATTCTCGAACAACACCGGAGATGGGACAGCTTTGTAGTTTGCACTACTTGACTGTGAAGGTTCTTCGATGATGTGGTCAACTACATAAGCAATGTGCTTATAACTCTCTAACTTTTTATTCACTTTTTCAGCGAAGCACTTGATGGTCGCCATTTCTAACTTTGTGTTTTCCATTTCATTTATATAGTTGTTAATGGCAAGTTGTTTTATAGACAAAGTCTTTTTCAGTTCAGAAACATCCTTTTTGTAACCATCAAGTACTTTGTTGAAATCTTTTGATTCTTTTTGATAATTTTGACATTTTATTTTAGCACTCTCAAGTTGTACCTTGAGTTGCTTATTTTCTTCTGTCAATCTTTCAACATCAGAACATTTAACACAAACTTTAGATTGAGATTCAGTACTTACCGGTTTAGGTGGTTCTGTCATTGCCATCAGCGCGAAATGAGCTTCCTTCCCTGCAAAGAATTTTGAGTAGTCAATCTTTGTGCAGGCATCATCCACCATGCACGACTTGCGGGTCATTAGGAAGTCTGCTTCAGCTAGCAACTGATCAATGTCATCGTCTAGTGAGTTCACACTAGCTTCCGAGTCAGAATCACTTTCCATGTCCGAATAAGCTGAATCATATTGCTCTCCAACATCTGTGACAGAATCAAGAATCATTCCAGACTTCTTGTCTTCACACTCATCATTCATATCCTCATTCAACTATTCTATTTTTAACCCCGACACTTTTTCTATCACAACATCCTCTTCAATCTCCACATGTTCATCCAAACTCATCTTTTGTGCCACACAAGCCACATTTCCAGCAGTAATCTCTTCCACTCCTAATTGCATACCCGTCCAATCAAAACCTTCATCTTTTTGAATCACAAGTGCTTGGTTTTGATTTTCAGTTTGGGTTTGGGTTTGGGTTTGGGTTTGGGTTTGAGTGTTAGGTGTAGAGATGGGAACAATGGTTCGGTTTGGATTCTGTTGTGGTTGGTTTTGAGATGTGGATTGTCTAGTATTGGTATTTTGTTGTGTGTTTTGACGGTTCTGGTAGTTGTTTTGAGGTTGAAAGCTAGAGATGTTGGGACTGTTGTATGATACCTGATTCTGGTTTTGGTTTTGTCTGTTTTGGTAGCTTGAGTTGTACGGGTTTCGATTACCTTGCTGAGCCGGCTGTGTACACTCTCTCTTGAAATGACCCTTCTCACCACAATTAAAGCATGTAACCTTGGCTTTGTTGAAGCCGTAAGTGGTGTTTGGAGAAGTCGAAAGGTCAGTTCTCCCTATTTTCTGTATAAAATCAGTGGCTCTTCTCATGATGCTAGCAAATGCCCACTGTATATCCATAAGCTCCATTTCCTCTTTATCGATTTGTGCATAGTCCTCATTGGTTAGATTGTTGTTTCCAATCTGACTAGCAACTAAACCGTTGTATGATGCAACCATAGCAGATACTAATGCTACATGCTATTGAGCAATTTCAACAGTAACATTGTTAAGATTAGAAGTCTCTAACACAATCGGACTTTGATTTGAATGTGTTTGAATGATCTGCATTTGGTTCATGTGAGGATTATATGGTTGTTGTTGAGGTTGACTGGCTGTGTAACAGGCAGCTTGTTGCATAGGTGAAAAAGATGGAATGAAATTTGGTGTTTGATAAGATTGTGGTGTGTATGATGAAGTTTGGGCAAGATAGTTGATTGGTGCTTTTGTGGGTTCAACAACATTAGATACGTAAGCAATATGAGGTGCAACACTTGAAGTAGATGTACCACTCACATACAAATCCGGGTTCTGTGGAATCTGTGCTCTCTTTGCTTTTCTCTTCTCCTCCATTTATTTGTTCTCTAGTTTTTGTATGAACTCATTGATAGTCCAATACTGGTATGCATCTTTTTCTTTCAACACTTCAATGTGTTGGTTCCAATATGGTGGTAAAGCATCAGCAAATTTATCCACCAGTTCTGACATCGGTATGCTAATCTCGTAGCTCGAAAGCTTTGTGAGCAAGTGGCAATACCTTGGAACCAATTCTTTTAGAGTCTCATTACCCATGTAACTAAAGTTCTCGAACTCTTTTCGAAGCTCTTCCATTCTCAGCTTCCTAGTCTTCTCATTACCATCATGTCTGTTTCTCAACATATCCCACAATTGTTTTGAAGTAGTACACGATCCGAACTGATGCAGCAAGTCAGTGTTGATCGCCTGAGATAATTGAGAAATCGCCTTTTTCTCGATCGCGAACTTCTTCTTCTCATCATCAGCCAAATTCTCCAACGGTATAGGTTCACCAGTGTTCTCCAGAATAGGAGCAACATAACCTTTCACTATCATCTGCCATGCCTCAGCTCCCTCTAAGCCTTGTCCCTCCACATGTATCTTGAACTTTGTCTTCCATGTGTTGTAATCCATCATATCCATGAGCTTTGGTGGACGATTGCCACTTCCTGATGATAGATCATGAATAAGTGTAGATATGGCATTGGTCGTCTGTGAGTGAACGGCAGTTGCTGCTACTCCCCAATAATTGTCAATTGGTTGCTGTAATGGTTGCACAACTTGCTGAGGAGTAGAACTAGTCATAGCCATGTAATTGATTGGCTGTGATGGTGGACTAGTCTTCTGAGCTGCAACTGACCATGGATCTCTTGTTGTCTCCTGCTGTGGTGCTTGATTAGGTCTTGGCATAGTTGGAAAGTTCCACATCTTAACCTGTAAATGTTCAAACACGAAAAGATTAGAAAAATTTTAAAACAGGCTTCTCTTTCGCACTTACGGATGGTCGAATGAGAAAAAGTCTTCTCCTTCGACCGTTTGGATGGGTACGAATGTGGACTGTGATAACACACAAACTCTTTCGACCGTTTGTTCTCTCTTTCGACCGTTCTGTCCCTCCTTCGACCGTTCGATCAGTCGAATGTAACTCAGACGGGCGAATGTACACAAATAATCTATGAAAGTCTACGTTCGACCACAAAATCAACACCTTCGACCACAAAAACACTCGTTCGACCAAATTAATTCACACCTTCGACCGTCTCTCTAGGTTCGACCCCTTGTATTTCAAAAACGGTTATTCTTTGAAAATCAGTTAATTTTGATCATGTTTATCAAATGTTGATAGATTTTGATGATTTTAATCAGGTTTTGAATCGGAATTGATTTGGAACAAGTTTAACAAAGAGAATTATCCATTTTAACCATGAAAACAAGTTGTAATCAATCAAAAACTCATCAAATCAGTTTGTTCTATGAAAACAGAAACTTTTTGACCAAAATTGGGTCCAAATCAACTGAGAAACTGTCAATTTGTGGTTGTTTGATCCAGAATGGCTCTGATACCACTTTGTATGTGCTAAAAGGATCGACAAATCAACAAAGAATGATCAAACAAGTTTGTTTTAGGTGCGGAAACCCTAAAACAATAACAAAATGATAATCAAACAGATCAAAACACGTAAATCATCATTTCAAAGCTTTTTCATTAATTACGAACTCAATTACACGTTGATAAAGTGAAAACAAACAAGGTATGAACGTGAATTAAGCTAAATAATATCCTAGAGAGAGAATCAGAAAGTGGAGGGAACAAAATGACTCAAAGTTACACTCAAAAAATCAGCTTGACTATATATAGACTGCACATTCTCCCACTTAGTTCGTGCGAATGTGCAGGTTCGACCACTTCATCCGGTCGAACCAAGCCATACATAAGAAACCTATACACATTCGTCCAAAACTTCTCCTTCGCACCTTCTGAATCTCCTTCGCCCGAACTAAATCTCCTTCGACCAAACGACAATCAACAAAAACAAGTTTATTGTAAATCCAAAGCATTAGTCGCATAAATGCATCTACAACAATTATATCTTTTTTTTTGAAGGGCAACTTTCATTAAAAAGAAACGTGGATATCTCCAAGATAGAGATAACCGCCAAAACCAACAACAACAGTTACATTACAACAAACATCAAAAACTTGCCAATCCTTCCAACTCACCCGATCAAAGTTGCCCCTACTATTAATCCAAAGGAAGCTCAAAGATTTTATGTCCGCGATAGCTTTTGAAACAGAGACATCTACTTCTTTAAATATCTTCTCATTGCGCATCTTCCATATCCTCCAAGTTATGATAATCAAAATACCAAAAACAATCTCTTTCTTGTGCCTCGTACACCGCATATTGTCCAACACCACTTTAATGTCTTGGACCGAAAATAGCATTATAGGGGGTATCCTGCACCATCGAGCGACTCCAGCCCAAATACCATTAGCAATAATACAAGCTGTAAAGAGATGATCTGTTGTCTCCTCTACATCTTTGCATAAGGCGCAAAGGTTATGACCCACTCCAATACCTCTCCTAGCAAGATCTGCCTTAGTTGGAATACGATCAAGAAAAGTACGCCACATAAAAATGTTACACTTTGCCGGAATCCATTTACACCATTCAAACACTGCTGCATTAGTAACCTGATCATCGATGTTATTCCACTGTTTGGTATCCTTGACAGAAGCCAGCTACAGCGGAATATTGTTCCAGCACCATGAGTCGTTATCCGAAGATAATACAATCCCTGACACCATCCTCGAGCATAAAACTAGCTGCTGCGTTTCCTGAACAGAAGTCGGATAATTTCTCCAATCCCAGGTCAACATACCAGCGTAACTTTGCTGTCCCACACGATCCGAAACAGCAGCCCATTTATTCTTCGCTAATCGGAATAAATCTGGAAATAAAAACCGTAAAGGAACCCTGTCAACCCACGGATCGATCCAAAATTTCACATCCAAACCATTTCCAACTTTGCCTTGTATCAAACTACTAAAAGACGACCCGTTCATTAAAAGCCGGTTACCACTTTTAACAATCATCGCCCAAGGACCCCTCACAGTAAAACTACATGGCACCGATTGAAAGCGTCTTTTGGAACCATGAATGGCATCGATGACACATCGCCATATAGCCTTATTTTCCACTCTATATCGCCAAATCCACTTCAACAGAAGGGCGTTATTAGAATAATCCACCTTCGTTAACCCAAGCCCCCCGTTTTTCTTCGGTTTAGTCACCACCTCCCACCCTACCCAATGCACCTTGTTTACGTTAGAATTACCTCCCCAAAGGAATTTCTTAATCATCGCCTCAAGCTTACTTTTGACCGCAACTGGAGCTTTGAATAGGGAGAAGTAGTATGTTGGGAGGCTTTCCAACACAGATTTTATAAGCGTAACTCTACCGGCTATGGATAATACTTTCGACTTCCATTTTGATAATCTCTTATTGAAAATCTCCACCACCGGTTCCCAACTAGCCACCCGATTCATGTTTGCGCCCATTTGAATACCTAAGTATTTAAAAGGGAGCATACCGGTAGAGCAACCCAATTCATCCGCCTTACTATTCAACCCCTCCCCATCCTTCCCAATTCCAAAAAGCGTAGACTTTGAGATATTTATTTTAAGACCCGAACAAAGGTGAAAAATTCTCAAAATTCTTTTGAGAGTTTTGAAATTATTATCCGACCATTCACCCATTATCATCGCGTCATCCGCAAATAATAAATGCGAAACACAAGGCCCATCATTCGGAAGCTGAATTCCTTTGAATAACCCCTCGTCACATGCTTTTTTAATGAGACCCGACAAAGCTTCCATGACTATAATGAATAAAAACGGAGAAATGGGGTCCCCTTGACGCACCCCTTTTTCACAAGAAAACTCAAAAGTGGGCGACCCATTGACTAGAATAGACGATCTAGTCGAGGAAAGCACTCCATATATCCACCCAACCCATTTTTCCGGAAAACCCATTTGTCTCATTATCATCAACAAAAAACCCCCAATTCACGTTGTCGTAAGCCTTCTCAAAATCGATTTTAAACATGAAAAATTGCTTACCACTTCGTTTAGCCCACGCAATAACTTCGCTTACCACAAGTGGACCATCCGAAATATATCTACCCGCTATGAATGCCGTTTGAGCCTCGTTAATCACCTTGTCCATGACCTTCTTCATTCTTTCAGCGAGAACTTTTGATACTATTTTGCTCACTACTCCAATCAAGTTGATAGGTCTATATTCTCCCAACGACACCGGGTCTTGTTTTTAGGAATCAAAGTGATGAAAGACGAGCCGACTCCTCGTCTAATCGAAGCATGATCATAAAAGTCCTGAAAAATGTCATTAAAATCCTGCACAAATAAAGACCAGAATTTTTTAATAAAACGAAAGTTAAATCCGTCCGGCCCCGGGGACTTGTCGCTTCCACAGCTAAAAGCAGCTGACTTAATCTCTGCTTCTGTGAATGTAGAAATCAGCCCCTCCGCTTCACTCGCAGACAGCTGCTTCAACCCGTAAACATTCAACACAGGTCGATCCTTTAAATTCTCCTTGAACCTGTTGCGAAAAAAGCAAAGCACCTCACTTTTAACAGGATTTGGTCGCGTCTCCCACACCCCATTAATCAACAGACCTGGTATAGCGTTAATGGCTTTTCTTTTATTAATACAACCATGGAAAAAAGCGGAGTTTTCATCCCCTTCCTTTGCCCACTTTACCCGAGATTTTTGTCTAGCATCTTTAATCTTCCATAGTTCCAATTCACGCAACCTAACCGTACCCTCTTCAGAAACCCATGTTTCCTCCTCCGAAAGACTCCTATCCTCCATTTCGAATTGTAAAGAGTCCAATTCTTGTCTGACCAACTTCTCCTCTTCATTTTCTTTTAAAACCATCTCTTTGATCCACATTTTAATATCATTCTTGATTGTTTTTAATTTAGCCATGAACTTTAAATCAGGATAACTCTCCTCCCCCTCACACTTCAGAATAGCTCTTTCCACAACCTCTTCTATACCCTTCCTAGATAACCAAGAATTGTACACCCGAAACGGTTTATGACCAAAGTTCCGAAAAGTTACCTTCAACGTCAACGGACAGTGATCAGAAAGATCTCATGTATGCGCTCGGTACTCCGCGTTGGGCCATTCCATAACAACATTCCTTGAAACAAGGATACGATCAATCCGACTTTGTTTTTACCCCACACAATAAGTGAATTTTCTGCCTCGTAAGCTAAACTCACATAAGTCGATCCCCTCAATGAATTCATTGAACTCCCCTGCCGCTAGTGCATCAAATTTCGATTTCCTTCTCTCCTCAAAATTTCTCACACAGTTAAAATCACCTCCCAAAATACCATATTCATCATGAAAAGCAAAATCCCTCTTCAAATCCGCCCACACTCTTCTTTTATCCTGCAACTTATGAGGAATATACACATTTCCACAAGTTAAAGATTTACCATTATCTTTCAACTTTCCAGTCACAATCAGGTGTTGTTGGTGTTTCACCACCGACGTATTACCCAAGAACTTTGGATCCCAAATAGTTAATAAGCCCCCAGACCGACCGTTAGACGGAACCCATTCAGCAGCGAAATCATCATTACCCCATAATCTACTGAAATTCATACCTTCTAGAGACGTGTGTTGAGTCTCCTGAATCAAAATCACCTGCGCTTCATTTTCTCTTCGTAAATTCCTTACCCACTCCCATTTCCTATCATCCCCCAGCCCCCTTATATTTATGGATAACACATTCATTGAGCAACCAATTGAAAGCCTTCATTCCGAACCAACTCAGTAACAGACTCTTGAAAAGTACCGATGTTTGTTGCCCCCAAAGTGACTCCTAACTTAACAGTCTCGTCCACTTCCTTTCGAACATCCCCCACTTCTTCTTGAATGTCTACATTAACTCTCTATTCAATAGCATTATCATTTTCCTCTTTATCTAACTCCACCGTAGAATTTAAATCTGGTGTGCAAATATTAACTTGGGTTGTATCCTTTTCATATTGCTCTATGTTTGGGCCCCCATATACCTTAGTAACAAACCTATCCAAGTCAAATAACTCCTCACCCCTCTGGGCCTCTTCTTGGGCCTATCATGACCCAACGGAGACACTGAAGTTTTTTTTCTGGATTTTTTCCTGTACCCCTTAGCTTTCTTGACTTTGCGAATCCCCTCCTCATTAAGTGTGGTCCCCTCAAAATTAGAAACATTCCCCTGCATGGTAACTTCCTCCCCAATAATATTGCAATCATTATCCTCATTATTATGAGAGAGAGGATGATTTTGACTAAGATCCACCTTTTCCACACCTTCCAAATTCTCCTCCCCTACAATCTCCCTAACCGGGTCAACATTGAAGTCTTCATCTGTCATGCGTACGTCATCACCGTCTTCATTTTATCCGGCCACACCGTCAACTTCTGACCCGTCCTCATCATAATCTATTAAACAGTCCGGCACCCATTCTCCTAGATCCTCTTCAATAACAACCGGAAATACGTTAGATTTCCAATGTAGCTGAACCTTACTACTAATTCGTTCCACCGATTTGCATAAAACTCCCAAAAGGACATACGACAAATCATCCCCGTCTTCCAAACTCGTACTTTGAAGAACTTCTCCAACTGAACCACCGATATTCTTAATCACCGAATCTATGAGAAGACACATCGGAATCCCATAGATTTTGACCCATGCAACACATTCAAACGGGACAACATGACCTTCCCAGTCTTCTAAGGATACAAACACCGTCCCCCATAGCTTCTTCATACCCAGGAACCAAACTTTATCTTTAATAGATTCGAAAACAACGATGATGTACAACCCTCCCACATACTTAAGTGACACCTTAATATTAATGCTCGCTGAAAACCACTTCCTCAGATTAGATAAAGATTGTAAATCAGAGACTCTACCCAACAAACTACAATCACACCATCTATTCCAACACTGTACATCATCCGGTACAAAGACCTTTGAGTCTTCTACCTCCGGTTGAATGTCCAGCAAAGTATCTCTGAATGTCCTACCACTCATGTTACTCGGACCTGATTTCTCCCTCACCACCTTCGGATCTGGATCGACAAACTCTTCCTTCTCTTTCGGTTTCTCTTGAACAGGCCTCCAGATTTTTTCGGACTTACCTTGCACCTTAGAACCATCCACAAATCTAGCCAAAACTATGAACAGTTTATAAGAACCAATCCATACATCTTTCAGTTCCTTCTCCAAAGCCTCCGGATCCATAACATTGATAAAAGAAACGAACCCAAAGCGCTTTCCCAGTTTATCCACTTTTCTAGCAATGTATGTTCCTTGAATATCACCATACCCCTTCAAAACTTGAAACAGATCTGCCGAAGAACACCTTGGAGGCAGATTAGAAACGAATACCTTCGTGATCTTAGCTTTGACCCGATCCTTTTCCAGATTTCGTTGTCTTATACCTTGTCTTGATGGCACGTCGTACCATTCATCTACTCGAAAGCGTTCCCTACCCGTCATGAGAGAAAACTTTTCTGTTAAAAATACAGTTATTAACAATTATATCTGACAAATGCAAGAATCAAATTATAGTTCATTAAATACCTAACAAATCACACAAGAATTAAGTTCTTGATCAGCAGAAGATGCATCTTCAGGTTCAGAAGATTTAGATGAAGAAAATACTCTTGTTTTAAATGTTCTAGAAAAAAATCATATGATGATCAATCGAATGCCCTGCTACATGATAACCAGAAATATCAAGGATTGAAACCCCCTACAAATCGAAAAACGTAAATTATGAAAAACCAATAAGCGCCACAACTTCTTGTTCGGAGAATAATAAAAAATAGTGGCAAGTTTCAATTAATGCAGGAGTATAATACATCTTCAGGAAGAACCCTCAATTGTGGAAAGACCCGATGCCTTGCAGATGCCTCCACTGCGAGCTCCCGCCTATGAGGCCGAAAAACCCTTATACTGGTTGGCTATGTAGGACCCACAAACCTAGGCATGGGCTGCTCGACCCCATTCTGAAAAGGATTTACATTGGTGTCTCCTCTGCATATTTCTCCTGAACCCAGCAAGAACTAAAAGGGTCAACCTAAAACAAATATTAAATCACTCACATGAGAATATACTGAAAAAAAAAACTGAAATTAAAATCTCCAATTAACAAAGACTCAAAGTTTCATGTCTTAATACATCTAAGCATATCATCAATTCAATACCAGACATATTTTCCCCAAACCATTCAATAAAGGTATAAATTCTCAAGCTCATACAATGGTCATAACACACACATCAACATAAACCTCTAACATACCATAATAAATTATTGACAAAAAACAAAGATAATACTAATATACCTTTCTTAAAGCAGAAGCCTTCGAGTTCTTGCTTTATACCTCCCGGGTCCCCTTAATTGACCGAGCCTCCTGCCCTTTGACTTCTGTTGACTGAGTTGACTGGTCTTTTGACCAGCTGTTGACCGAATCAACTGAGTTGACTCGGGTTTTAACCTTTCATCCTCTTCGCACATATCTCCTTCTTCTACTTGTTAGATCCCAAGAATATCATTTTATCCTAATTCAGATCATCACTACGACCTATAATCCACAACTCTATGTTCTAGTAAAATAAACAATCACAAAATAGATCTGAAACTTACCTAAACCGGATGGCTTGTATCATCCTGGATTATGCTAAAATCAGGTACATGCCTGAATAATGTTGCCTTATAAACTTATGATCCTATCTTGGGTAATTATCCTAGTAATAGGCATGAAAGGGGTCTGAAGCATTGATCAAACTAAAGATGGAATTTCCAGCATTGCTAAAATGGATGTTTTCCTCAGACTCGGGTCTGTATTTGGCCACAAAGCTTGCAGTTTTGTCGAGTGAGATTCTGATTTCGCGGGAGGAAGTTTGGCAGCAGGGGTGGAAGTTGCCATATATAATACTCCAGAAGTTAGCTTGCAAAGAAAAAGGTACAGTTAAGAAAGACTTGCTGCTGCTAAATAATACAAAAATTTTAGTAACAAAATCATTCATCACATTATGGAAATTGTAAAAAAGTAGTAGACATCAGAATACTACTGAACTATTATTATGAAAATAAAATTTGACAAAAAATGTTGATGATATGTTTGGTAGCAAAATCAAAGCATATAAAGAAAGAACCAAGTGTGGTGATCATGAGTAGGGATGAACTTTTTAACCGGAATACCGGTATCGGTACCGGCACGGTACCGGTAACAACCGGTATTGATACCGAATTGTAATTATATAATTTGCAAGGTACAGTTTAGAGGTTCAAGGTATTAGCCATTAGGTAATTCTGTTGGCTTCAAGCCTAAAACACACGCACAATACACTCAACTAACCCTCTTATATGTATATTGTGACAACCTGCACCCTTCACTTTTCATAAATGTGCATAATTGGTTCCTCAACTATTTCAAAATTTTCCTTTTTAACCCTCGTATTTTAATAGGACCAAAATTCACAATTTAATAAAACTTATAATTTTTATAAGTAAATGTATGCACGTTTTATACTCACATCTACACCCGAGCACGTATATTTCAGACCTTGATACTCAAAGCCCTTAATTTTCAGTCATAAAACAACTTAGAAACAGAAGGAAACAAGTCTATAACTTAAAATTGATTAAATTAGAAAAAAATATTTTTTTAGCCCTCGCGGTCCGCTAAGATAGTCAAACAGTCAAAGTTCCAATAAAAGTTCTAGTCAAAAGTCCTAGTCAAAGTCTCAGTCAAAATCCTAGTCAAAGTCCTAGTCAAATAGTCAATTCATCTTAAAACCTTACTTTATTGTGTTGACCAATTTTAAAGCCTAATTGAATCCAAAACTAGTATAAAAACCCACCTATGACCCATTACACTTTGCACCTCTAAATCGATTGTTTCAATTCGATTAAACTCTCCCTCATACCTTTCTTCTAGAGTATATTACTTCTAAATTTGAAGCTTTGATTATAAGCTCTTGTAATTGGCGAATTGGAAGCTTGATATTTTTTCCTATTCGGTTTCTTTTCTTCTAAATTGGACTAGTTTCGTTGTTGAATCTTTGGATTGCTCGCATTTTCACGCTCGCTTAGTCATCTAGTCATTTGACGAAAGTGAGTATTTCCTATCCCCTTTTTGCTTTTATTCATTTTTGGGGTGTTACATGTACACTTATACAAATTACAAATACAAGTTCACATTTTTACAATACAATTCTAGTACTATGTGTATTTGCTTACAAACGTGCTTTATGCTTAGACATTACATGTAGAATACATTTGTACTTAGTGAAATCATTAACATTGTACAAGCCGACCTTAACATTGGATAGCGCTATTGGATTGACAACCCACCTAGGTGATTCTCCCCCTTTTTCATCGGAGAATCCATGGTCATTGTTAAGTTATTATCCATTTATTGGATAAGTACGCCGCCGTTCATTTTAGTACATTTATACAGTCACAGGATTGATTTCGCTCATTTGTATGATACATAGTTTACATAAATGCACTGTAGCTTGCACTTGAATTGTATAACATTTTCCAACTTACTATATGTATTAAAACTAGGAATGCTCACCAACATTTCTTATGTTGACAAAACCTATTTTGTACATGTTTCAGGTGCAGTTTGATCTTAGTTCCATAGCATTGGATTTTAGTGCTTGCTTTTAATAAGTTATTTCAATTTTCATGTTTTGTTCAGACTTTTGTATTTTTTTTCCATTTCATCTATGTAAGACAATTTAAATTATTCAATAATATATTTACATTTTAGTACCATGCGCTTTTGAACAATCGTCACTACGTGACACCTCAATGATTCCGCCATCGGTTGGGGTGTTACATGTATTGTATGTCTAAATGTATATATTGTTGCAGAAGGTTTGCAATATGAACTAGGTTTAACTTCGCGCGCGTTGCGGCGCGCTGAACTGAATCATTTTATATACTTTGTTAGGTATAAATAAACATGATTAAAAATGGCAACAAAAAGCTAATCTCCTCATCTTAATTAACCACATGTACATGTTAATGGATCTTCAATCTCATGGCGCGAGGATTCTCAGTGATTTATTTTGTTTTCTTGATTAGCATTGACATCAACTTTAGCCTAAACAATTGCAGGGTCATGCCTTGCCACACATATTGCCCCCTTTCATGGTGCAAATACTAAGAATACATGAAAAAGAATAATTGCATCACTCTTAATTATAGAAAAATTACAAATGTGTAATAAACCATCCTAGGCTTGACATGTACCTTTGGTGCAAGTCAAGACGTCAAATGGCCACACCTGACAACAAAAATTATTAACATGCCATTATAAGATTTCAAAAACAAACCAAATTCATATACAACTGGCTAAAAATAATATGTGGAAAATTAGTAAAGATAGGAAAGGGTTTATCATTCCAATCAATTTCCAATTCCTTGGATGCTCCAGGCAACACTGTTTTACTATGTCCTGGTGCAAAAGATAACCCCTGCCATCTCTAAAAATACATATAAAGAAAGGTGTTTTAAAAGAGATACCTAAGTACTAAAATGTAATAATGATTATGAGGTTTGTCGATTATGAGGGTCTTAGAAATAAATAAGTACTTGTTGAGATGATCCCATCTTTATGGCTGCCAAAACAAATACCTAACCTCTGTTTTAATATGCATTTTTGTAACAAAATTGCAATAACGCATACAAATAAAATCCGGTTTGTAATTATTTAATTAAAAATTAAAAGACTAATATCAATTATAAAAAACTATCAACAAATGCTATTTGGAATAAGAACCTCACAAAAGCAATTGAACATCCATTAATCCATCCGATTGTTCCCAAAGGCACGATATATTAAGTTCATAAAGTCTTTGACATAGAAGTCTGAATATATTATATGCTTTCTTACCCTAGCACTCCCCTGTATACTCATCTCATGAATGTAATACTTTCCAAAAACCAAACAAATAAACATGGAAAGAAACAAATCTATGCATCATGATGAACAACGGTGATAACGAATCAAAGTTTAGAAACAAAATAAAGAAATCTTATCAGTGAGGTTATAATGGTGAACAATATTATGGAGGCGGCAGTGGAGCCGCTCACAGTCATCCTACCCTCCACCACCACTGACCACTGTCATCTCATCGCGCCACCAGGGAACTCCACCTTCGGTCTCACTCTTCGTCCCTGGAATAAGTTGAGAAGTAAATCACAATCATAATCACCTCTCAAATGCTAAGCACTATCTGAAGCAGTTGCACATTCAAACAACACCAACACTTAGAAACCAATCCACCAAATATCACTTTAAGAATAGAATGTTAGTATGTTACCATCATTTTCCATTCCAACTAAAACCTCCATCTCTTTCCCTGGCACTACCACTACAGAAAAAGAAATTAAAAAGGATATGTTAGAGAATTTCTTCCAAGGGACAAAAAACGATTCAAGACATAAAATTCTTGAAAGAAGTTTATACGCAAAATAAATATTGATTTTAACCTTATGGGAAAAAAGATGTTTTACATACTCTTCGCAACGTTCTTTGGGAAAACACATACTATTTCTACACCAAGTCATGAACATCATCGCCAACAAACCCAAGATCTCCTCGTTCCTTAACCGTTCCAGCAACCAGTTTAACGTCTTCTAAATTTGACTCAGACCGAGATCTGGAAATTATGGAGCAACACCATCAATTAACATGATCTCATGAATAAAATCATAAAGATATTATCAACACCAACATAGATACGACAAAATGTGCAGAACGTGAAATGGCATCCATATTTTTCATAGTCTATACCGGGACTTTGTACATAGAAGGTAAAAAAATCGTATATAAGTATCCAACCTTTTAGCCACCTACAGCACCCAGAAAGCAAGAAAAAAAACATTACTAATAAGCTAACTGATTAGTATGGATGGGGAAAGAAATGGCTCGAAACATATTCAAATTTGGGTTAAACTGCGAACTTTAGATATAGGGAAACCGTGTTGATCGTTGCAAGCCTAATTTTCTTTTTCTTTTGAGAAATAAGGTTGAGATTAAGTTGAGTGAATAAGTTTCTTTATTAGGTAAATAACATGATTTTCTTCATTATCCTCCGTGAAACACATCAATTTTGATTCCTAAAATAGACCAACAACAACCTACCAATAAATTCCTGAGTGCAAAGCAAGACCAAACAATGAAATTTCAATAATCCCATGTGTAATTAATTGCATTTAAAAAAAAAAGCAACGGAGAAAAGCTATCATATGTTTATCTTTTGACATTTAGTACACCTAACATGTATACATGTGATAATACGATCCAAGAATTTCTGCCTCAAAGATGATTTTAAAAAAAATGGTATTAAAGCATTTTCACAAACTGTTGGTAGGCATTCAAAATATTCAACACATTCACACAAACAGAGAGTGAGCAAATTCATCTACATTGCAACCATTGAATGAGTAAACAAAGGAAACTTTAGGCTTAAGTAATCAAGCACATACCTTCTGACCGATTTCGGTAGCTACTTCAACCGATCGTTTTACCCAGCTACGTCGATCATTCGTTTGCAAACGATGACACACCCTAAATCAAAAGTAACACATGAACCTATGTGAGAAATAAATCAGCTCAACCACAAATATTTACATAACAGATGTTACTGAAAGGAAGAAGATTAGTAAACAAACCTCACTTAAAACAAATGAAGATGCAGGTGATGCTATAATGGAAGAAAAAAGCTTTCAGAAGAAATTATGTCCTTTAACCTAGAAACAATCACAGTCTACCATCCTCGTTGGATTACTCAATAGAAGCTCCTTGTGATATATATACACATACACACACCTACACATGTGTGTGTTTGTTTAAATAACAACAATCACGAAATCCTAGAGTATCCACAACCGCAAATTCAATAAAAAGATGAAAACGAAAAAGGGGCTCAGATTCGTAGCAACTGAACCTGCTTTTGCCCAAATCCACCATGGCTACAATCGCAGTTGCAAAGAGTGTGGAGAAAATCTCCATACAATACAATTGCCATCCGGATTGCCAAGCCAAGATACAGATCGGATCCAGAAAGTTCAATTTTGCTACGGCTATTATCATCACCGCCTCATAATCGGAAAATATCACCTTTTCTCGGAATATATCGTTCCGGGTAAAACGTATTCTGACACGATGGACTCAGGATCTGGCAGTTTACGACATCCCTTAAACCCTTGCCACCATCAGCAATAGGTAGGATAATGTCGGAAAAGCAACCACCAAAAGCAGTAGAGAGTAGTAAGCGAAATCCAGAGCAAAGATAAAGCGATGAAGAACCCAGGGTTTTACACATTTGACCAGACAAAGCCACGAAGAAACCTAGGGACACATGGGTGAAGCAAACATATACAAATGGTAAAGTGGCAAATGCAATTCATTTGAAATAAACACGAAGCAAACACCCTAAAATAAGACCCTTGATATACCATATAATCACAGTACTGCCATGGAGTTAATAAAAAAATATTTTAGTTACTGTTTACAAATGGTAAAGTGGCAAATGCAAGACCCTACGTAAGATGTTTCAAAAATAATAAAATTATACTATTCAATTCAGTGACCATCTAGTGAGCTATATAAGTCCAAGACCTTAACTTGCTGTATACATCTAGTGAGCTCTACCCATATATAAAAATGAAAAACACCAAAGCGGTACCAAAGAGGCAAAATACCGACAAATCGGTACCAATACCGGTACCGAACCGACACAACTAGTATGGTATCCGGTATTCACTTTTCCTAAATTTCGGTACCAGTGTTTCCGGTATCGGTATCGGTATCATACCATAATCATCCCTAATCATGAGCATAATAAAGCCATCGTCATACACAACAGATATGATTAGGTTTTTAGTAGAATAAATTTTGCTGCCCACTATCCTAATAACATAATAATGTGATGAAATTAAAAGTAACCAATCTACTGAATAGAAAAATTAGAAAAAAACTAATAATAATAATAATAATAATAATAATAATAATAATAATAAATAAATAAATAAAATAAAAACCTTCTTTACAAGCTTTTAATTATGACCATTTTAGTCATTTTATAAATTTTATTAAAAGCTCCGGCTACTCTGCCAAACACCAAAATATATTTAAAAAGCTTCCAGCTACCAGCTTGCAGTTTGCAGCTTCCAGCTATCAGGCTCCAGATAGTTTTGCCAAACATACCCCTAATTCCAACACTCAAAGCAAAATAAGTTGGGTCTTGAATTATGTACAACACTCAAAGCAACGGAAATAAGTAAATTGTGTATTGGGCTATTAGCAGTAGGATTAAACAATCGCAAATCTATCTATAAAGCACATGTCAGAAAGATCAAAGAACCAAAGCAGAGACTTACCCGAGACCACCAAGGGATTGGGCCTGTGATTTGGTTGTTCTTCAGATTCATGTTTCCATGGAGATTAGGGTTAGAAAAACATAAACGATTTGGGAGAGATTGTATTGGTTAGGGTTTGAGAGGAGATTAGGAGAAGGAGAAGGAATAATTGAGAGAGTGAGAGACGATCGGTATATAATTTTAGGGTTTTATATTCTTCCTTTTTTTTAGTTAAAAAACGAAAATACTCAAAAACACTAAAAACTCTTAATTATTAAGCCACGCGACACTCTTAAGGGGAGGTTGAGGTCTCCATTGCACGCCATATCAGCATATATCATTTCTTTTATATATATTATTATAATTATAATCTATATATATATTGCAAAGGGATTAATCCTACATGTCATACTCTTATGCAATCTCTTCTTTGAGACATGCCACATAGGATATGATGTGGCAAGTGTAAACCAATTAAAAAAAAGGAATAAATATGATTTAACATAATCTATTATAATCTTTAAGCTAATCTATTAAATACCTAATCTACTAAATCTAAATATTAAAACTTTATTATTTTTTCTCTCATGTTTCCTCTCATAACTTTTAAACGTTAATATCTTTTATATACGAGATTTTTTAAAGAAAAAAATTACACCAAATTAACGAGCGTTTTATTATCTTTCAAACGAGTACCATAGTGCTATATAAAAACGGAGAAAAAAATGACTATTTTTTGTAACCTGACAGGTATTGTGTCGGATTTGGGATTAGTTTAAAAAAATTGTGGGTTTGGGTCAGGTCTGAGATTAGGTGATACCCGACCCGATTACCCGAAACAACATACCCAAATACCCGAACTATATACCCGATCATATACCCATGAATTTTTTAATGCATCACATAACCCTTAGACTAATGCGTTCGATATTTCAATAATCAACTTTTTTTTTCTTTTTTCATGTTGGTTCTTTTTATAATTATCGATTACAAACTTCCGAATTCATTTGTAATGGCACTAGATTTATACCCCGGCGCAAAGATTCATTTTTTTTTATATTTGAATATGATAACTTATGGTAGAGATTTGTTTATAATTATAATAATAATAATAATATTAATAATAATATATTTTATTATATTATATTATACTAGTTTTTATCCCGGGAGCGTCCCGGACTCCCGGGTTGAAATATCTAATATGACATAATAAAATATATTATTATTATTATTTTAAACAAATCTCTGCCATAAGTTATTATATCCAAATATAAAAAAACGAATCTCTGCGTCGGGGTATAAATCTAGTGCCATTACAAATGAATTCGGAAGTTTGTAATCGATCATTCTAAAAAGAACTAACATGAAATAAGAAAAAAAAGTTAATTATTGAAATATCGAACGCATTAGTCTAAGGGTTATGTGATGCGTTAAAAAATTCATGGGTATATGATTGGTTATATAGTTCGGGTATTTGGGTATGTTGTTTCGGGTAATCGGGTCGGGTATCACCTAATCCCAGACCCGACTCAAACCCACAATTTTTAAACTAATCCCAAACTCAACACAATACCTGTCGGGTTACAAAAAATAGTCATTTTTTCTCCTTTTTTTATATAGCACCATGGTACTCGTTGGAAAGATAATAAAACGCTCGTTAATTTGGTGAAATTTTTTTCTTTAAAAAATCCCGTATATAAAAGATATTAACGTTTAAAAGTTATGAGAGGAAACATGAGAGAAAAAATAATAAAGTCTTAATATTTAGATTTAGTAGATTAGGTATTTAATAGATTAGGCTAAAGATTATAAAAGATTAGGTTAAATCATATTTATTCCTTTTTTTTAATTGGTTTACACTTGCATATGTGGCATCTCTTAAAGGAGAGATTGCATAAGAGTATGACATGTAGGATTAATCCCTTTGCAATATATATATATATATAGATATAGATATAGATATAGATATTTCAACCCGGGACGCTCCCGAGATAAAAACTAGTTAATAGATAATAGATAGTAGATAGTAGATAGATTCGCTTATGTGTCGGTTTTCGCTTTTACGTTGAAGGGTTCGACTTTCGAGCCTAAAAAATTGGCCAAAATAATAAATTTGCACATGAAACTTTTAGCCTAAAGTTTTTGTTAGCCAACATAATAAATTTGGTCCAAATGTGTGTTGGGCCTGAAACTTTTGACCCAACATAATAAATTCGGTCATATATCCAAATAACAAAATTTAAACAAGTTTGTTGCCACTTTGAAGTTTGAAACCAGGTTCGGTTGACAAGTTTGTTTGGATTCAAGGATATATTTTGTTTTTAACCTTAAAACATGCTAAAATAACATATTATTTTTTTTCCTTACTTTTAAGCAAAGTTGATATTGTCAACTTGGGAGATTTCGAATTGGATTACGTTCGAACGTTGCACATATCTATACCGATATTTATAATGTTGTGTTAGTTCGTTACTTCGGTTTTTTTTTTTTTTTGATGCAAAGGGCTACTTGAGCTTGGCTCGGTAAAAAGCTCGAAATGAGCTGAGCCTTATCAAGCTTGAGCCTAAAACAAAGGTCTTGTATTTATTGAGCCCGAGCTCGAGCCTAGTATCTGAAGCTCGCCAGGCTTGTCAAGCCTTAATGTAATATTAGTTTTATTGATTTATTTATTTATTTTTAATGACTAATTTCCTCCCACATTTTTTACACCCTTTTATATTACACCCATTTTTTTTGCCTCTTATGAGACTTGAACTCTCAATCTCCCATTAGTTTTATTATATTCACCCCTCATTTAATGTTGTTTACTAAAAGAGCCAGAGACCGAGCCAAGCTTCACTTAACGAGCTCGCAAGCCTTAAGAAACGTATTACTTAAATTATTTTTATTTAATATATTAGCTAATAGATAGTAAACAAGCTGAACTCAAGCTTAAGGAATTATCAACGAGTAAAGCTCGAGCTTTGAAAACAAAGCTCGAACCGGACCGAGTTGTTTACACCCCTAGTTCTTATAATATAATATGGTATTAGTTAGGTGTTGTTTGTTTTTTCTGTAGGAAAAAGTCTGCAGTCTGCGGACCACATCTGCAGGAGAAGAGATGGACCAAAGGTCTGCAGTCTGCAAAAAGAAGACTGTTTGTTTGTTAATGTCTGCAGGCTGCTGAAATAAACTAAAATTTAAATAAACTGATTTTTTACAACAGTCTGGTGGTAGACGGTGGTGGTGGACCGTGGTGGTGGTGGACCGTGGTGGTGGTGGACGGTGGTAGGTGGTGGTGGACAGTGGTGGTGGTGGACCGTGGTGGTGGTGGACGGTGGTGGTGATGGACCATGGTGGTGGTGGACCATGGTGGTGGTGGACGGTGGTAGGTGGTGGTGGACGGTGGTGGTAGTGGACGATGGTGGTGGACCGTGGTTGGTGGTGGTGGATCGTGGTGCTGGTAGACGGTGGTAGTAGTGGTGGTGGGTAGTAGTGGTGGACCGTGGTGGGGGGTGGTGGTGGTGGATGGTTGTGGTGGTGGTGGTGGTGGACCGTGGTGGTGGTGGACTGTGGTGGTGGTGGACCATGGTGGTGGTGGACGATGGTGGTGGTGGTGGATGGTGGTGGTAGTGGGTGGTGGTGGACCGTGGTTGGTGGTTGTGGACCGTGGTGGTGGTGGTGGTGGGTGGTGGCGATGGACGGTGGTGGTGGTGGGTCAGGTGAAGAGAAGTGGAGAAGACCTTTAAAGTCCTTAGAAGACTTTGGAATAAATCTGCACCAAGAAGAGGTCAGGAAAATCTTTTTGAGTGAAAGATCTTCCAAAAAATAAACAATCTGCAGACCCTAAACGTCTGCGCGCGTCTGCGTGACGCAGATAAAAGAGGTCAGAAATGCTTCTGAGCAAAAAACAAACAGCACCTTAGTGATTAAGCACAAAAACTTAGTACTTATCTTTGGCCCTAAAAAAGAGAGCTTACTTTTTTTTTTTTTACAGCAAAGGCCCATACACTCGACATCACCATGGCAATAGATCACATTTTCGTTTCAAAAACAGAGAGTGATAACCCATCCACTATCTGTTTAAGAATCTTCTTCTCCTAATAAAGGAGTAGCTAGGGGGACACTTGTCCCTTTACTAGGGTCAACATCCACGTGTCACCCATATAATGACTTAAGAAAAATGGCGGACCCGACCCGTTTGTCCGTCTATCCATATTATAATCTCATTTTCTTAAAGCTATTCCAAAAAAACACCCTACAGCTCTTTCATTTCCTTCGTCGTATCTATCCTAATGTCTTTCTTTCATCTTCAATTGAAATACCAAATACAAAACAACCAGATCGAAATAACATGTTCCATCTTCAATCGTATTTCTCTGATGATTCCTTCTCTGATCAATCCTTCTTTCATCAACAATCAAAATACCAAACAACCGGATCTAAATAACATTTTCCTATTGTCTTCCATCTTCAATCGAAAGGTATGGTTTGGGTTTATGTTGAATAGGTTAGGCAATATTTTTCGAAGTCTGTTTAGTTCGTTTTCTTTAGGGTATTAAAAATGATTATCCTTTAAATCGACTATACATGTTAATGAAGATTATTGTGAAATCTATTTTTGTTCGTAATAAATCTTTGAAAAATTATTGGTATAGTCTTTTTTATGTTTGTGTTTTTCTGAATAACGTGGGTTGATTGTTTGTGTTTAAAGAATGTGAGGCATTTTCGATTGTCTATCATTAATTGGTCAAGTGAATTTGAGGACTCACCTTCGTTTTGTTTTACAGGTCTGAAGCTATGCTACGTTGTCGTGATTTTGTTTTTCATGTAAGATTTTCATTATTTTTAAGTTTGTGGCATGTTATAGGGTTGGTTGTTTCGCGTTATGTTAAGTTTGTTTGTCATTTTGTTTCGTTTTTTTTTGTTCATAGAGTTATTCTTATGATTTGGTGTATTCGCAATTTACAGTAGATCTGAGTATAGGAACACATAAACAACACGCAATATGATTATCTGTATCGATTTTGATCGTCTTGGTGTTGTATGTTAGTTTTCTATTGAATCTGATCTAAGTTTGTGATTGTTTTTGTTGATTGATGTGTGAAATTAAAATCTTGTAAACTTACAATTTCGGTTGTGATTAAGGTATGTGGTGTTGAATTGTGTTTAAGTTTTTTGTTTAATTGGTGACTGTAATTCTTCTTCAAGATATTATCGATCTGAGGTTTATGTGTATGCTTTAATTTGAATTTGATTTTAGTGAAATTATTATAGTGATTGAATGATTTAGGTATTATTTAGTTTACTTTGATGTTGGTGTGTGGCCAAGGCGGTGACCGGCATCTTTGTGGGTCGTGTTGCGTTTGTGGCTGTTCAGGGACAATTGGGTCTGCTAAGATGATGGTAGTGGTTCATGTTCAATTACCAAAGCAATAGGTGGCGATTGAGGCGGCAAGTGAAGGCTATTCGTGACGATTTAGGCTAAAGAGAACCCGAACGCGAATGAGCATTGGAAAGCTAAAGATCAATTTAGGTAATCGGGTGAGTTTTATGTGCCCTCATAATGATTATTAAGAGCGTAACATTTTAATTTTTAACATCCCGTTTCCATACTAAAAATATATGATACACAAATTAATCAGTTACTCTTCAAATTACGCGGTTTTAACTAATGTTTTCATGATTGTTTCATCTTGCATGGAAGGTTCAGTGAGTTCATTGGAGGATTTATAACTTCCTTTATTATGTGGCTTAGGAAGCACTTGTGGCGGCCTATCCCGTACTTGAGGATGAAGGGGATAATATTTTGTAGTCGGACCGACTTGATGTTTGTTTGAGGTTAGAAGATGGTTCGACGACGAACAGTATAAAATTATTTATTTGTAAGTTGTAACATACATAAACCTACATGATTGATCTGTTATTCTGTTTTTAGTATTGGACTTTTCTTACCATTTGCACGATTTGTTACAATTTGGTATTCTTTTGTTTAGGTCGTGCCGTTGTGGGGGAGATGTATACTAAAGCCGATCTTCCTAAGATGGAGAAGAAGTATGTGCCTGTAGTTTAATATTTCTATTTTGTTTTCTATTTATGTTTCTTATGTTTAGGATGTGTTTTGTAAATATGGCTGATCTTTTTGGTCAAAATGAAGATTTGCTAGAGGTTGAAATGACTATGGTGGATGAGTTACCTATTGAGCATAAAACGAGCCATAGAAGCAACAACGATAAGAGAAATGGAGTTCCTGTGAAGGTGGTAGTCCTTCAGCAAACAAAAGGGTCCTGCAACGCTTCCAGACAGGAACGGAATTTCTGCTGATGTGGCAGTTTCTCAACAAATAGAAGTGTGTCTTGTAGTCTCTCCGGAAAACTGGGCAGGATGTGATCGTTGTGAAAAGTGGTGACTCCTGCCCATCGGTACCGAACCAGATAATCTGCCTGATAAGGTCTGTGTAGCATGTCAACATGGTTGTGAGTTGCTTTTTAGTGTCTTTTATTATGTTATATTCAAAGTTTTTCAGGAAAAAAACAAGTAGTTTTTGTAATTGTGTAGGCCTGGAAGGAACCATTATAAGGTTAGTGAGGATGAAACCACTAGGGCAGTTCAGGAAATGAATCATCAGCTAATTTTTCAGAATCAAAACAACCTTCAATTTAATGGCAGTAGGGGTAATATTGGGAATCCAGACCATGCAAACGCCAATGTGAATTCTGAGATCATGGCTAATAAATTTCGTAAGCTGAATTCCAGACCTGAAGGAACCAGCTCCAGTTTGATAGATGCTTCACATTCATCAATGGATGCTCAGCAGCATGCTAGACATAAAAGAAAAGATTTGATTGAAAACAACCAACCGTTGCTCGAGAGAAATGGTATGTAAAGACTTCTTTAAGATCGTCAATTAGTATTATCTGTTTAATGGTAATAGATAATTTAATTATTAATTTATTATTGTTTGTTTCAGTGTAATGGATTTTTGTAAAGACTTCTTTAGGAGACTTGAAGGAATACTTTCTAATTCCCAGCATTGATGCTGGTTTGACTTAAATGGAGGTCTAATATCTCAAGAGAGCTCATTTGTCTCTTGCAGTGTTTAACTTAAACAGGTATATATGTTTTTAACTTTTAAGCGTATATATTTTATAAAAAGGATTATTGTTGTGAAGTGATAATTTGTTTATAAGCAAGCAACCCACTAATACATTTTATGAAAAAAGGTTATTGGTTATGAAGTAATAAATTTTAGCAGGCGTGTAGCTAATACTAATCAAACAGCTTCTAAATCTAAATTTATATTGCCAAGACATGTTTTGGGCAATAATTTGTTTTCTTTTTGTTGTAGAACTGTTATATACAAAGAGTAGTTAAAACAAACCATTTAAGTAAGGTTCAAGCTAATTCCACATTCACAGTTGACTTGTGTCAAACTTTGACTTTTAGTATCAAAGAAAGTCTGCTGCACCACTTTCACTAAAAAGTTAGTATAACTGTATTAGTAAAAAAAAAAAATTATCTTAGGCACTCTTTTACTTTAAATGTGTTGTATATTTATAGTATAAATGTATAATTAGCATGTATTTGTGTTCTCTAAAATTTTTTAGTATGGTTTCTTTTCATTGCATTGTTTCCATTCATTAGACAAATACAGATGTTTTTAAAAATATTTTAAACGTTAATAGGTTGGTCACCATTGTAGCTTTTGTATCTTTTCAATCAGTCACTTGCTTAATGTGATCGACTGTGTGGGGTTGTACAGGGATAACATAGTAATTTGAGTTTAGTATCTTCATTAGTTGTATTAGATTGGTAAGGAGAATACACTTAGTATATTTTTTTGACATAACGTTTAATCTTTACGGGTTTGCTTGCTTATTGCATTATTGTCTACAAAGCAATGCTAATCATTTGATTTTTACTTTTGTGTAGGAAGAGCTTCGGTTAACGGTGTTCAATACCCTTTAGTGAGAGAATCTATTTTTCGGTCAGGTAGATGCTCTATTAAAACATGAATTACAATCTGTCCTGTTTTGATTAATCTCTTTCAAAAAAGGCCGAATCCCATATTCTGCATCGAAGGCATATGAAAAATCCAACATTAAGTTTGGATCCAAATCTTAATAGGCATAAAAATCACTCAGTGTCACAAGTAGATTTCATTTCCTTTTTGTTTGATTGATTTAGAGTATACTGGTAGGGTAGGCGATTGAATGGTCTCCATTTATTAACAATTTGTGTACTGATTTTTAAATAATAATAATAAGATCTTTAACATTAGGCAACTATACTGGTAGGGTAGGCGATTGAACGGTCTCCATTTATTAACAATTTGCGTACTGATTTTTAACTAATAATAAAGGACGATTTTCGTTAGTTTTCTTTTTTTCATTTTGAAATTTCAAATAAGATGTTTGGTAAATAGTCATATTATGCTTAGCATTAACGATTGATGTTGATAGTATGCCCACACATATTGGTGTGAAACTCAAAACCGCCATGGAACTTTTTTTTTTCAAATGTAGTACTTTGCTTTTGTTTCTATCAAGTTGGATCTTTGCATACCTATTTAGGGCTTTAAGCATTTTTGATAAGGTGTGGTGGCTTTCTTCTATTCTTTCAATGGGCAATCGATAATGGTCGACATTGACTATATTTTATTAGCTTATATCAGCTATTATGAAATTATGATTTATATAAGCGCTAACTGTGCTTGGGTTGACATTAATTTGGTGTTCAACATTAATTTGATTAGCTATTAGTTGAATATTTTATGTTTTCATCATTGATGCTGAGAAGTGAGAATTTTAAATACATTGTTACAGAGTGATAGGGGATATGAGTATATGACTATGCAACCATTCCTTTTGTTGGTGAGATCTTTAAGGTATTAATATTATATTGTTCATGTGATTTAGTCGATCTACTTAGGGTAGTAGTAAGGTAATTATCTTGCAGAAAAAATGGATGATAAATGACACTTTCTTGTAAGGAAGCATTTCTTTCTTTTTATTAGTAATCTTTACCGCTATTCACATGATAAGTTTAGATATGTACCCTCAATTGAAATGTAGATTAAATTGCACTTAATAGCATTTGTTGGGAAGTTAATCCTGTTTAACGCTTTAGGCTGTTCTTGAAGAGGACGCTACCCAATTTACAGTGGATCGCATGTATTCTCCTTGATGTATTTTCAATTGTACATAAGTTTTTAGCTGATAAAAATTAGAAGATTTTATTGAAAACTCATAAAATATGACATGATACTTATAAATTCTTTGCCAAGAACAATGTACTAATGAGAAATAAATGAAAGTAGATCAATTCTGAGTGAATTTTTATTAGTAGTTTATGGTATAAGTGTCATTGACATGATGCAGTTCCTCTTGATATGATTAGCATAATTTAATTCTTCAATTTTATCAGTTTGCAGTGTGGAGGATGGTAAAGTTAAAGTTCTTGGTGAAAAGAGGCTAGAAGCCATCCCTCATCCCCACCAGAGTCCACAAGATCATCACCGGTTAATGAACCGTTAAAGCTGGTCGGCAGTGATGAAAGTAGATAATTTAAATACAGAAATAGTTTAGAAAAGTAGCTCTCGTGCAACGGTAAGAACTTATTATGCGTACAAAGTGGCAATGTACGACTTTTGTAGAGGTGGTAATTTATACTCATAATACACTTCAAAAGGTGTCAGTTTGTTAGATTGTCGTTTCAGCTACATTTGAGATATGTTGGTCTGGATGTATCAAACTTAAAATTTGCATAAAAGCGAAATTAGTAGGACACGTCAAATGGAAAAGACTTGAATGTTACAAATCAGTTTGCTTATAAAAATTAATATTTGTTTGATTATATGTTTCTCTTATCATCATTTATCTCGATATCGTATGTTGAGATGACAATAAAATTAATGGAATGGTTTGAACATAGTGATAGTTGGGACATGTTTTGATCAAGGATGGTCAAAGGTACAGGGGAGTCTACTTACAGAAAAAAAAACATGTCCTTTATCTCTGCCTTGTGTCATTTTCATCAAGTACGTCATCTCTAAAACAAATTGGTTCATACATGTTGCAACTTTGTTTGTGAAGTAGTATAAATTCACAAAAGTAGTCAAAACCACATGTTCGATAATCATTTCTTTTTTTAGCACTTAATATGTTCTTGTGTCTTTATAGCACACCAAAGAAGATTACTTCAAGTTTGTCCTTTATTCAAATTGTTTTAACTTATTATCAAATATGAAAGCATAAATTCAAATTCTTCAAGTTTATCCTTTATTCAAATGCTTTTTACTTAATTTGTTGTTCTTGTGCCCTATAAAGCACAATTAGAATTTTGACTAACATAATTTTGTAGTTTATGATTTTATACAATAAAGTTACAATTTTGATGACCATTATAGCCTCAATTACTTTCACGCTTTTTTCCTCTCTTCCTATTTTATCCATTTGACCTATTAGAAGTAATATATAGCTTGAATCAATCAAACATTAATAAATGGGGATGGAATTGTCAATTTGTCATCTCTATTTCCGGTACATAACTGATATGGTATGCACATGTCTTTTCCTTTAGTTGCTCACATGCATCCTCTTTATTTTTTACGACGCATTGATACATCAGTTGTAAAAAAAGCTTGGTCACCTCTTTATCTTAAACTTTTACTGATCAGGAACTATGGTATTTTGCTCAAAGATGATGACTTTTCTTGATACATGATATGATATTTTGCAAGAAAGGTTCTTAACTGTATGGAAGTTTGCAATGGTTGTACCATGAGCTTTGAGCTTTGGGAGTGGTCAACTGCACATATTATTTTCTAGGGGAATTGGATTTTAATAACCCAAACAATTCGAAATTGGCCGTTGGGACCCTCAACTAAAAAATTGGCCATATATAACCTGAACTATTGACTTATTGGAATCTAGCACCCAACTAACTGACGCCGTTAGTTATGTTGCTGACGTGGCACAAGTTGCCGACGTGGCACGCTGATGTGTGCACACTTGGATTGACATGTCAGCATGCCACGTTAGCAAATCTTGCCACGTCAGCGAACCCACTAACGGTGTTAGTTATTTAACTGTTAGTGGGTGTTAGATTCCAATAAGTCAATAGTTCAGGTTATATATGGACAAATTTTTAGTTGGGGGTGTCAATGGCCAAATTCAAATAGTTCATGTTATTAAAATCCAATTCCTCTATTTTTTATTATTAGACAACCTTTACAAACTAAGTTTTACTTCTACAAGGTCAAATACTACCATAAAATAACTTTACAAACTGACTTTGAAATTTACATGGTCCACTATACATAATCTTTATATCATTACACAACTTATAAAAACTAAGTTTTATTACTTCTATAAGGTCAAACATTATCATAACTTACAAGATTATTTTGACTTACATAAGGTCAAACAGTACATAAATTGCTTACAATACATAATAATATTAACTTGCAATGAAAAAAACAAATCATATAACATATACAAATGAAGAGATTATTAGACGAACATCCATATTTCGAACAACAGTAGAATGATTGTTTTCAAATATATGACTTGTAGGTTACCACATTCTTTGAATTCATTAGTCCTTTAATGATTTGGTTGCATCCGATTGCACAATGAGTTCATATCTAATTAAACAAATATATAGTTGTTCATATACATATTTTACAAGTTACAAATAAATAATTTTATACTGTTCGTTGTCATCTAACATATTAACTACTGCTATCGAACATATAGGTTTATGTATGTTATAACCTGGCATGTAACTGTATGTTCATATACATATTTTACACGTTACAAATAAATAATTTACATATCTGAAAGAAACTTCCGAAGAATTGTAAGTTTTGTACTTGATTTAATTCTTTTTGTCATGCACTATTACTAAGTTTTGTGAACATTATATTTTGACTTATGTTTTCTTTTGGAAATTATCCTATTATTTTGTTTGGTGGAAGAAATTTTTTATTACGAGATTTATTTGCATCGATTTTTTTTCAACTTACATAATTCACGAGCACAACAAAACTAAAATTAAAAACTTTGACAGAATATTAATTTGTCATGTCATATTTTCTTTCATGTTATGTTTTAAATTTTTAGTTTAACACCGCCCTTATAAAAATTGTTTAATTATTTAGTCGATAATATGTTTTATTTAAAAATTTCTTCACCCGTGAAGTTCACGGGTCTCTAACCTAGTTTTCTATTAATTTAAGAATTTTGGATATCCGTTTCATTATTCGTATCCGAAAAATCGGATAGTAAAATTAACTACCGGGAAATTTTGAATATCTGAATTTTTAAATATCCGGTTTTAAATGCCCGTCACCAGAACAAAAGTTATCCCAAACAATACTTTCATTTGAACACCATTCAACTCAAAACTGTTAAGCTTTATTTCTTGTTTTTTTTTTAATTTTTTTTTTACATCATGGAATCTCCAAACCTTAATTAGCATTTAATCTGCTTAAAAATATGTTTCCTAGGTTTCAATCTGTGACAAACTATTTCTCAAAGATGGCTTTTTTTTTTTTTTTTTTTTTTTTAACGGACAATGAAACGTTTCTGCCCGACTACCTATGGGACCCATAAACTGGCGAACCCAAGAACCCCCCCAGGACTATGCAAGGGGCTGGCCAGGGTAGCCAGGCTTGCCCACGAGGTTTCTGAACCGAGGAAAACCCGATCCCCCACCCGTCCAAAGACCCGCTGTGAAGAACTGGTAAAACCCGGGCGAGATCAGGACTCAAACTCCTGACCATAGGTCAGGAGTCATCCCTCATTTCTCTTACGATGTGTTCCTGAGTTAACTTAAAGAGGAAAAAGAAGCGAAGGAGACGAAAAGAAAGGATAAATATGTTTTCCTTCCGTTTCCTTCCGAAAACTAAACTAAAGAATTTTGCCTAATTTTCTCCCATTTTCTTTCTTAAATAAAACTCGGGAACACACAATGTTTTGTTTTCCTTTCTTTTCCTTCCTTAAATGAAACTTGGGTAATGTCCTCCAAATGTAGCTAATGAAAATTGAACACAAGCCTCCTATAAAAAACTTAGGCCCTCAACCAACTGAGCTTAATATCACAAATTGAACAAGTAAAGAAGCAAATTATCTCACCAACAGCAAATTAGTGTCATCAACAGCAGAATTTAACCAAACTATGGCTTCTATTCCAACCTTAAACCCTTCTAAAACCCTAGGCATCATCTCACCGTCATATTCATCCCATTTAAACCAAAAGAATTCACCTTTTTCATCACCAGCAAATACCCACTTTAAACCCACACAAATCTTGCAGAAAGTTCCAAACTTTTCCATTGTTATGGCGACTAAACATCAAGAACATGAACCCACTTTAAATGGGTTGTTAATAAATAGTGACCATAGAAATGAACTTATTATTGCTGCTAAAACTTCCCTCTCTAATTGCCTTTCAGATACCAATCTTCATCTTAATATCCCTTCTCTCATATCCAAAACCAGAGGCAAGGTTAAAAAAAAAACTATTTTTGTTTATTTAGTTAGACTATATGGTATGGAGCCCTAAGTAGACTGGGGCGTCATTCAGTAATACCCTTGCAATGGAATAACGCCCTTTAATTAAGAAAATGAGGAGAAAAACAAAAACAAAAAAAATATGATTGGTTGTGACAAAGGGGCCCGCCTGATCAATGGCGGAACTTGAACGTAAAACATCGTAGGGCCGGACTCAATACATATAAAAATTTTCGGGAAAATTTACACTACGAAGTGAAAAGGTTGGGTGGGCCGGGCCCCGGCTGGCCCGTATGAAGATCCGCTATTGCGCCTGATCATGTCGTTAGCCATCGTTATTGTGTTCATGAGCGTTCAATGGGGCTCAAAAATGGAGGAGGGGGAGGGGTGACATTCATTGTTTTGAAGCTGAGGTGGAGGGGGCGATAGCGCTCCATACCATTCAGCCTTATCGTTGTTATCGTTGTAAAAATGGTGAATTTGATTAACAAGAACCTTTTGAAATTGCATTTATGTGGTTTAGTTTGTTGTTTTGATTATGTTGAATTGTTAAATGTGATATTTTTATAGGTTAGAGATGTTTATGATGGAGGAGATTATCTTGTACTAGTGACGACGGATCGACAAAGTGCTTTCGATAGAGTTCTTGCTTCGATTCCGTTTAAAGGACAGGTTATTCATTTATGTGACACTGATTTGGATTACATTTGACATTATTAGTTGAGAATTTCGGGATATTAAACGGGTCATGTTCGTGGGTCGGTAGGGTAGACCCATCACAAACATGAAAATTTTACACGAAGCCAAAAAACGTGTCACACAAGGCACCCTGAAGATGACATGTGTATACGTGGGTTGACATGAACACGACCCGTTTATCCTGAAAGAGTTTTAGTTCAACCTTTTTTTGTGCATGTTAGTATTTTAAAGCTTAGAACTCTAAGTTTACATATTAGTTTTATTTTTAAAGTGATTATGTTCAAATTATGCCAATTATTTGTAAACATTTAAATTTTGGCATAAACATACCCAGATTATTTAAATTATTAAATAAACACATTTTAATAAATAAATAAGTGAATAAATGGGTTAAATGGGTCAGCCCATGAGACACAAGCACGGTCTGGTTAGCTAAAAGTGTTGTCGAGTGGATACAAGCATGTTCTGTTTAACCAAAACTGACCCGGACCCGTTTATACTAAATCCAAACCCGCGAATTGTTAACATTGTATAGGTTCTTAATGATACAAGTTTATGGTGGTTCAACCAAACTCAGCACATTGCTTCCAATGCGATAATATCAGTCCCTGATCCAAATGCTACCATTGCAAAGAAATGTTATGTTTTCCCTGTAGAATTTGTTGGTGAGTGCTGCATTAAGGATTACATGTTTACATTGCAAAGAAATCTCTTTGTTCAGAAAATTGTATTATATTATAATAATGTAGTTTTTGTAAACATATCTAACACTAATTGTTTTTTACATTATAAAGACTTGGCAATGTTCTTCCTGAAGGTTTGTAGTCAAAGCATTTACACTGGATGTTTACTTCTATATATATATTTTTTTTTTTTTTTTTTTCAACTAATATTAATATTATTTTTTTTTTTTTTTGATTAGATGTGATTCATCGTACAATAAAACAAAATACGAAAGTTACATCATAATAGAAGGTAGACGTGCAACAAGCTGCGCCGCCACCCCTTTCTGAATAGCGAAACCTAGCCTACCAAAGACAAATCCTTGCCCCCCTGGAGATGAACTATTGTTGTGGACGACCCGTTAGACCCTGGTCAAGAAACGAATAGCTTCTGGCGCTAGGGAGCCAAAGGTATCAAAGGCCAAAGGGACAAATACATGTTGGTTCTCTGCACAAGCTTTAGCATGTTTATCTACTTTCTTCGATTCCGCTTTTCTCGATGCTTGCGCAGCTACAAACCCTGTTTTCCTTAACCCAACCAAAGGAGAAACCCCTGTGAGGTCCACGCAAGCATGTTTCCCCCTCTCCCATCCAAAGACAAGCAGTTCTGCAAATATAATCACACCAACTACTAAAGCTGCAGATCATGATGTTCCTATTACTCCAGATGAGGTTTGTATATTGTAATTTGGTATATGCTTCTCTTATTATCCAACATTGATTTCGCTAACGGCAAACACGTAAACATTACTTGAGAAACTTTTAATGTAGGAAGTGTTGCACACTTGCACTGTTGCTTTAGTATTGCAAATTTCATGGGACAGACTCATGGAAGGTAGGGATGTGCATGGTTTGGCCGAAACCAAATATCAAACCGCGGTTACTGGTTTGGCCGAGATGCTGTAACACCCCAACCGATGGCGGAAACATCAGGATGTCACGTATTGACGATTGTTCAGTAGCTCATGGTAATACATATGTTTAAATAATCCTTTATTTCATTACAAAATTGAATTACATTAAAGTCTACATCAAATAATCAAACAAAGCTTAAAACTTCAAATATCTCCTCATGCTAGCTCTAGACTTCAAGCATCGTTATTACCTGTTGAGTTGTAAAAATGGGGGGGGGGGGGTCAACTAGAAGTTGGTGAGAATACATAAGCCATGTCAAGCAATTAAGTTTAAGAATAAAAGTTTAGCAATTCATATGTCTATCGTAAGTTTAAGTCTACATGAATAAACATGAAGTGTTGAATGCACATAATCAAACCTCCGACTAGTTTAGGTCCATCCCGTCATCCACGGTTCACCTTAATATTATGTTGGAACGATAACAATCACCCGCGCTCCCCATAAAAGATGGTCAACGAATCTAGGTGGGATTGTTAATCCAATAGATCTATTATTGAGTATCGCCGGCTTGGCCATAACTAATGATTATGTATGTTGAAGCGTAAGTCTAACTGTTGTTGTTGTCTAAATCATGAGGCATTAAAGTTTACAACTAGACATGTATGTAGAATTGCTTAAGTATAATGTTGCAAGTATAAAGAATTGCATAAACATGGTTACATAAACTCACCTTAGCAAAGTATTAAGTCTCGAGAAAAAGAGTAAGTGTAGCCCCAAAGTTGCCAAGTATTACCCTATGTATAAGGTAACAAATAAGTCTAAGTCTATCTAGTCTGCAAGTATTTTCTAGGGTTTCGAATTGGGGATAAGTATTCGTTTGATTAATAAATAAAATGTTTAACAAATAAGGGAAATTTGATAAATAAATAAACAAAAGTCCTTTTGTAAATTTTAGATTAAAGATGGTCACATTATAAAGTTTTAAGTATGAAAATAATTTTTATAAAATTATTTTCCTAAAAAAATAGAATATTTAATCTATTTATTCAAATTGTCAAAATATAACTTTAATATTTAAAATTATTAAAATTAAAGAATTTTTAAATTAAAAATTTTATTTCTGTTCTAAATGGATAAAAATAGTTTATATAAATTTTTGGTGCAAAAATATTGAAAAATGAATTTATTATGATTTATTTATGATTAAAACTAACAAAAATTGATTAAAAATATTAAATAAATGATTTTTCAGAAATAAAAATCATTTCAGAAATTTTTAATGTTATATAAACTCAGAATAATTTTTGTGGAAATTTATATAATCGTTTTGATATTTTTATAGAATTTTATAAATAAAATAGAATAAACATGAAATATTTATTATATATATTAAATAAATAATTTTTGGAAAACTAAAAATTGTATGTTAAACTTTTCTACTAGAATAACATAAAATAATTTGTGTAGAATTTATAAAGGAGTTTTAGTATTTTAAAACTAATTTTAAAAATACAAGTGAATATATATATAAAGCTTAAATGGTAAAAAAAAATGTTTTGTTGATGCTGGGAATCGAACCCGGGTCTGGGACCGGTTCGGGTTTTAATCACAAGCCTAGCCACCAACTGGGCTAGACCCTGAGAACGAATAAACTAGATTTGAAATTAATTATATAGTATATGTGAAACTGATTTATAAACCCTTTAAAAGAAAAGAATAAAAGTTGTTTAGTGTGGGACTCGAACCCGCGTGCCCCGGTTAGCACACAACAGACACAACCACTTGATCTAGATCAGTGGTTGTGTTTGGTTTGTTTCTGTTTAAAATAAATAATCATGTCTGCAATCGTGTTCTTCCCCAATTCAAACCATCGAGCCCTAACTTTTGCAATACTCAGATTTACACAACAATAACCCAATTGATCATAGGGTTATTGTTGTGTAGTGGCCGATGAACATAACCCATCAAAAAAAATGAACTTACAAAAACGAATTCGTGTATAAAGCTCGGTCAACCAGAAAAAGTCAAACGCGAATGGTTTGAGTATAATAACAGAGATTTAGAGGTAATTGGGAATAGGGGTTTTGTTTTCGGCACAAGGAGATTGTTCGGGACGTCTCAATTTATACTGATATTGCGTAAATGGAAGGTTTCAATCCTTTGACCAATCACATGGTCAAAACGCGTGAGTGTGCTCAGATTGAGCTGACAATTCGCGATTAATTGTTGGTTATAAGTGGAAAGGTTGTATCAGTCTTGATGCGAGATCAATTAAAGAATGGTTTCCAAAATCTTTAGCTTGATTATATGGTTAAAATTGGAAGGTTTGTGTTGGTCAACCAAAGGGTTGCTTTGGTTTGGTGTGTTTCGAACAGCAGCAGAGGGGGAAAAGGGGGCTTTGGTTTGGGCCTAAAAAGCTTTTAAAAGTAATGGTGTCCAGTTTGTATAACAAACTTGATAAGTGGTTCAGTGGTGTTGCATGTGTGTGTGTTCAGAACAGACTCGAGTTCGAGTCTGTTTTGGAACAGGTTATTTATTTTTATTTTTTTGCAGATTAGAGAGGGGATTGGGCCGAGTCATAGGTTTGGGCCTGTGCTTTGGGCTCAGATATGTGTAAGGGGGTTTGGGTTAGGTTTTGTTGTTGGGTTATTAAAGAAGATGGTTATTAAGTTTTAGTGTTCTTCTCTTTTTTTTTTTAAATCCAAAATATTATTATTATTATTATTATTATTATTATTATTATTATATATACCTTTATGTATATATATATAAGTTGTGTGGTAGGAAAAATAAAAACTTAGGCAGATTAGTATAAAATTAATGATAAAGATATAAAGTAAGGGCTTTTACGTATTAGGATTTGGGGGAAAATTTTGCGATGTTACAGTCTCCCCTACTTTTGGAAACTTCGTCCCGAAGTTTATTGAAAACACAGGGTTGAAGATGATTGGTTAGAAATTAGAACAAGTGTGGTCTGGAAATTTTTGTGTTAAGACACAACATGAATAGAATAATCTGTTTCGAATAATTTGGATAAGAGACTAGATGTGTCTTGAAATTGCAAAGAGAATAAGGATCTTAAGTTTTAGGAATCCTAAAAAGGAATGCATGAATTAATGGACTATAGAAAGACTAATTGGACTGCCAGGTAACTAGAGTTTATAATTGGTTATATACCAAAAACCTTGATAGAATTTCACACTACCTTGACGTACCTGTAAATTCATGATTACGTTCCGGACCGCAATCACCAATTTACCTTACATTAGGGTTTTGTGTCCTTCTATGACTCTACCGATTGTTGAGCAGGTTCGATAGCCTCCACCAGTCGTTGAGCAGGTTGTAGGGCCTCTCCCGACTGTTGAAAAGGCATGATGACCTCTACCAATCGTTGAGTAGGTTATTTGGTACTCAACTAACTGTTGAACAAGTACTTCATCCACTATCAGTGTAGCATTTATTGCCAATTGATAGTATGTTTATGTAAGCAAGTTTATAAGTATAACGAGTATGGTTTAGATATTGATATAGCAATTAGTTCACATTCAAACAAGCATGCATCCAAGTGTTGTGATCATACTAGATAAACGACTCTCATGTAAAAGACAAAAATTTCAATACTTGAATCAAAAGCGTCAATACATAGAATTTTAGATGCAAAATAACATTCAAACGGTGGAGCTTGTTGTTAAGTAGCTGGAGGGTCCCTAGCAGGGTTATTTGGAGCAGCAAGGGCATTTGCAGTAGGAATTCGACAAACATTCGCAAGATGCCCATACCTTTGACAATTGGTACACAGACGGCAGGGCACTTGGGTTGGGTGGTGACACTGACAGGTGTCACACTTAGGTTGGTTCCCGTTATATTGTTTCTTGTTGGGTGGGACAGTGGTGTTTATTGCAAAATTCCTGACCTTGCGCCTTCCATTGGTTGAGGCCTCAGTTTAATTTCAACGGCAGGTTGGGGAGTATCCTTCACAACAGTTTTCTTTTCCCCTTTCCGTGTCAGGGTTCCTGCCTTCACATGGTTATCTGTTAGGGTGGCCGCCAACCGCTTTGCTTCCTCCAGAGTAGCAGGGTTCCTTCCCCACACCGTGTCCTGAATCTGCATGGGTAAGCCACCAATGTATTTTTCGATCGCAATAGGCAAGGGGGTGACCTTGTGTGGTAGCAGTAGACTAAGTTCGTGAAAACGAGTGTTATAGGCAAGGTTTTCTCCACTATCTTGGGCAAGATCATGAAACTCATCTTCCAACTTCTTGATTTCATTACGAGGGCAGAACTCTGCCTTCATAATGTCTTTAGCTTGATCCCCAAGTTAAGGCCAGTGCGACTTCAGCTCCATGGGTGCACTTTTCCTCATTCCACCAAGTGAGTGCTCGTTTGTGAAGAACACTCATAGCATAACAGACCTTGAGGTTATCGGGACACTCACTATTAATGAAGGTATTCTCAATACCCTCGAACCACTGCAGAAGACCCGTAGCTCCTTCATCTCCATTGAACTTAGGGGGATTACAGGTATTAAAGTGCTTAAGAGTGCAAGCTGGGAGACCATTCCTGTTTCCATTGTGGTTTCCATTACCGTTTCCGTTGCCGTTTCCGTTTCCATTACCATTTCCGTTCATCTGGATGACTTGAGCCAGTAAGTTAGGAACCAGAGTCGCGATCTGTTGCGCCATTTGTTGAGAAATGATCGCAGCCAGCTGGGCATCAACACCATTGTTGTTGTTGTTATTGTTGTTGTGGTTAGTGTCGTGGTTATGGTTGTTGCTACTTTCCTCTTGATTTTCACCACTGTTATTGCGAGCACTGCGACGTGGAGGCATGATCTGTAAGAAACACAATGAAATGAATGAGGTAATATAAGGAATGTAATCATTTATTCATTAATTAAAACGAATAAACAAAAACGTTGACTTATCAAAGATTTTAAATTCTAATAACATATGAAGACATGCTTTAGCCTATAAGTGAACACTCATCCCGAGAATTCCCAGGTAGGCATTCGGGTCCCTCGTCTGATTGGGATATATGCGCAATGCCAGCCTAGACAGAAGACCCAGAATTACAGGCGTTCACCCTTCCAGATTGCACGTGTTCGTTATTAAAATCTAGAACTTTGACGGGATCTCAAGGTGGTTCAGGCTAAGCCTGAGGAATTTGTCCTATTAGTCTAAGAGTAGATCCAGTGATGGAGAGCAACCTTCTTGTAAGGATGAAAGTAGGGATAAGAAGTAGGAGGGAGATAGAGTATAGCAAGTAAAAGAAGCAAGTACTGGTTAAATCCTATGGTTATAGACTAGATTATTTTTCTAATAACCTAATTCCCTATAACCATGGCTCTGATACCAATCTGTAACACCCCAACCGATGGCGGAAACATCGGGATGTCACGTATTGATGATTGTTCAGTAGCTCATGGTGAATAATAAATTTCATTAATTGATTTAAATAAATTACATACAATTGTTCTACAAGAATTCGTACATCAAATTGACTAACACTAAGCACACATCTCCAAGTATTAACTCGAATCTTCAAGCAAGTAGAACCTGAAACATGTTAAGTTTGAAAATATTTTGGGTCAACAACAGTTGGTGAGAATACATAGGTTTTTGTAAATACTTGATAATAATTGTTTGTACAACATCCCCAGTTGTATGATGATAGAGTATGATGCAGACATGTAACAATGCGTCTTGTACAATCAAACCTTGTGTCGACTGATGACTAACTCGCAAGTTAGTTAAATGTTGTTACTGTTATCGATCATCCCCTGAATTTATGCGGGGGGATGGGTTTGTCAGACCTATAGCGCTATAATCTAAACAGTCCGGGTTGATCAATGTTAATGATTGTATTGTGTCTTTTTGTTACAGTCAAATGATAGAATGAGTAAATGATAGTGTAATTGAATCACAAGTTTCAACAATGTAAGAATGAGTAAATGATAGTGTATAAAATATTTAAACATGTTTCACCCCAAAATGTAAAACAGAAAAAGGGGCTATGTAAACTCACCTTAAAATGTTAAGTCTCATGATATAGAATATGTGTTGCCCAATAACGCCAAATATCACCCTATAATAAGGTAATAAATATGTCTAAGTCTATCTACAAATGTATATGTTCTAGGGCCTCGGATTGGGGATAAATGCTCGTTTGATTAATAATAAAATGTTTGATAATTGAGAGAAATTTAGTAAATAAATAGACAAAAATCTTTTTATAAAATTTGAATTTAAGGTGATCACAATAATGAGTTTAAAGTATAAAAATAATTTTTATAAAATTATTTTCTTTAAAATAGAATATTAATTCTATTTAATAACAATTTGTCAAAATTTAACTTTAATATTTAAAAAATACTAAAATTAAAGAAATATTAGTTTAAAAATCATATTTCTGTTTCAAATAATCAGAAATAATTTGTATAAAATTTTGGTGGAAAAATATTAAAAATTGGATTTATTATGATTTAATTATGATTAAAACTAACAAAAATTGATTAAAAATATTAAATAAATGATTTTTCAGAATTAAAAATCATTTCAGAAAAGTTTTATCATTATATAAACTCAGAATAATTTTTTGTGAAAATTTATAAAATTGTTTTGATATTTTAATGGAATTTTATAAATATAATAGAATAAACTTGATTTAATTTATTATATATATTAAATAAATAAATTTTTGAAAACTAAAAATTGTGAGTTAAACTTTTTCATCAGATTAACTTAAAATAATTTTTGTAGAATTATTAAAAGAGTTTTAATATTTTAAAACGTATTTATAAAATATAAGTAATATATATATAATTAATTGTTTTTGATTAAAATAGAACAAAAAAAGAAAAAAAAAGGGTTGCCATGGCAGGGATCGAACCCGCGTGGCCTTGTTGAGGGGTACCAGACACAACCACTTGGTCCAGACCAGTGGTTGTGTTGATTTCTGTTTATTTAAAATAAATAATATAAGTAAAATCATGTTCTTCCCCCAATTTGATTACACGAGCCCTAGATTTTCCAATTGGACAAAATACACAACATTAACCCAATTAATCTTAGGGTTAATGTTGTGTATATGCCGAATATCAAAACCCATCAATAAAAACTGACTTACAAACACGATTACGTGCAAATTGATTAGTCAAAGCAGAAAGTCAACACGAACTCAAAAGCTTCAAACGATGAATTAGAAACAGAAATTGAGGATTAAGATAGAGTTTTCGGCACTTTTAGCTTGCCAAAGGGATTCAATTTATACTAAGGCGAGGGAATTGTACATATGGTAAGTTTGACCCTATTCAATAATTATACACGTAATTGATACGAGTTAATGTATGTTTGACGTGTAATTGACGCGTAATGAACGTGTTAATCGTTGGGCGATGTCATTAGTCAATTATTTCCATGATTAACATCAATTAAAAGGGCAAAATTTGTGGGGTTTAGCTGTGCACAGTAGCGCACAGGGAGTAGAAGGGAACAGATCTGATTTCAGAATATGTTAAATAAATAATGTTCCTGAGTCTTATAACAAACAACAGCATGGACCAGTGGCTTGGAGTGTGTTGTTTGAATGGTTGAGCGTGTCTGGACCCGGTTCGATTCCCAGTCCAGACGGGTTTTATTTTCTTTTTTTATATAAAGCAGTGGGCCGGATCCAAGGGATAGGGGAGTGGGCCGGGGTTTGTTTGGGCCATTGGATTCTTTGGGTCTGGGTGGGCCTGCTGTTGGGTTGGGTTATCAATGATTAAATTAGCTAATTAGTTTCATTGTTTCTATTTTATTGTTATTATGTATTATTATTATTATTATTATTATTATTATTATTATTATTATTATACCAATATATATAAATTGGATGGTAGGAAAATAAAAACTTAGGCATATTATGAATGATAAGAAAAAAAAATATAATATAGAATTTGGGGAAAATTTTGCGATGTTACAATAGACTAGATTATTTTTCTAATAACCTAATTCCCCTATACCAAGGCTCTGATACCAATCTGTAACACCCCAACTGATGGCAGAAACATCGGGATGTCACGTATTGACGATTGTTCAGTAGCTCATGGTAATACATATGTTTAAATAATCCTTTATTTCATTACAAAATTGAATTACATTAAAGTCTACATCAAATAATCAAACAAAGCTTAAAACTTCAAATATCTCTTCATGCTAGCTCTAGACTTCAAGCATCGTTATTACCTGTTGAGTTGTAAAAATGGGGGGGGGGGGGGGGTTCAACTAGAAGTTGGTGAGAATACATAAGCCATGTCAAGCAATTAAGTTTAAGAATAAAAGTTTAGCAATTCATATGTCTATCGTAAGTTAAGTCTACATGAATAAACATGAAGTGTTGAATGCACATAATCAAACCTCCGACTAGTTTAGGTCCATCCCGTCATCCACGGTTCACCTTAATATTATGTTGGAACGATAACAATCACCCACGCTCCCCCATAAAAGATGGTCAACGAATCTAGGTGGGATTGTCAATCCAATAGATCTTAAAATTATAAAGATGTACATATACATCTATACATAATTGCATATTCCAAAGTCAAAAAAAGGCTAAACCAGCTGGTCCGGCTTAGATGACCATTTCCAAGTTTGAACTGTCGGCCAGCCCGGTAACCGCCAGAGTTGAACCGTGAACCAAATCACATCAATCTCAAACTGGCCGACTTACTTATAAAACTTTTCTACTGGATAAAAAGTAAAATAAGTTAATTATGTAGGTGTTAGTATGGTTTGGCGTTTGAAACTTACTAGAATCTCTTCATCAAGATAAGAAATCAATAACATCCTCTGAAAAGCCCCATCTGAAAAATATGACAGAAAGAATTACAGAACTAATCTAAACTGATAAATCAGAATTTAAATAATATTCTTTCAATAGTAACAAATAACTCACTTAACGGAATAGTGATACCACTAGAAAGACTAGTAGAAACAACATCCTTAACTGGGTTTGGAAGTTGTTGCATGTTATTGAGTATCGCTGGCTTGGCCATAGCTAAGATTATGTATGTTGAAGCGTAAGTCTAACTGTTGTTGTTGTCTAAATCACGATGCATTAAAGTTTACAACTAGACATGTATGTAGAATTGCTTAAGTATAATGTTGCAAGTATAAAGAATTGCATAAACATGGTTACGTAAACTCACCTTAGCAAAGTATTAAGTCTCGAGAAAAAGAGTAAGTTGTAGCCCCCAAAGTTGCCAAGTATTACCCTATGTATAAGGTAACAAATAAGTCTAAGTCTATCTAGTCTGCAAGTATTTTCTAGGGTTTCGAATTGGGGATAAGTATTCGTTTGATTAATAAATAAAATGTTTAACAAATAAGGGAAATTTGATAAATAAATAAACAAAAGTCCTTTTGTAAATTTTAGATTAAAGATGGTCACATTATAAAGTTTTTAAGTATGAAAATAATTTTAAAAAATTATTTTCCTAAAAAAATAGAATATTTAATTTATTTATTTCAAATTGTCAAAATATAACTTTAATATTTAAAAATATTAAAATTAAAGAATTTTTAAATTAAAAATTGTATTTCTGTTCTAAATGGATAAAAATAATTTATATAAAATTTTGGTGCAAAAAATATTGAAAAATGAATTTATTATGATTTATTTATGATTAAAACTAACAAAAATTGATTAAAAATATTAAATAAATGATTTTTCAGAAATAAAAATCATTTCAGAAATGTTTAATGTTATATAAACTCAGAATAATTTTTGTGGAAATTTATATAATCGTTTTGATATTTTTATAGAATTTTATAAATAAAATAGAATAAACTTGAAATATTTATTATATATATTAAATAAATAATTTTTGGGAAACTAAAAATTGTATGTTAAACTTTTCTACTAGAATAACATAAAATAATTTTTGTAGAATTTATAAAGGAGTTTTAGTATTTTAAAACTAATTTTAAAAATACAAGTGAATATATATATATATAAAGCTTAAATGGTAAAAAAAAAATGTTTTGTTGATGCTAGGAATCGAACCCGGGTCTGGGACCGGTTCGGGTTTTAATCACCAAGCCTAGCCACCAACTGGGCTAGACTCTGAGAACGAATAAACTAGATTTGAAATTAATTATATAGTATATGTGCAACTGATTTATAAACCCTTTAAAAGAAAAGAATAAAAGCTGTTTAGTGTGGGACTCGAACCCCGCGTGCCCCGGTTAGCCAAACAACATACACAACCACTTGATCTAGATCAGTGGTTGTGTTTGGTTTGTTTCTGTTTAAAATAAATAATCATGTCTGCAATCGTGTTCTTCCCCCAATTCAAACCATCGAGCCCTAACTTTTGCAATACTCAGATTTACACAACAATAACCCAATTGATCATAGGGTTATTGTTGTGTAGTGGCCGATGAACATAACCCATCAAAAAAATGAACTTACAAAAACGAATTCGTGTATAAAGCTCGGTCAACCAGAAAAAGTCAAACGCGAATGGTTTGAGTATAATAACAGAGATTTAGAGGTAATTAGGAATAGGGGTTTTGTTTTCGGCACAAGGAGATGGTTCGGGGCGTCTCAATTTATACTGATATTGCGTAAATGGAAGGTTTCAATCCTTTGACCAATCACATGGTCAAAACGCGTGAGTGTGCTCAAATGTTAGTTATAAGTGGAAAGGTTGTATCAGTCTTGATGCGAGATCAATTAAAGAATGGTTTCCCAAAATCTTTAGCTTGATTATATGGTCAAAATTGGAAGGTTTGTGTTGGTCAACCAAAGGGTTGCTTTGGTTTGGTGTGTTTCGAACAGCAGCAGAGGGGGAAAAGGGGGTTTTGGTTTGGGCCTAAAAAGCTTTTAAAAGTAATGGTGTCCAGTTTGTATAACAAACTTGATAAGTGGTTCAGTGGTGTTGCATGTGTGTGTGTTC